>VXAA01003084.1:18729-66736 GCA_013399115.1 Anseranas semipalmata
GGGGTCAGGGCGGCAGCGAGGGGCAGGGCCGGGGGAGGCCGTGCCGGCCCCCGCGCTGAGCGCCGGGTTTGAAGCCCCCGGCAGAGCCTTTGTCTGCCGGCGCTGCCCGGAGAAGACAGGAGAAGGCAGCTGGGAGAAGGGCAGGGCCGGCTTGCCCTTTTCGGAGACCCCACTCCGCTTTAGCTGCCGTGCGGGTCTACTTGCGTCCCCTGCCTGTAATGCGGCTCCCTCTGTCCCATCCCTTTTCACCTGCCGTAAACCAAAAGCATCTCTTTCCCCAGTTTCCACCCAGTGCCTTTGATCTCTGTTGCAGAGAGGCAGCTTTGCACCCCTGCTCTGTGGAATATCCTTGTTCCCAAAAGCTCCGCGGTTCCTGCTCCTCCTGCGCACCCCCTGTTCGGGTGCTCTGGCAGTGGCCCTCCCATTCCACCTCCTGCGTGACCCTGCGGGCTCCCAGCATATCTGCATGCCCTTTAAGAAGGGACGCACTGACAAGCACTGTAGTTTATGAACAGATGTGATGGTATGGGGAAGGGAGCTCTTATCACACCCAAGGCAAGACCTATATGTGCTGGGTAAATTTGTGCAGCTGCATGATTAACTTTTTTGTGATAAAAATGTCTTCACCTTCTGATTTTACTACAAGCATTATGTATCCCAGATACTAATTAGGGAGAAGAAGCTTTGAACACCTTCCTCTGAATCACAGGTTTGTGCCTTTGTGCCTGGGGTGACCATGTGGAGAACACTTAGCCAGCGACGGCGCTTCAGGAGCAGACTGCAGGATCCCAAGGAGCCTGAGAATCTGAAAGTATGGAGCTCTACACTGGGATGATTCCCGTAGGCTCTACAACCTGTCGCAGCCACAGGTGGACTGTGGAGCTGAGTGGTCAGAAGAAAAGATGAACAGCCATCTGCACATAGCCAAGGTAAAGAAAATAAATTGTTGGACCCAACTACAAATCTGATATTGTGATATATGCAATTATGATACTAAAGTCAAGGGCCCAGGAACGGTGCGGTGTGTTTGCCAAGCCCCTGCTGGAGGTCCAAATCAGACACTTCACATCTCATTTTAGTGCAGCTGTGGATGTTGCATACAGTAACCCCCACACCCACATACACAGATGTTCTTCCTCTCTCGGTTTCCACATTCAAGCAATAACCCAGAACACCCAAGGATACACTTCTGCCAGTAACAGAAGTAATCCCTGAAGGACTGTGCCCTCTGTTGATGACGTTTGTCTCCTGCTTTCACAGAGAAAGGACTGTGATCACGGGAAAGGAAGAAACTCTTTCCTTACACCAGCCTAGCCTGTTAATGTATAAAGGCTATCTGTTTTTTTGCATGGCTTCCCTAGCAAATCTGAGCACAGCAGCCACATGTCAACATCAGCCCAAGCAAGGGTTGGTAGGGAACTCTTCCTTCTACCTTGTCCGCTTGCTTAGAGGCTTACCCGGGTGGTTGTGGTTGGGCATTTATCAAGATGCTCGTACCAGCTCCGAAATGCCAAGGGACCTGCTTCTCTGAAGTTCCTGCTTGTTGGCAGCCTTCACAGGGAAACCCTGCTGTTTGTGGTTAGCTGCCTCGAGAGAAGGTCTGTGTGTGGACAGGGTTTTGACTCCTCCTGCTTCAGAGTGGGGGCGAGCCATCTGGTACACATTGCAGCATGTAAATAGCTTGGTTGGCTTGCACTATCAACCTGTTGCAGCAGAGATTCTCGGTAGTGGCAAAGTCCTGAGAGCTGTAAGGCTGCAGAAAGCAACCTGCCTTTGTGTGTTGGCTTGGAACAGCCTGAAACGATGCATCTCCAGGGGTGGTCCCCTTCAGCATTCGGGAAATATTTAATGTAAGCACTCAGGTGATCCTAACTTCTAAGGTTTCTTTTTTGCTAAGGCTTATTTTTTGCATGTCTGGTGGTTTTTTTTGTTTTTTTTTTCATGGTTCTGAGTTCAAGAAGTCTTTCTCTTTTGGTTGCTCCCGTTCTTTCTGTCCAACTTTGCCACCCAGGATCAAAGACTTCAAGACTGGTGTTTTTGTAATCACTGGCCTCTGAGGTCCAAAACCGTTCCCTTCACCTGAGTTGTCTCCTTGATTCTGACACTATCTAATCCCTTATTACCCATTACCTTTCATTAAATAACTGTTGGTGATGAACCGGACCACAACCAGGCACCCATCAGTTTATGGTGTTTGTTTGCACCAGAGCCCATCTGTCCAGTTAGTCAGTTGCATCTGGAGCTTGAATAGTTGTCCAGAGGTATATTTTTCCCTTGGCTCAGCCATAAGTTAACACGGATTGGTAGTTCGAAGCACAGTTCTGAAGTGATGTTTCTGAAGTGATGGCTGTTCCCAATATTCAGCAGGGGCAGTAGATTTTAAGGCATCTTATGTGACGTACTGTTGCTGAATTTTCAACTAAGATTAATTTTGTTTGCTTTTGAAGAAGGATTCCTGATTGCTGAACCTGACGCAACTGCCCAGATGGACCAAGGAGAAGAACAAGATCATGAGGCCCTGGAGGAGACACACATGGGTGAGGACTAAGTTAGATAAGTTTATAACACAGAGCAAACAAAATGCTCTTTGAGCTTCCTCAATGTTATTTAAGACGCTTTATTTCATCCAGCTCATGTTGAGACCTGCTCTTTCGCCCTGAGGGCAGGCAGACCACCTGCCGTTGTCAGTGTGCTGTTAAAAGTATGTGTGAGAAGACATAGTATTCAGACAGAATGTGAAGATTTCCTGGGGGCAAGGAAAGACCTATAGCATTGCCCTTGGCTCTGCTGTTTGTGGCACATCTGCTCTGGGTTGCGTAGTGAGGCTACCCTCTCACAGCTAGTTTTCCATTTGCTCCCAGTCCTTCCCTTTACTGCTTCTGCTACACAGTGCAGGCCAGGCTCCCTGGGAGAAGAGCTTGCCCATTCTCTGCTGTGCCATCTCCCAGCAATAATCACAATTAGTTGTACATTTTTTCCAGGTGGGGAGGTAGGTCCCCTTCGGGACCACTTTGCACGCACAGATCAGCAGGACATGTTGGCAGAGGGGTCCAGAGGAGGAGAGGAGCAGCTGGGGGATGGCCATGGAAGTCAGCGCAGTTCCTCAGAGGCACAGCGAGGTGACTACAGGGAGGCAGAGGAGGCTAAGCTGCCTTGCTCTGCCATCAGCTTGGTGAAAAGACAGGAGAGAAGGGTGGCAGCAGCCTCACGGCGAGCCCCTCGTGCAGAGCGGCCCACCATCTGCTCCGAGTGTGGCAAGGGCTTCAGCCGGAGCATCCACCTCATCCAGCACCAGCGAATGCACACCGGGGAGCGCCCGTTCCTGTGCGGGGAGTGTGGCAAGGGCTTCAGCCAGAGCTCCCATCTCATCCAGCACCGGCGGGTTCACACGGGCCAGAAACCTTACACCTGCGCAGAGTGTGGAAAGAGCTTCAGCCAGAGCTCCAACCTCCTGAAGCACCAGCGCATCCACACCGGGCTCAAACCCTACGTATGCAGCGAGTGCGGGAAGATCTTCAGCGACAGCTCCACCTGCATCAAACACCAGCGTATGCACACAGGCGAGCGGCCCTACAAGTGCCCAGCCTGCGGGAAAAGCTTCAGCCAACACTCCCACCTCCTCCAGCACCAGCGAGCCCACGACGGTGTCCGGCCTTACTCTTGCGCGCAGTGTGGCAAACGTTTTGGGCAGAGCTCTGACCTCATTAATCACGCTCGTACCCACACTGGCGAGAAGCCTTACAAATGCAGCCAGTGTGGCCGGGGCTTCAGTGGCAACTCCAACCTCATCAAGCATACCCGCATCCACACGGGCGAGCAGCCATACCGCTGCACCCAGTGCGGGGAAAGCTTTCGTTTCCAGCCCCAGCTGGTGCGCCACCAGAAACACCATACAGAGTAGTTGGCCGTGTGGACCTTAGGCAGCTACCTGGTGCTGGGAAGACACCTGGACACCTCATAGGGGGCATGAATTTTGGGGGAGGGAGCCCTCAGAGCCTGTCCCCTTTTCTTCTGGGTAAATCTGCTTGTGAGCACTACCCAGACGCTCAAGAAAAGAGGGAAGCCGCTGCCAAATGAACTAGTGCACGTTCACTGCAGTGGGTGTTCTCAGCCCCTCTTTCGGGGACGAGGAAAAGAAAGGTGCTTACGGTATGGTACGTTCAAGACCAGGAGGGGAGAACATAGAAACGTTCCAAGGATCAGTGCCTTCTTCTGCTGTTTTTAGTGGGGTGAGATTTTTGTCTGGTTAAAAACAGCTAAAATCTGTTTTCTGCACAAGCTGCCTGGATTTTGCCCTTGTGGTAAGGCCACAGCCTGGCATGATCGCTCCCCTTAGAATCCACATCTCCCTCACGGCAGTTTTCTTGGTTTTAGGTGGTGTTAGCAGCTATTTATTTTAACCCCCCACGACACTGTGTTGGATGCCTCTGCATATATGCTGTAGGCCCAGCCGATACTCAGTGGAGGCCATGTCTATGGAACCATGTTTTTACTGGGTTGTATGGTTGTTAAATTGACAGTTCCACAAATTATGCTGCTGTTTGACAGCTTAGTCCTCAGCAGCAATTAAGAAAATTAACATCCTAATAGGTATTTCTCTCGGATTCTTGTTTAGGCGCTTTTGTGGGTGGCACTTTATGAATGTTTTTATAAGGCTTTTAAAAGTATTTAGGATGACTTTTTAAATTGTGATCTTCTAATTGTCAGTTGATGAAAAGAAAGAGAATGATGTTTGAAAAATAAGCTATGTCAAACTTTGACTTTATATTAAATGTTAAACATTTTTTCTTGCATAAAACTTTTTAACTCAAACACTGGTTTTGAGTTGTTAATGATTACAAAGAGGTGATTATGACATTGATTTCTAGAATTTCTGTGAATTTTTGCAAGCGGTTTTGACGTCTTCTTTAGTAATGACTTTCTAAGGAATATGGGGGAGGCAGAATTCTGAGAAAGCAGAACAAACTGACCTCTAAAGAGATCTTCTTCACTTTGAGGAGGAAAATACTACTACTGGGAATATGTCCTTAAAAGGAATTCTATCTCAGACAACCGCTTGGTACGGGGGAGGAGAGAACTGGCAGTAATAACAAAGATGTTAATATCTCTAGCACGGAAGAACTCCCTGTAATGAACGTGGCAGTGTATACTGAAATGCCTGTTCCACCCACGGAGCCAAACAGGGGAAGAAATCACCATGTGCTTCAGGCAAGAAAATGAGGTGATCGAATCTGTTGTGCTGCAGAATTTTTATTTTCAGTATTGCTCATCAGCCTAATGCTAACAATGAGCTTTCACATGGAGATAAACTCCCAAATAGCGGATATCACTAAGGGCCAAGAGAAGGCCAAGCTTGAAAAGCACAGGATCGTGGGGAAAGAAGCAAGCTGTGACCAGAAGCAATGTGACAAATTACTGGCTGAGTAATGCGGGCACACCTCCCCTACACCTCCCTTAACCTCCAGCTGCTGTCATGGAGGGCTCAGCTTCGCGCTCCATTGGCGGTAGAGATGGTTTAAGTCATTTGGTTTCACTCTACTCCCACCTTCTCACCCAGAGCCTAAGTTAATATAACTGTGCAGACTAACTGTTCACATGGCTGTGCCCCAAATCAAATCCATGAAAGGATCCACGTTTTTAAAATGAAAGACTTTAGAGAGTTCATTTTAAACTGCACTAGTCCAGTCTAGACCTCAGTCTCACAAGCAGTAGGGTACATGCCACTGAGAGGCTTGGTGTCAGAGAAGAATGGACGGGCCAACAAGCAAATAAATAATGTGGTCAGTATTGTTGTTAGTTCCCAAACAAGACGTCATTTAAGATGTTTGTTTCCTTGTTACAGTTTCTTCTTTTTTTCAATGTTTCTAGGGAGGATTAGACATGGAAAAGCCTGACACATTGCCTTTATTGTTTCTGCATTCCCCCAGCCACACTGGGAGGAGATATACCCCCATTGCCACAGTATGATGGAAGCTACAGTTCATTTCTAGTGCCCTTAGTGCACATCCTGTTACCAAAAATGTATTGATTCTAAATGGCAGTTGCTCTTCTTCCCCATAAACTGGCTGAAAACCTCTCTTGCCTCTGAGTTGGAATGTCAGTATATTTGGTACATTTGTGGAAGGAGCAAAACAATGCAATGAACAGGACCATTACATCTACACAGTAAATTAAATGTGCGAGGGGCACAGAAGCCAAGTAGTATCAGCCCAGCTGAGCTCCTTGGCACTCTCTTGCTCTAACTCTACTTCTGCTCATTTTTCAAATGGTGTACAGAGAACCTAACGATTGGTGTTATCAGCTGCCAGTGAGTCTTCGTGCAGACCCACTGCTTCCAGGCAGCTCACGCTGCTGTCTCTACGCTCTTCACTCTTGCCATGTCACGCCAGGGCACTTCACGCTCTCTGTTCAATAGTTACGAACTCCATAGTCAAAAGCCCACAGCATACAATTCAGCTTAAGATATGGTTCCCTTACCTTTGAAAGCGGGGGAGGTGTTAAGAAACAACAGCTGAGGACATTTTCTCTCCTACACTTTTCATATATATACCTCTTAGTCACACATTCAGCAGGTACAGCAGGAAGAAGGGGCAGTAGGCCATTTTGGGAGTGGCCTCCTTCCAGGAAAGACAACCAAAAATGCTGTGAGGACTTGCCTGTAACTGCTGCTTGGTTTCTTGGAGAACTGGCTCTGGTGTTACAAAAATGCCAGGTTGCCATCTAGCTAGACAAGGCACTGCCCACACGCTGTTCTTGGTGGGTCTGTTCCCCAGTCTCCAAGGCATGTCACTCCTGCAGGATATCCTGGTGGACAGCCTTGTTCTACTGGTGGTCCTTTGAAAGCAATTAAGAGTTACTGGATATGGACTGTTGCAAACAGTTTTACTCTGGAGTACAGCAGAGAAGTACACGAATATGTTATGCAGAGCAGATGATCAGGGACTGGCACCCAGGTTCGCTCCCTGGGGCAATAGTCTACACTGGTGCAGACATAACCCGAGGGATCAGCATTCATGCAGCGTCTCGCAGTTCCTTGCGTTGCCACATGATGTGTTGAAGCACACCAGCACACACACACCCCTTTTGCTCCTGTGCTTGCACTGAGTGCTTATCTGAAGGCAGCTGTTTTCCTGTCCTCCTCCAGGCTCTCACTGCCAGCTGCTTTGCAAACACCAGTGTCCTCCCTCATTAGCTAAAACAGTTTGTCCAATATTTTGACCATGGTTTGTTTCCACTTTTCCTATTAATTGGAACAAGTTTAATCATGAAATCAGTGTAATTGAGACGCTCAAACAGGAACCAGTTAAGCTTAGCTGCAAGGGCTGTTTCTTAATTGATTTGCCTACAAGTGAAGTTGAGCTTTTCACAGAAGCAGACAGATCTCAGGTCTGCTGGGGAATACTTGGGATGCTACCTGCACTTTCCCTTTCAAAGATCTTTGCAGTAATACCAAACTAAGCTAATGCTCTTCTAACATGTTTTGAGAAGTGCTCTCTGTGTCCTGCACATGCTCACGTGTTGAAACTTTTAGACTTCTGATTTGTCTGAAGTCCTCTAAAAGCCCATGTCGTTGGGAGCTCTGTGACTCCAGACTCATTGATGTGATGAGGGAAGTTGAGACACCTGTTTCAGCTACAATATGGTATCTTTGCTTAATTAAGAAGTGTCTCTCATCAGGATGACAGGCTGTCCATGGAGACCTTTTGATTACAGAGTTCTGCTGCAATAACTTCCCTTTTACAACTGTTTACAAGAACCAGCCTAAGTTGCATCTTACGGAAACTGGGGAGTCACATTTTCTACTCAGGCACCATACTGGCTTGAACAGAAGGCAGCCTCTGATCTCCTCAGAAATTGAACACAAAAATGAATATATATAAATACATTTTTCAATTAAAACAAACTAAAACAAACAAAAAAACGTATTTCACTCACCCAGTGCTACTTAAAGTGTACCTTAGTCTCTGAGTACGCAATCCACACATGTTCTGTCATTAGGTGGTCATTAGGTGAAGGTCTATTCGTACCTGGGACCAAGCACTGTCCTCTTGGACTTGGCAGCTCTGTTGTTCAGCAAGGATGCAGGACCTGTGTTGCATCAGTTGGTTCCCACTGGGGGAGAGAGGGGGGTGCACAATGCAGTCTCTGTAAAAAGGCTGCACTGAGATGCTTGCAGATTGTATTTTTGCTAATTTGAGTTGTTTCACTTTCTTAGAAATCCTGGGCACCTGACTTGCTGATGGTTTCAGCACAAGGTGGCAGGACTCCAAGTTCTAAAGGAAAATGTTCCAGGTAACAGCCCCATACATCCCTTCTGCACGCGTTTAGTCATAGTAACCAGGTACACGCATAAAGACTTTTAAAGTCCTGCATTTTAGGTAGGTATTCCTCAATCTTTAACTGTGCAGGCCTATCCTTCAAAGTCTAAGATTGCCAAGAACTTAAAAGAGAAACCCAGGAAGAGCTTATATAGCTAGGCTCGTCTTCATGTTAGTAACCTCACCCTTCTTGCAGAATCTTACTGGTCTGGAGAGACAGGTTCCAGCACTCCTTGTCAGGGGTGCTGACAGGGGGCTGCTCCCTAAGGGCAGCAGCAAGCCAGGTGGGGCCATGCCCAGTCCCACGGTGCCAGAGGCCTCTGGGCAGTTTTCTTTGGCTGACTTGCTTTGGCCCGTGCTCACCCCTACATCCCCCAGTCAGGAGGGGTGCCGTCTGCATGGACCACCAGTGTCTTTTCTGTGATTGTCCATCGATTTAGTGATGACAAATACATGCAGCGGTCCATAGGTATTTCTGTAAGAGGTAAAGGCTTTAGCATTTTGAGTTTTACCCAATCTCTGCCTTCCTGGAGGTTAAGGTCCTTGCCAAAACTTGTAATTCCAAAGTGAGCAGGGCTGAGGCCTGTAGGAACACAGGTTCTGGCTTTGCCAGGAAATGGGGAACTTCAAGAGACTAAATAAATTAACTATTTAGCAGGCTCTTGAGTGCATCCAGTTGGAGCTCAGCGTCTCGCTACCCTGGAGTACCTATTCAGAGATAAGTACGCTGACGAATCTGTTGCTCATAGAGAGATGTGCTAACTGGGACACGAAAATCACCAGCACCTGCTCTAGAGACGGGCTGGTGGAAGCAAATTTGGGATGTAACCGGGAAGGATTTCTGTCACGCAGCAAGGACTGACTGAAAGCACGACACCTCTTGTAATAAGTGGCCTTTTGCCACGTGAGGCAATTCTGTTTTCCGGCTCACGTCTCGAATTCAGAGATGGGCCTGAAACAGCTGAGCGCCCGGGCCCGACTGGATCCGAACACGGATCTGCCCATCTGTGCGAGGGGCGGCCAGAAGATGCCGGGGGAGCCGTGAGAGAGCCTCTGAGACCCTGGCCCGGACCGGGGACCGGGCCCTCACGTTATGGCGCGCGGCGGCCATTACCCGCGCGGCCTGGGCGGGCCGCAAGGGGGCGCCCGTCGCCACCCCCCGGCGGCAGAGCGGCGCCGGCCNCGGGGGTGGAATCGAGTCCCCCACCACCACCAAGTCCTCTCCCCAGCTCGGAAGAGCCCGGAGATGGCGCCCCTTGCACGGGTAACGTACTCCAGGGTTGGGAGCTGCGTGCTCTTCTCCTGCAGCCGCCTGCTGGTGCGGATCTGTGCGTGTAAATGCTGTTCGGATTACACCCGCAAGCGGTGAGAATCCGCATCCGTTATTTGTAACGCGGAGACGGGGTCTGAGTGAAGTTACTTGCTTACGAGAGGGGAAAACCATCAATCCAGAGTATTGCAGGCATAAGGACAAAGAGGTCAAGCTGCCAAAATGAGAGAACGTGTCTGTAGAAGAAAGGTAAAGTTTCTCAATAAAATCCGCAGCGAAGATGCTTTTAGGTCTGCAAAACCAGGAAAGCGTCCAGTGAAGCACTGCGGCTCCATGCGGTACTTGGAGGCATTTCTTGTATGAAAGGAGGGTAGGCAGAACGTGCTCGTGTATGTTATCCTCCGAGCTAGGACATTTATGAAGGGCTCTGCTGCTCCACTGGAAAATTTTTGTTGTATCATCCATTAATCGAAACATTGAAAACCACTCATGTCGACTGCTCATTTCCTAGCAAAAAGTGGGCAAATTGTTTGCCTGCGGGATAATAAAAAGGCAGATTGGCGGTAGCTTTTCCTGCTTTTATTCTCCATGGTGACAACTCAAAAGCAACAACTTTGAAACTGCAAGCATGGTAAATGTATAACGCTTGGTAATTGGGGATGAGGATGTGTCCCGAAAAGCTATAGACGTGTTGTATTTTCATTGTACAGAGCATTGTTAGGTCTTTCTTACCACCACCCCCCATTTTGAAGATAACTTAATTACATGAGAGAAATCTAAGTAAAATAGCAAAAGCCGAGTACAGCAAAGAAAGCCACTCACTCACTGCATAATGGGGGAAAACAGTTGTTGCAGATAAGCAACTGCAATTAAAAAAAAAAAATAGAAAAAAAAAAAAAAAGGAAATAAAACAGCTCTATGATAAACAGCAAGAGGACTATTTCCCTGGCTGGGGTTTTCCACAGGGTCTGTGAAAAGGCCATGGCAGCAGGACACCTGGCTCCCACCCAGATCTCCACAGGCTCTTGTACCACAAGAGCTCCAGGTTTGTACCACAGAGCCCAGGTCACCTGCTGGGGTGCGTGATGGGTGCTCCACGGGCTGGCTGGGGGGGACGGGGATGCACAAGAGCCTCCTGTCACCTGCACATTCATTTGGTGCTTCAGGCACAGATGGCACGTGGTTCTCAGGGCACAAGTAAAAGTTTTGCAGGGGAAGAAAAAAAGTATTTCTCTCAAAAGAATGAGCAGGTGTGGCAGAGATCCACCGAGAGGCATTGAAGATGAAAACCTTGCCAGTTCCTTGACCTGAGTTTTGCTTTCAAAATGAGGCTGCCGACTTTTAATTCATACTTTTAAACTCAAATGTATCTAATAACATGTTGGAATCCCATTTGCTTTCTACAACTCACAAAATGCTGCTTCCCTCTGCCACTGCTCTCACCAAGGATGATGAAATCTGAATGGATTTGCTTCTGTTGTTTGCAGTCCAGAGCTCTTGGTTTCATTTTGTGTTTTCTGTAATTTTTGCTTTTATAGGAGGTAAAAATGTTTTCTTACAAAATGCTACTTGGTCCACATCTAAACTGACTGGTACCCCTAGGCGTGAAGCTGAAGGTTAGCTGAGAATAGCCACGGCGAGCAGAGTGGTCAGAGAGGGATTACAAGCACGACACAAAATGACAGGCAGAAAGGGAGAGGAGGAGAAGGCCCCTCCTGGCACAGGCCCCTGTGCAGGCTGGGGTGAATGTCCAAAAGCAATTATAAAGGTCACCAGAGGAGCCCCAGGTGAAGATGAGGGTGACTTCAGCAGCACAGCCGCTGCAAAAAGTGCCTATGCCAGTGCTGTACTGCAGATTTCAGGAGCTGGGGTCAGTTCTGCAGCACCTGGCTTACACCAAAGGCCTCTCTGTTCCTGGACCGAGTCAGGGAATGAGCTAAAGCCACTTCAGCTTTCATTTCCACATGTCCCAAACCTGTACTTAGTGACACAGAGCAGATCCTCACCCAAAACTTCATGTGAAAGGTCCCTGGAGAGAAAAGAAAATAGCTCTATGCATTTTCTCAGTGGAACAGTCTCCACAACATTATATTTATTTTCAGAATAACCCAGGCATGATAAACACTGTGTCTATGTACCTTGAAGTTTGTGGCTATGTTTGGCTTGCAAAATGTTTTATGATCGGTCCTTCCCAGGGATCTGTATTCGTATAGCCCAGGGTCTGTCCTGCATCTCTTCAGAGAAGCTTTGGAAGGGACCTTGGTTCCAAAGAGACAGAGACCCCTCTGAGTACGTGGACAGTGAGCAGTCACTCGCTCAAGGCAACCTGCCACTGTAGGAGTAGGCTGGTAACTCGGCCGAGAAAAGCTCTTCTGTGCAAGTTATTGGCGGAGGCTGGTCACATGCCAGTGGTCCATCCATGTGCAGATAACTCTTCTAAAACTCCACGAAAAAAATTCTCTGAGAATTTTCCCTGTTTTTAAAAGGCCAGTTTCATCTTAAGGTGCCTGGTCCTGATACTTTGCTACTCCCTCCCACAAATTCCTCTGGACGGTTTTAGGTAACTCTCTGAAGGAGATTTGTATGTTAAAGTCTCTTCATCGGCTGCAAAACTGTTTGTCTTATTTCGGTTGCATGTGAGCTGGTATTGCCCACCTAGAGTGGGCTTGTCAGAACGAAAGGCCAGGGAAGCAGTGTAACCGCTTAAAACCACGATTCAGTGAGCTGCTGGGGGACCCATGCATCAGAGCAGGAGTAGGAACCTTCCAGGGAAACTCGGCATACGCAGCCAGCAGCGCTGAAGGTGAGGTGGGCCTGGGGCACACTGCTGATGGCTGTCTCTGACTTAGTAACAAGGGCTACGATGTTTGCAGTTTCAGTTCCTTTCCCTATATTATATTGCCAACACAAAGAATAATGCTGGCTGGCTGTCTCAGATGATGTATGTTGGAGTTTCTCCAAGTTTGTAAGTATCCAAGGTGCTAGTTTTGTTAATTTTCCATTTCAGTGGAAATGGAGTGGTCTGAGGGTGTTTGTACTAAACTCACCCCATGGAAATTTTACAATGTACTTCAAAGGAATAATGGGATTACTGAGAAGTCATCACCATTGGTATTTATTTTCCCATTCCGTCAAAACTTTTTTCAGTAGCCCAGATAACATTTTTGACAGCACAGTCAGATTTACCACTGATGCTTGATCCCGCTGTTGCTCTAAGGGCTCATAATTTTTTTACAGGATTCACTCATCATCTTGGTTGTCTTCTTAGCTAGTCACTGTTGTGATGCTTCATTTTAAGGCCACAAAACCATCTGCGTCCTTGACATGACTCAGACATCCATATCCTGTATGAAAAGGATTTTAATTTTATGCCAGCAATAAAAATTGATCACTGGAAAATGTATAATTTGAGACTCCGTCACTGTCGTATTAAGTGCAATAATCAGACTCATTATTTTCCAGTGCCAGCATTCTGTAGGTGCTCTGAAGGATGGTGCAGGCACAAAGCCACCATTACCTCTTCTCTGAAACAAGCGACTCCTCACGGCCCCTCCATCAGCCTCTGGCTCCCTGTTCCTCTCTGCTGCTTACCCAAGGGTCACAAGTCATTAGGGCTGTGTAGCTATGGAGATGAAAGCCCTACTCCACGTCACCCCTCGCTTTCTGATATGGTCCATTCGGTGCCGATGCAGACACATTTCCAACGGGAAAAATAAAGATGGCTTCAGGACAGACACCATCAGTAACTGAGAATTCCTTCAGATTTGTATAGGGAGATATGAATCGACTCCTAATGTATTTGGGAAACGTAAAATTTTAGAGCAAAGGCAGAGCCAACTGATGGGTGCTGCTCAGATCTGACTTTAGAGAATTAAGACCTGCTCTTTTTTTTGAGGCTGAAATTTTTATCATCTGGTAAAACTCGTAGAATCTTCAATACTGAAACTCATAAAATCTTCAATACTATTCCAGGTACTTGGATTCAAAAGAAATGTTGGACAGTTCTTATAAGCAGTTGTTTCTACAGTTAAAATCGTTTTCTTAAGAGAATTAGCTTACAACTACTTTTGTATACACTAGATAAATAAAATAGCAATTTCCTAAACATAGTATGCAAATACCCTGAAGTACCAGCCATCAAGCAAACAAAATTGATTCAGATAAATGAGGGGGAAGGATTGCATTTTTAATACACACAACTCATTCCTGAGGGCTTGATCAAATCAACTACAGTGACTGAGATAAGGGACAAACACAAATGAAATGAGATTTTGAAAGCTCTGGCTTTCAGAATGATTCAGAAGATACAGGTATTCAGAGACTGCTAAATCGCTGGTTTGGCCCCTTTCTGACACAATCATTGTTGCAGATGCACATTCAAATCTCCGTGTAAAATGCTTCCTGGGTCTGCTGGATGTCTGATGGAAAGGACAGCAGGATAAACTCCCCTAAAATCATGTTTTTCAGATCAACAAAACATTAACATTTTTGCTGCCAGTATCATCATATGTCAGAGGTGAAATGTTTAATTTTAAATGGCATGTAGTGTAGCTCTGGAGACTTCTCAAGGCCTTGGAAACCTCAGATGGAAACCACCTGCCAGCCTTTCATTAACCATGCTGTGGTTTTCCTAGGAACATACATTAACGATGAGAAAAGATCAAAATACTTAAAATTTAGGCTCTCCAGCCATACTGCAAAGCAGGCCCAGGTATAATATGCCCCTGCAGGCTAATCCTTCTTTGGCCAGGAAGATCCAGGACTGGAATTTACAAAACTACACTCATCACTAGAGAAGCGTGGAGAAGAAAGCCATCCTTGTATCATTCACCTTCTAGCATGAAAAACTGGAAGTCATCAAGTCTGTGGAGATCCTTCATTCTCTCCCCTGACCACTCCTGGTGAACTAATATGGCAAAGGAGTAGTACAGAAAAGAATCTGCAATTTTTATGGAGAACTGCAGTGATGTTAAATAAGCCAGTGTTCAAAAACGTATTGCTAGAGTGAACACCTAATAAATTTGAGGCCAGATAGCTACCAGATTTCCAGAGTTAAAAGAGAGATGGCATTTCAGAGGCTGACAATGTCCGTAACACAATAGGGCACTAATCCGTTTCTAGGCCTGACAGTGATCAAGATACTGGACCTTAAAATATTCCCGTCATTTTCCCTCACATTATGATTTTAGCAGCTAAAAACTAAAGAAATGACTGCATTATACCCTATGAAAACCAGAATGTAAGGCTTCCAGATGGTGTGAAGCACTCACTTCTAAATTCAGCTGTTCCTGAGACAACAGCCACTAAAATCATGTCACAATTGTAGTGACTGAAATGACCGTAATTGAAAAAGGTGACTTTCAAAGCTTGTGTTCATCCACAGCGTTAACTATTTTTCCATTGCTGTTACTGCTCTGTTCAATGCCTGGGAACAATGACCAGAAAGGAGTAATACCAATAGCACAGAATGAAGATCTGCAGCCATCTCACTGCAACTTTTTCCCTTTTGCTTCTTTAAAACAAAAAGGCCACTATGCAGAGAGCTCTGGTAGCACTGGAAGTAGAACGCCAGCAAAGCTAGAGCACTGCTTATGATATGGTGGCGTAGATATTCTAGCTTGAAGCTCTACAGGGTCATAGCTCAAGCTGCAAGAAAATGCAACTTTATCAAAACAAATCACAGTTGGGGATGGGGGAGAAAAACACATCATGCTCTCATCACAAGAAAAGCTACTTTGATCCACTTTCAAAACAATACATCAATCTCACTTGCAACTCTCATCACAAAATGAACGTAACTAAATATATTGAACAAACCAGCCCATACTTGTCTCTCTCTCTCTCTGTTCAGCCCTTGCCAAAGAAACATCTCATCAGTCCTGCTCTATGGTGTCTGAAAGGATGTAGATTTTCTTTCATAATTTAGGGCCTGATCAACCGGAGGCAGTCTGCAGCTGTAAGAACAAGGCCTCCTCCCAGCATGGAGATGATGCAGAATAGGCTCTAAGTGTAAGTATGGAGACGATATTGATCCAAACAGAGAATAGAGGAGACAGAGAGAGCAAGAGGTACGCACACGGGCCTCTCCCTGCACGTGAGGCAGGGCAAGAGGCACAAAGGCAGCCTCGCTCATAGTTCAGGGCTGCAGGGTAGTAGGGACGTGGCTGCTTTCCAGCACAGAATGGAGGGTGCCAGAGAAAGCCCTGGCCGCATTTTCCTGGCAGATTCCCAGAGCCTCTGAGATTGGGTGCTGTTGGTGGGAGTCTGTCTCTTAGGAAAGCCTCTGCTCCCCCGATGAAACAAACGATTGAAACAGAGAGTCCCTGGCTGGTGGCTGCAAAGGTTCACGGGGGCCTGTTTTGCTTGTTGCTCTGTATCTTTTCCACCGCAGTCACCTCGTGGTATCCAGCCCATTGACACGACCTGTCCACAACTTCACACCACGAGCGACATCCTCGTTGGGAAATCGTTCTGAGAGGAAAGAGAGGAGAGAAATGTCAATAGGAGAGCACCCACAGAACGGACAAAGAGACAGATGTAGCTTTGACAGAGACACAACTGAAGAGCGACAACTTTGTCAGGCTCACGCCCCTGTTCTTTCTCGCACAGGCCACTTAGGCTCAGGCCCAAGAGCTGAGCTGCTCTTGGCTCCCCTCCCCAACAGCCACAGACTCGTCAGCCCTCACTAGCCCGGACTGGGGCAGGATGATTCTCACTTGCTGGCATCCTTTGTGACAGACGCCTTTGGCATGCATGGCACACGTGCACATGGCCATGGGCACACACCCACGGGCATCTGTCACCTCACCCCTTTCATAACACTCCCCCTGGGGTTCCCCACACTCAGACTCCAGGCTCTGCCCTCTCCTGGAGAGCCCCCTTGCTCCTAAACTCTGGTTAGCGACCCCTGCCGGGAGGCTCCTGCCTCAGCCTATTTGGATCGGGAGCACCAGACATGGCCTCACTGTTTTCTTGGGCTCCTTTTTCCTCTTCTTGTCAGAGGCGTTGAGGTAGGCCTGCTCCCTGGCCCGGTACGAAGGGCCTCGGCTCAGCTCCCTCTCGCTGTAGGGAGGCAGGGTGTCCTCCCCTTCCTCCTGCTCAGGCGATGACGGCGGCTGCTGCGGCTGCTGTTGTGACGACTCGGGTTTGTAGGTCGAGGGAGGTGACCAGGCATAATACGTTCCCCCTCCTCTCTGGCTGGGCTGCGAGCTCAGCTTTGAGGGGGTTTCACTATGGTCACCACTCTCATCATAGCTCCGGGATTTCCTCTCCAAGACGCTGCTGAGGTAGGAGTGATCGTATTTCTGGCTCCCTCCGGGCGTCCGGCTCACCAGCCGGGGCAGGTGCTTCTCCTCGTGGGCCCGTCTCCGGGGGGGGCTGTACGACCAGCCCCGATCCGAGTCCGTCAGCGGCTCTCGGTTCCCTCTGCTGCGCTTGGTGTAGTACTCCTCCAGGGAGCTATCCTGGTGGGGCAGCCCTCCGCCACGGCCGCCGTGCGACTCCGACCGCTCAAAACGCCGGGTCTCCTGGCTGTCCGCCCGCCGGGCCCGCTGGCTGTAGGACTCCGCAAAGGCTGCCAGCTCGTCCATCGAGACGGCCGGCACTCCCACAGAGAAACTCTTGCGGGACAACATCTCAGACTTGGATCTCTGCTGGCTGGAGGAGGGAAAAGGGAGTGTTAGAGGGCAGGATTCAGCTGCGCTCATCCCCTCGGCGGCCTTCACAGACAATGGAGGGAAACAGGCTCTCCTGGGGCACGAATCATCTGACCTGTTTTCATCACCTTCTGTAGGAAGAGATGTATCACATCCTAGAAAAGCCCACTTCTCTCTGCTGCCTGTAAAGGCAGCCTAGTGTGGACAGCTCAGATTCTGCATGTCTAACGTTACCTGAGATTAATGCCAGGATGCACCTTCCTTGTCCTCCACTGTACAGGGCTGGACTTGCTCCCCTTAGCCCCAGCACTTGTAGGTTATGTCCTGCTGGGAAAACCCAAGAACCTGGCTACAGAAGCTCAGAGGAGGGCAATTTTGAAGCAGGCTTAAAGAGAGTGAACTGGCACAACAGCCCATTATTGAGGGAAAGAAATCCCTGCCATTGCCTTTGGGAGACTGGGCTGCTGGTATGTGAGGGAAGAATCATGTGACATCTCTCTTCTAGGTGCCAGTGCCAGTCCTTTAGACCTGGAGTACAGGTCTTGGTGCACCAAAGCACCAGGGTGTGATTTCTAATACAGTGCACCAGCACTGAGAAATGCCCAAGGGATCAGGTACAAATCTCAAGGGAGCACTTTGGGAAGGTGACTTTGTTTCCTATTTATCTCACTTTTACATCCTACCTGGAATGGTGTCAGTATCTAGCACTGCCCAGCTGGCGAGGCTTCAGCAGACTTGTAGGAATCAGATCGATTCTGTCCTCACTTAATGACATTTTCCATTTCCAGCTTTCTCTCCAGCTCCAACCCCTCCGTCCTACTAGGCTGGACCAAAGCAGCAGGAAATGGAGAAAAGCTACCAGTACATCTGTCCCTTCTCCTTTCCTTACCACTTTGCCAGATACAGCAACCTCCCACAGACAGCACTCCTCACCTGTGCCGGAAACTGTCCCTCTCATCCCTGTAATCAGAGATAGCCTGTGATCTTGTTGTGCTGCCCCCGCCGATGACTCCTGCCCAGTATTCAGCATCACCATCCAGGTCTCCTGCTGGAGGCAGAGGTTTCCTCCGCACCTGGCGGTAGGGCTGTCGGAAGTTTAAGTCGTCCTCATGCAAAGAGCTGAGTTCAGAGATGGTGTTGTTATCTGCAGGGGAGGTTGCAGAAAAGAAATAAGACAGGCATCACCTAAAAGCATATGTGAGAGGGGAAGAGAAGACAGGAAGGCTGAGGTAAACCTGGCTGCAGCTTCTTCAGACAAAAGCTGAGGTGTTCTCCATTAGAAAAATAATCAAAATGGAACCCAAGGCCCTCCTACAAACCCTTGTGCAATCCTGCCTGAGACTCCTGGGGCTCAGTTTGGACATAGAGCTGCTGTTGGACCTACAGGTCTTCTGAGCTGGTAGCCAGCAGCCAGATGGGATATTCTAAGAGTATCTCAAATGGCATCAGATGCCTGTGTTCAGACAACTGAGTTCAGCCTTCGTGCAGAAATTCCCCCTCAGCCCTCCTTCGCTAACACTTGTGAGTTCTCCACCCTCATGAGGTGGGCACTGCGCTTGGTGGCACATCATCACAGCAGTTGTGCCACCTCCCCTTTTGCTGGTGTGAGACAAGCTGGCTCTGGATTTGGCCTGACTTGCTCGCTTAAAACAAAAACAACCCCCTCAAAAAAAAAAAAAAAAAAAAAGTAAGAGGCTGTCTGAATCACTGTCAGTCTCTACCCTGTCAAGCACATTGACATCTGGAGGCCTGACATACCAATCTGGAGAGGTCTTTTTATAGTAAATCTTGTGGGTGGAGAAGACAGTGTGCTCAGCAATGACTGTTTTAGAAGTACATATAATTTGTTAGTTATACTTAATCTGTACAGAGCCTTCCTGTAATGGCACTACCTAAAGCCCCTACCTTCATTCACTTGCAGGATCTCACGCGTCCGTTTTAAAAGAGCCTCTGCCAGTGCCTAACGTGGGTTAGCTCTGCACGAGTCGGATGCTGCGCGGAGGAACTGAGCCCCCCAGCCTGCTGTTGTCCTCTGCGCTCAGAACAGCTAGAGGACAAACAACAGCACTGCAAGCCCTCTTTATGCCCATGACCTGTCCCACTGCTGCACCTCTGCCTCCTAATGCAGAAAGATCCTCACCAGGGTTTCTACTGACACCCACTGAGCACACCTTCAGCCTTTATTTAGGAAAATAAAGCCTGCAAGAGGCTACAGGAAGACAGTGAGGAGTTCCATGCAGAAGCTCAATTCTGAGTTTGCATCATGCCCCTCCCTTCCACCTGCAGTATCTGACTGCTAAGCCATCAGTACTGCTGCATGTCCTACCTCTGATCTTATGCTGACCAGTGTCACAAAACCTCCTGATGATCCCCTTGCTTCCTGAACCTTTCTTGTCATCCCTTTTGCAGGGCAACAACCACTCCAAACTACCTTTATGCATCATTCAAACCATACTGTGGTCACTGCAACACACAAAACAGACCTGGCTTTTCAGACAATGATGATCCCAAAGTTCAATTACCTGAGTAGCCAATTTTCATGATAGTTTTGAGTCTCCTGCACCTTATTTACTGTAATGAAGGATGATGAAGTAAGCATTAAATCTTTAAAATCAGAACATACCCGTAGATTCCTAAAATCTAGACTTTATCCATCCCAAGATTAATATCCTAGAGGCTGGCTTTAAGACAAAGTCAGTGAACTTTTAGCTATGAATTTGCAGACTATTTTTCAGGTCAGTGAAAAACAAAATCAAACCATTCTTGTTCCTCACATCGTTCTCGCATCCTCCTAGCTGGGTCAAACTGAGCCAGTTCTTTCTCGACATAGTACAGCACCTTCATGGAGTCCCTTTCCTTGTCAGTCTGGATCCTGTACCCTTTGCGCACCGCTAGGGAGAAAAGAAAAGCCTTTAGAGGAAAACACATTTAAGTTCAAGGAGACTTTCAGACAACATTGCTTCTATAGTTGAGCTCCCATTTGCAAGCAGGTAGGATGCATCTTCCAAAACAGTGAGTCAGTCCTTGCTTCAGAAGAAATTTGTCTCTAAGGTGGGATGTGAAGTTGTGAGCAGCTGCATCATTCAGAAAGCTTGCAGCAACAGCAAAAATGGCTTGGAAATGCCCAATCTGTACAACCAAACACATCAAGTGGAGACACTGCCACAGAGTGATTCCACCTCCTACAGAGGATGGCAGGGAGAAAAGCAGCAGTCGCTTACCCTTCCTTAGCACTACAGGAAGGATTTGTCATGGTATGGGAGAAGCAGTCCCAGGCTTCCTCTATGCAGCAGGGGCCGTAAGCTACCAGTTTGCAGGGGAAGCAGGTGGCTGAGCATTTGCGAGCTGTCACTCCGCAGGACCACTCCATCCTCCCCACCCCTAAGAATTCTGCTCACCCAGGTTGAAAAGCATGTGGTAGGAGAAGCTCCAGAACACAGACAGATCTCTGCTTTGAGATTTATACCAACTCCAATAATGGGACTGATCAGGTCACTGTGAAACTGCTTGCTCTGGCATTCTTTACACGCTGTATTTTACAGAAAAGGTAGGTCTCACACATGCATTAAGTGCTCAGCTACTCGGATTCCTCCATTTGCAGGGGAAGTCTGGACAGCTTTTTTGGGTTTGCCACTCCCCTGTGTGTAGAAAAGAAGCCCCTACACACCTGGAGCCACAGCAGCTCTAACTCTGGCAGGCTGCTCCATGCACACTTCATGTGCTAACCCTATGAACAGCCTGGCTACCTCAAGGCTGGTCTGCAGTCAGCAAGCAGAGCACTCTACCTATTAAGACCATGAAGAAAATTAGGCTTCCATAGCAGATTGTTTAAGAAAGGTCTCAGCCTGGGGCTACTCCAAGATTGACAGAAACACAGGTCTAAGTCCAAAAGAGCTAACCCTCAAATTCAGCCTCATTAGAGCACTGTTGTGAGGATGAGTCACTTATCACTACAAAATGAACCTGTCTGCCTTGCAAGGGGTTAGTATGTTCCGTTGTGTGAACACAGCAGTGTTGCATGAGCACTCCTCTTGAGGCACGATTTTAAAAAAATACTTGGACGGTGGTACTGAGCCAACCTATCCCTTCTGTTTTATCCCATACCCTGATACATCAAGCTCTAACATATGGGTTTGATAGTACGTTGCATAGTATGCAGTGTGGGCTGAACAAGGACTTGGCAGAGGTATTCTTAGGCACCTTCTGTCCTAAACTGCTGTGCTTGTGTCTGTGCACTATTAAATAACCACATTCTGCCTCAGAAATGGCTGTGCCATGGAAATTGGTGGAACAATTCCTGTAATAATCCTGCAAATAGCTTCAGGAGGAAAGTGCTTTACTGTGGATTTTGACTGTGCACATGTAAAGTAAATAACTACATCTTGAAATATTACCTTGTGTATTTGTATTTGGGAAACGTATTAGGTGTTAAAATGTACTATGGGTCTATCACGGTCCTGCTTTCAAGGTGTCTCCACAACAACCCCCGACAGCTCAGCTGACGGCAGTCTGGAGTTTTGCAGTTTTATTGTCGCTGCAAATGTGTGTACGACGACTGTAAATGCACATCATGACTTACAGAACACAAGGAACCCTGCCTCTGCCTTCCAAAGTGGAAGACCAGCATGTCTCCTCAAGCGAGGTTGCTGCTACAAAGAGGAGTTGGACTGAGTGGCCTCAGAAGTGGTGACTCCTGCTGTACTGACAGAGCTGGCACAGCATGAGCAACAGCACAGCAAGTTCTCCACTTTGCCTCACCATCACAGTTGACCTCCGGTGTGGTACATTGCCAGGAAAGAGGCCTCTCGCTGTTCTTCCTTCTAATGCATCTACTGGGAGCTTATCTGAGCTACCACCTCATTTTTACACAGGCCAACAACCAACCATCAGCTGGAAATGACTCTGACCTACTAATAGCCTTTGGGGAACTTGAGCAGGCAGCTTCCAGATTCTGTCTCCCCAGAGCCACTGCTCACGCTGAGGCTGTGCCAAATATCTATTTGGGCAACATCTATGGCTCCTGGAACTGATGGGAGAATTAGCTAGGCTTCATGCTAGCTTCATGCTCAACTTGCTATTGCAGCTGTGTATCAAAAGGAAAATGACTTTCTTGGTTAATTCTGTAAGCATCTAGAAATTAACTTTGGAATTAAATCTGCAAATACGACTGCGAGCAGTTCATAAAAAGCATTTTCCATTATAGATAAGGCATATTTTGTCTCTAAGTTTATTTATTAAATACTTCCAGCAATGATATCGAATGTTCAACTTATTAAATCTCTTTATTATTCCTTCATGTGAGATTCAAAGATATTATTGCTTCCTCCTCGTACCCTTCTTCATCTATAAATTGCCAAAATCCTTTAATAAGGTCTGCATATTTTTAGGCCCATCTCAATTATAAGGAAATGAAGATGCAAAGATGTTAAGCGCTTGCCCAGAACCATTCCTTTAAGTCAAAGGGAATGGAACATTCTTCCCTGTTAGAGCATATTTTCCTCTCCTGAACAGTTCATAAATTTCTAATGTTTAATTTGTGTAACTATGGACACTTTTTTTTATTCTTCTGTGGGTGGAACCAAGTCAGACAAAACTGTAAACTGTTTCCCTCCCCAGAAAGGCCAGCACTACTATTTTTTCAGGCAAGTGTGGTTAGGAAGTAAGCGATTACTCATCCTTATACACTTTCTATCCGAGAGGTCTAGAGTTCAGCTCTCGGATCAAAAGCATGTGCATGGTTTAGAGAATCTATGCAAGAGTCTCCAGGTAACCACCGCATTTAAAATAGGCAGAGCATACATTCTAACTTATGTGTTGCCAACAGCCTTCTAAATATGACAACTGAAAGTTCATTTTTCTTTTATTTCCTGTTCAGCCCTAAGTTTAGGACAGAGTTCCTAAGCTTCACCGGAGCTTTGTCACATGGCATTTATGTAACTGTAGGCAAATTTTTTAAATATCCTCATGCCTTAGTTTGCTCACTAGATCACCTCACAGAGGTCACCTACAAGCACAGAAGCTATCTAGGGCAAAGGCTGCCCCTTTTAGGCTGGCAGCCAGGATTACAGAATCCTCCAGTCTCCATCCCCCAGCACTTCTGATCCCATTGACCAGTTTTAAATGAACTAGACAGAAGGGCTGTTACCAAGTTTTTGGTATCAAAGATACCAAGTTTTTACAAGTTTCAGATCAGACCTACAATAGCTGTGTGGAGGATACAGAGACCACAATTAGTGCTCCTTCTGAGCACAGACCTTCATTATCCATTCAACCATTATCTGTATTGTTTAGCTTGCTGTCTGGCCAACCAGCAAATACGCAGCTTGGAAGAGCCATGTAATGTGTTATCTCTTCTACAGCACGTAATTAGGGGATATTCTGGCATGATGGAGGAGCTTAAGAGACAAGGAAGAGCGTGCAGGATATCAACCTTCCTTAGTTCCTCAGTTCAAGAAACACCTTTCTTGTGCAGCCCCCTGCACAGGAGTGTGGTCCAGGCTAACAATTTGTCCATATTATTACAACAAATATTAATTAAAAGAAGAAAAAGAAAAAAGCTTAAGAACCTGTGTTGTCTCTCCACAACAGTTAAAACTCACTGTAATAATAGTTTTATTTGCAGTATGTAGTATTGCCTGTCAAATCTTGAGTTAAAGGCTTAAGTCTTGTCAGTTTGATTCGGATTATATAATAAATGCATTTTTTTGTGTAATAACTATGGATGCTAAGAGCCACTCCATTTGGTTTCCAAACACACCCATAGTTTTTTATTCTGCATTTGTGCTCTGCTAGTAAAGCACAGCAGAGGTGAGCACTGGCTCTGTGATGTGACTCAAAAAATCCCTGAGGTTCCCACAACCAACACCATGCTCTACATACAGTGACATTTTGCACAAGAGAAAAAAAAAAATTAAGCACTGGGCTGTCATTCATCATTTTCTGACAAAGATTTTTGAATTGGATACATTCTGCTTTGGATCAGTGACTGATTTATTTCCTACTTCAAAATGCACCATTCCAGAGCTCTGTTTTGATTTCAGTGGGAAAAAAAATGTATGACTGTTGAAGGAGAATACTTCTAGTAATACTGGAAAACTTAATATATTGATTGGGCAGGAGAAGGATGTGAAAGGTTGTTCCAAAAGCTTAATTATTTGAGTATGCTACTTGACCATGTCTTTTTGGAATTGTCTTATCAACACACTGTCATAAGTAAATTTAACAATTGATAATTAGTGTAGTGCTTTCAAATCAGACATGTGGCTGGATCAATGGCAAACATACTGTGTCAGTATGGTGACTATCTTGGTAAAAGTCACTTCTTCCACTGCAGCATGTTTGCGTTCAGGCAGCACTCTGATCCTGAAATGCTAGAATATGGCTCTTCTTCCTCGAAGACAGCTTCCTTTACAGCAAAAGTGACCCTCACCAAGATACCCATACTCTATGTCTGACATCGATCCATAACTCCCTTCTAGTTAGAAGCCTTTTATCACTCACATTTCATAAATGGAAAGGCTGAACAAGCCAAGTGACCTACTGACTTCTGTAAGGTAGGGGAGGGCATCCAGCCACAAATGCTCTTGGGCAGAAATGACAAGGGAGCACATCCCTGCACCCAAATTGCTGGAGGGACAGTAAAACATGCTGCTGCAAAAAGTGCTGCCAGAGGGGAAGCAGTGCCCGACACAGAGCAGCAAAAGCAGTTTACCAAGACAGAGCGGCTTGTAAGGCATTGGCTCTAAGGGGAAAATGGCCACTG
Organism: Anseranas semipalmata; assembly: GCA_013399115.1. Taxonomy (NCBI): domain Eukaryota; kingdom Metazoa; phylum Chordata; class Aves; order Anseriformes; family Anseranatidae; genus Anseranas; species Anseranas semipalmata. The sequence goes on from VXAA01003084.1 coordinate 43,735, forward strand.
CCTCTGCTCCTGAGACCACCTTCATCCTTTTCTCCCCTGCAAGTGAAGGTTTATGGCAGTAATGAAAGGGGCCCAGAGCGCGAACCTGGCCTCCCATCCTCTGCTGGCCTAATTCGGTACCCCCAAAACAGACACGCTGCTGATGGCACTAGAGAAGTTGGACCACGTGGCCCTAAGGGATGTAAATGTCATTGTCAGCACCAGGATTAAAATGCAGTTTGTACAGGTTTATCCTGTTCATAGCACTCTATCAGTGATGCTTACCCCTCCCTTTCCCAGCCCTGCTCCCCGTAAGAGGACTGAATGTTGTGCTTGGCACTGCGAATTACCATTTTGGCTTCCTCCGCTGGTGTCACTCGGGGCTAAGGGAGGTGGGTGCGACTTATCCATCAGCACAGCAGGAGACGGGACACCAGCTACGGGAACACTGGGGATGTAGTATGGACCTGGGATGGAGGAGACCACAGGAGGGTACCCTGCCTTGGCAGCCTTGCCTGCCACATACACTGAAAAAGAAAAAGAACAGCAGTCAGCATCACACCAGCGTCCCCCAGACATACATGGCACATGGCAGAAATCAGCACATCACTGACGGTGACAACCCAGCAGGAGGCAACTGGACAAATGAAACGACAAAGGACCGATCCGAATTTCTCTAAGCCCCTAATGGCACTGGGGGGAGTTTAAAAAATGCTTACAGCATGTCAGGTGAACACTCCAAGATGCCCAGCGACTGAAAGACATCCAGCGTGTTAGAGCCAGTGTTACTGCTGCCATGATTTAGCGGCAGTTCAGCTTTAAAAACAACTGATGACTCAAGTTGAAGGGATGAGGCTCATGAAACTTGACAGATTTGCCTGAGCCTGACCGGGAACCTTGCTGGGTTGTGAGGATTTTGCACTGATGTAGAGGGCAGCTGCTTTGCACTGTTGGGAAGAAACCTCCCAGGATGCTTTTAGCTCTGCCCCCGCAACACTCACTGACATGACAGCAACTTTGGAAGGGGAGCATGACACTTTGGAGAAGCAGGCACAGCTGCCAAGGCAGGGAGGGCTCGGAGAATTACATTTGTAATTAACTCCGAGCGCTCAACCATTGAGCAATAGGTCAGGTGCTTCACTCCCTAAGAACTAGTTCTTCAGTCAAGCAAAGTGCTCAGGGCAAAAGAAGCAACATTAGCACATTCTCCTCCTGTTCTGCCAGGGAGCAGAAGAGGTAAAGAAGATCTGCGCCAGGCTTGGACAGGGTCACTCACGCGCCCGGGGACAGCAGCAGGACTCAGGACAGCAGGGGCAGCGGACGTAACAACAGCAGCTGTGTGGGCAGCACTGGCACCAGCAGATCCCCACCAGGAGGAAGAACAGGAACGCACCCAGGATCACCAGGCCCACAAAGACCCACTCTGGAAAACACAGGGAGAAAAAGAGATACTTACAGGATTGCACATCACTGGGGAAGGGAACGGCAGCAACATCATCCCTGTGGAGAGCATAGGGGCAGAATAGATAGGTGGGGCTTTTAATAAAAAATGGACTCCCTCCTGGTCTAGGACCATGTCAAAGCAGAAATGGCACGTGGCACTGAGAACCAGAGCTACCGAAATGTGGTCCCTTCCTGCCACATCTCTGGCTGGCTGAGAGGCAAGCAGCACGGAGGCGAGAGCTCTGGCTCCCCGGCGTGGAAACCCTTCGTCCCGTGGCAGACCTGTACAAATGCCGCCGAACATGCTCCAATAGCATTTGGGTCTCATCAAAGACTCATTCTTCTCGGCCATGTTCATGCCCTGCTTGTGTGCTTGTTCCCTACCCATGTTCTAGTTTTAGTGGGACAAACGATGGTGAAAAGCAGGCTATAAATAGCCCAGTAAATGAGCCAGGCCTGCCCCTTCACAACTAGGCCCACGCACACAATTATTCTTTTGAATGTGCTGAACGAACATCCTATTCAGGAGCTGCAGCCAGCCAGGAAACCTAACAACCACTTTTTTTTTTTTTTTTTTCTCACTGAAGCCTCAGATGAAGTCTGTACAAGTGACAGGGTAGAAGAGCTGGTCCACAAAAACCGTGATGGGGTTTTAATGGGCTCCATTCACATTACATGGGAAGAGGGGCAAGGAAAGGTTTCTCAAACTCTGCTGTCAGGCAACCTGTAGCAGCAGCAGCCCTGGTAGGGGCAACTCCCAGCTCTGTGTCTGGCCACCCTTCACTTCACAGGGGATGGTGTGCACAAGGCTGCGCATACTGCCACACAGCAATTCCCTGCACCAAGGGAACGGATGGCAAGCACATCCGCACCGAGACATTTTAAGACTTTGAGTGTACAGGAGGCCTGGAGTTGGTTTTACATCAGAGAGACGTACCAGCATGTCTGGAACTCGGACCGCTGGTGAGGGAAAACCTGTGGGGAAAGACACCAGAGGTTCCCAGGTGGTTGTTCACCCACCTTGGAAAGCTGGCAAGAAGGCAAAGAAAGAAGCGGTGGGGCTGCTCGGCAGTGGGGTGGGTTTATACCACGAGAAGAAAAAGCAGCAGACCACTCTTTCTGAACAGAAGCCAAGCATTCACTAAGGGGCCTCCTGGTTCACTGTCATTTAGGCTGCAGAAGGGTTGAAAAAGGATTGCAATGTAAGTACAGAATCACACTGGAAAAATAGTGTGCCTCTCACCTGGGTCACTGAGCTGAAAAGCCAAGGAACAGTGTCAGCTTGGAACAACCGAAATGCAAGTTGAGTTCTTAATAAAATGCAAAAAATGAGAAATCTTACTTTTGATTCATCCACAGCGTTCTGTGTGAACAGACGTAAAATTCTTTGCTTTGTTGGCATTTTCCTTCATGCTTTTACAAATAATTGCCTTTTTTAAATGCAATTTTTAATTTCAAACTTATGAACGTCAGTGAAAGATCTGGCATTTACAAATCAGAACACTTCATTTCAGAAGTGTAAAGTGAAACATTTTATGTTTTTTGAATATTTATTTCTCTCTTGGCTGAAACAGATGAACTTCATTTAAATTTGCAGATAATTTTGGTCCTTGTGGAGTATTTTTTTGGTGAAGTTACTCTATGTTGAGAAAAATTCAGCTAATGAATACGGAAATGGCTGGAGGGAAGCATTCATGAATGGAAAAGTAACAGCTGATAGGAAATTACAAATAGAGTTCTCCTCAGGTACTGGTTCTAGTAGCCATCTTATTTGATGTTTTCATGAATGACCTTGACACAGAAAACAAGAATGCAGTAATGTAACTTGAGGGCAAGAGCTAGGGAAGTATTGTCAACAAAGATGAAGACTGGGATATCTTATAGAAAGGGCAAGTTGTCCTTGGGCCTACAATAAGAAACATGAAACACAGCAATATGCTGAATTTCAAGGTATGACACTTTCAGGGTCACACGTTCAAGGATCAAGAACAATTTCTGTTGCGAACAGGACTTCATTACTTGAAAGCAACCGAAAAAGAATGGATACACGAAAAAGAATGGATACACTACACTATTCCATCATAGGACAACTGTAAGCACTCAGGCTATACAGCCACCAAAAATGCAAATGTAATCCTATGCCCCATAGAGGAGGAATTTCCAGTAGTGTCAAGGAATGCCTTCACACAAGGCCTCCATGTAACTTCATCTGAAGTTACTGACATTACACAACTCTGGTCATCTTTGTACAAGAAAAGATGGATTCAGGCTGGCGCTGATGCAAAGCAGAGATTCAAGTGTGATGAAGGGATTCGACAGCCAGCCTTGCACAGCGAGAGCAGAAGCTTGCTGCATTAGTCTGTCATAAAGAAGCCTGAAAGCCGACATAGCCACTGCCTGGAAATATGCTAGGAAGATGAATGCTAGGGGGAAAAGCAGTTATTATAGTTAAAGGTTCTAAACAAATGAGCATAAGCACGCTATGAGTAATATAGATGGAAGCTAGAAGTAGCACATCAAAGAAAGCCATCCAGTGGGCGAGAGAAAGGCCAGAATCAGGCCACTCCTAAGTTTGCTAAGCTTATGAAAAGCATGAAATTACATGGTGCTTGGGACAGCAAGTAAGATAGTGAGCCAGACTATTCTTTCCAGTCCTGTACTTCCTAGTCTAAGCCACTCCGAGCAGGACAGCAGCTCAGTGGCTTCTTCTTTTTGTCATGTTCCCGTCATGAAATAGTACTGCATGATGGAGGTGGCCAGCCACAGCTATGCAATGAAGCTGAGGTGTCAGATCTCCAGAGCTATTGGCGAACTGTTCACTAATAAAGGATAAAAGGATAACGGATACGAGAGGAAAAAAACAAACAGCAAGTCCACTGGAAGTGTACCTGTGATCCTTCTGAAAATGTTCTAGGAGTATAAAAAGAGATCAGATTAGTAGGTACCTTACGTGTTGCAAGATATTTACTCTGCACCAGGAGAAAATATTTGAAATCCGTGTCCCAGTCACAGGGACCCATGAATCGGGAAGGAGTTGATCTCACAGAAAGTTAGATCATTTGCTTCTGTGATAAGGTTAAAAAAACAGCAGAAGAGCTTGCTGGCTCCTCAATGCACAAAACAACCAGTTTTACCTGCAATCCCCTAATCCTTGCCTTGCACCAAAACCGTTACCTTCTCTCACTGCCCTTCCAGATACAACTGCGTAACCCTGAGATTTAAACGTTTACCAAGCTGAAATGCTATGTGGCCTCGCTGTCTGAAAACTACTGGTTTGTGCTTGAAAGAGTATCTGATTTTGTTAATTCAGGCAACAGGTAATGCAGAGGATGTGTGGTTTGCCACGGCCTTTTATACTTTCTTGTTTTTTACACATATGCAGTGGGGGTACCAGAAAGCTACCTGGTCAACGTACAGGAATTTTATACCCATTCAGTAGGACTGTAAATAATGGGAAAAAAAGTGTTAGGCAACAGAGAATCAATCTCTGTCTATGCTGAAAAGACCAATCCCTCTCCTGCCATGCTGAGCTTCCAGGGAGCTTTGGGTTCCACTGGAGGTGGGAGAGTGTCTGCCTTCTCTCAATTTGCATCTCTGGGACAGCTTTGAAAATAGATTCACACATTTATGTGGAGATGTATTTCTGCACAGAAGTGTGAAAGAATGCCTTCTTGGGCACTGTCAGGGGATGATCATGACTCTAGGGCTAAATGTTCCCACAGCTCTTCCCTTTCAAGGACAATGTGTTGCACAGTTTCCTCTTCAAGGAATGCCACAATTGGTGGCTCTCATTAGTTTGGCTAGCACGGGATTTGTCATGGGCAGGGATCCCTCATGGCCGGTCCAGCCACCTGGCGTTGCCTAGATAATGCCCCGGGCATGCAGCACAAGAGGGACCGGGCGACCGGCAGGTTGCTAGCCAGTGCTCTATTTCTAGCACCTCCTGTGCTACCATCTGGGGTGACGGCTGTAACAGTACCTGCAGTACAGAGCCTAGGGAGGGGAAGTTACTAGTGCCCGAGAGCAGGTGACGTACAGAGCCATATGGGCACCTGAGGCCGCTGAGGTTTTCACAGTCTGCAGCAGTGCTACCTTTGTTCTAGCAGAGAGCTTGATACAAAACCTCCTCTGAACAGTGCTGGCACTTCTGCTCTCACACTGATCCTGGCAGGGCATTAACCATTTCTGTAAGTCACCTCCCAGCGTAGCCATTCCTCCCCCAGTCCCACCATCAGCTCTCAGATCTCAACCCAATACGTTCCCAGTAAGCGAAAGGCTTTTTTCTTTTCTTCCCCAGATAAAATACACATAAGAGTAAAACATACACCACATAAAAGATGCTGCAGGGAGGGATAAACAGACGAGATGACAGAAGACTGCGTAATTAAAGGGTGAAATGGCTGAATACCTGGCATAATCTCCACAGCAAAACTGGGCAAGAGATCAGCAAGCAGCCCTGTCCTGCCTAGAAAAGACAGAAGGAGGAGAAGAAGGAGAGAGGTTACTGCAGGAAAAATACACTTCCCAGCCCCTGCCTTAGCCTCCAGTCCCCTTCCTCATCAGCCCACTTGCACTCCTGGCAACCACACATGTCATCGCGCTCGATGCCTGGTGTCAGCCTCTGCACCTCTGCCATTTCTCTGTCCTTGCATTTTATCTTCATCAGTAGAGCTGGGAGGGAACAGAGCTTCTCTGGTTTAGGCACAAAATGACAAGAAGAGGGAGGTCCCCTTAGCATGATTACTAGGTAGTATCTTTCTGGAGTTATGCTCCACACATGCAAAAAGCTCCTGGAAATGCGCAACAGCCCTCAAACAGAAGGATTTGGTTTACTTCAAAAATATACTGATGTAGTTTGAACGGATGTGAAACACCTTTAACCCAAGGCCCTTGACAGCCACATGCATTCAACACCTGCGGGTGGTGCTCTCCATGTGGGGCTCTGCAGCTTCAGAGACAGCTCCAGGAAAGGAGTCTTGAAGCATGACTGAGTTCACGCCAATCATTTCAAGATGCACGAGCTGCTTGGCAAGATTGTATAATATAGAGCCAACTCTCAAGTGAAGCAAACCAACCACGGAAGGGCTCGTGTACAATTTCATGGAATCGCTTTGCAAAAGGAAAAGAACAAACAAAAACAAGAATTTGATTTTTAATTTAGAACTGAAGACAAAATCCAAGCTCAAAGGCAGCTTGGTGCCTGTTTGTTTCGGCACTGAATGTCTGGGATATTTCTAATACACAGCAAACATCCCACACAGTGATCAGCTATAATTTACATGCACCTGTGCATTGGCAGAACAGGAGTGCTTTGTGCTCTTTTAAATAGCACCAGGATCATGCTCAGTTTTTTTTAAAGATGTGCTATGAGGTAGGAGAGCTGCACTCTAGAGAGAGACATACATTGCAGATGGACCACAGCAGAGGCAGCTAAGGGTAAGCCACTGTAAAAGCAGTAGAAAGCCACCCCACACGTCCCTCAGGTCCTGCACTGAGCAGTGCTCAGACACCATGATGAATTGGACCCCGAGTTCCTCGGCTTCTAGCCTGTCCTTGAAGTGTGTTATAATCAGAGATTGCCACTCTCCGTTTTTCTCAGTGCTTCAGCAAAGCTTCTGGAGAGATCAGAAATCCACCAGGATGCCTGCTGGAGCCACAATAAACATCCTATGAATACAGGCAGTGCTTTGCAACCAGTTGCAACTCATCAAAGCTGCCTAGTGCTCACTGCAACACCATCGCGAGTTGCTGCTGAAGCATCAGCAAAAGACACAATGCTGATCCTTCAGATAATTGCTCCTCATTAAGAAATAGGACTCCTGCTACCAGTCTACTGCAATATTTTCATCTACATATACAAAGAGTTACATGACGTTAGTAGTCCATTTGCTGGAAGGATCAAGTGTCCAAACTGCTCACAGCTAGCTTGGTATATGCACTGATGTACATTGTCTGCTCTCTAGATATGGGCACGCACATAACATAAGCAGGGTGGGCTCCTAATGTATGCCTTGTGTCAAGATACGCCAGATTTACATTATGTACCATATGCACGTTAAATATATTCTCTATTTTCTCAGCATGCACAAACAACGTGCAATTCCTGCATAGGCCTCCGTGTCTGTATGTGACCGGTGTACGAGAGGGCCACATGCAAGCAGACCATACAGGCAGACACGGGCGTGCAGCCTGCCTCCCATGTGTCACACCTCCACGCAAGCTTGCGCGCAGTCCCAGCCCAACAGCAGATGTCAATGGACAAACAGCTGGAGGCAAACCGCTGATGTAGGGCTGGGATTTGTGATACCAGACGTCAGGCAGTGACAGCTATAAAGAGCAGAAGCTCCATCTCACAGGTCCAAGAAGCTGCCTGCTTTGTTTTGAACCTACCTGAAAAGCCTCGATCCCTGCACGTGCTGGGACCTCGCGATCCCCAGGAGGAACTGCACGCTCAAGGGCGAAGAAGCATCCCTCAAAAACAAAAGCGCTGGCCAGGCTTTGGTTACAAAGACAACCAAAGCAGTTTTCCTGTGCTACCTATGACCAGTCACTGTTTCCTTGCTCGTGCAGCCTCTCTCGGCCCCGCTGAGTATCTGCTGGGGGAATTTGCTGCCCCCAACCAGCCAGTGGGGTCGCACAGCCCCACGGGCCCACTGCCACCAGCGAGGGGACGCACGAAGCCCTCCCGGGAGGGCACGAGGAAGCGGCGAAACCCACCGCCGCTCAGCCTGAGCCCTGGGCGGCTGACCTTCCTCCTCCGCCTCCGCCAGCAGCGACAAGCGGAGCGGGAACACCCAGGAGGGGACCACGGCTACCCTGCTGCAGCGCTGCCCCCCATCCGCAAGGGCCACGCGTCCTCTGAGCGAGCTCCCACCACCGAGCCCCCGCAGGCACCGCCGGATGCAAGAGGGAATAGAGGATACAGAGGACGGCCCCATTTACCAGGGTCGTCCCGGGTGGCTCTGTTCGAGCCAGGAGCGTGTCCTCGTCCCAGCACGGATCTGGGACACGTTCCCATCTCTATTCCCACCGCGCTGGCGGCTGCACACCCCACAGCTCGCCAGGCTGTGGTGGAGGAGCGCAGCAGGAGAGGTGGAGGAGAAACGGGAGGGGGAAAAGCTGGGGGGGTGCAGAGCGGGTCCCGACGGAGCGGAGATGAAGGGGTGCAGGTGGGGACAGAAGCCGATATGCAAGAGGAGGGCAGGTGACAGCGCGAGGGCACAAATAGCAGCCGATGAAGAAGCAGGAATCAAGCAGCTACTTAGCAAGAGTCTGCAGAGAAAAGACATGAAAATAATTAGGGTAAGTGGTACAGCTGAAAAAGAAATGATGGCATGAATAAAGCACGTGCAGGTGCAGTCAGGAACATGGCAATTGGGTAAATAGGGGAACGTGGTAAATACTGGCAATTGCATAAACGCGATAAATATTGGGTAAATACAGGACTAACTGTTGAACTGGTTCCCCTGTTGAGGGCTGCCTCTGCAGCCCCACCTGCAGCAGCGGGGACCACGGGAGGCAGCAGCTGCAGAGGGAACAATTTCTTCCTCAGAGGCGGAGAAATCTGGCAAGCCGCGGCACGGCCAGAGGCCCCTGGCACGGGACGCTGCCCCGCGGGGAGGCTGCGAAGCAGCGGAGAGGAAGCGTGGCGCCTGTAAATCCGCCGCTCTTCCAGGGGAGCTGCTGCGAGATTTATCGGGAGAGTTGGGCTCTGCAGCGAGTCCCTCCGCACTCCCTCTGCTCGCAGTAAACTTTATCCTTGCTTCCCATCCTTCTCTCCCCTCCGTCAATTGGAGGGAGAAACTGCAGCAGCCTTTCTTGGAGATCAAAGTTTTAGCAGGCAACAAAGACCTCCAAGGAGGCTGTTGCCATGGCTGCCTTAGTAACGGAGGTCTTTTAATCACGCCAGCCTCCTTTGTGAGCAGCGTGTGGCTGTCGCTGGCAAATAAGGAGGAAAAGAGGGGTAAAAAAAAAAAAAAAAAATCCTTGGCAACAAGTAGCACTTCTAAATGGCGTGAAATAAAGAACCAGGAGTAGCCCGGCCTGGGACGAGCGGGAGGGAGCGGGATTGGGCCGCGATGACAAAGGAGGCAGCGCAGCGGCGCCTACGGAGGACCGGGGGAGGCCAGCGGCCTTCCTGGCGTCGAGGCCCCCGCCAGCTTTCTCAGCGCAGGGCTCCCGTGGCCGTCGCTTCCCTCGCCTGCCGGCGCTGCCCGCCTTCGGTCGCAGAGGTGCAGCTCAAGGTCGGAGAGCCCTCGCTGTGCAGCCGCCCACGGACACCTCCCCGGCGGAGATCTGGCCCTCTCATCCCCGGCTCGTGGCCAGCAGCACCGCCAGCCCTGCCAGCCGCTGTGACCAAGGACTGGCTCGGACGCTGCTGGCAGCCTCTCAGCGGAACAGAGCGAATCCTGAAACTGTCATCTTGTACGGGAAAATTTCGCCAAGAACTTTTCCGTCTCCGAAACCACAACAACTTTTATAATACAGTCTCTCCTGGCACACAAGAGACTCCAGGCCTCCCTTTATTTATACCAGGTATTGAGTCATTTTGCTGAGTAAGAACCATCTCATTAGCATTGCGCGCCATACACACACGTCCCAGGAGAGATCTATCCTCTCTGAAAGCCAACGCACGTCTCTATTAGTACATTAGTTACTGTACAATGTGCTGTGTGTACATGTGTCTACCTTCATTCCTACCTGTGAGTATTAGACTTGATTAATTTTGGGTTTAGACTGTATCAACATTGGCTAGCAATACAAATTACCAAAGATCTTGGTTTACCAATCAGTTAAGTGTTAGCTGACTTCAGAAATTAAGAAAAACTCATGTGCTAATTGTTGTTTTTTAAAACATAATAATGGTAGAAGCTGAAGCGTCTAAAAGATTAATTATAAAATAATATTTCACTAATACATCAATTATGTAGTATTGGCTGCAGAACTGGATGGAGAAAGTGTTGGGAAGAGCTGTCTAGCACAGCGCATGGCTCACTAAACAAAGCATCAAACCAACCACCAGGACTAGTGGATCGCTTTCCTGCCTCTTCCAGGAACTTGACATGTTGACTTGGCATTAATATGAAACCACTGGAAGGGATGGCTTCCCATTTCCTTTTCCATTCTGATTTTTCTGGTTTTCCCCACTGATAACATAACTGAGTAGAATGTCTGCTCTATTCAAAATTCTAATCTACGCTTAAATCACGCCTTAAAGCAGCCTCAAAATAAGCAATGTAAATTATATCTGAAAGACCATTGCCAGCATGGAACGAACAGTAACGTGCTGTGGGAATGGCAGTATCTCTCGCAGACACTCTCTCTCTGCTGCTCCAACCCCTCTCATAAGGAATCTGGGTTCCACTCAAAGAGCAGCAAACAGCAAACAAAAATCTCTTACCACGCGTTTCCTAGGACTGCTAAAGTGCTCAGATCTACATCTGCATTCACCGTCTCCCTGCAAGTCACTAATACCTGGCAGAGCAATGATATGAAATAAAAAACGTCCCAGAAGATTCCAGAATATAAAGAAATGGTATTGTCACCACTGGCTGCCTCCTCCTCTTCCTCCTCCAGCCATCGTTGCGGAGAGGTAAAGGAAAAGGAAGAAAAAATACCAGCATAGGCAGAAGGGGAAGACTAAGGTGGGAAGTGGAAGAAAGGAAGGAAGATGGTTAGGTAACCTGGACTCACTCCGAAAGCTGGAATGTTGCCTCTGTACACATTACCCAGGAAAAGAAATACACACAAGCTGCACCAAACAGCATGAGGCAGAACAAAGTATGCCCACGACAAGTATGCTTTCATGCTGCTGCCAAACTTAGCAGAGTGCTGCACAAAGTGCAAGGTCAGACCCACAGGCTGTAGTGAACAGCAAAGCAGATGAGGTCAAGATAAGACAGCCTCAGGTACATCTCCTCCCAACACGACCACAAACTGGGACCGGGAGCATCATCAAGCCAGCTTCAGAGGAGGGGATTTCTTTGTTTTCCCCCACATACTCTTCTGTACACACTGAAAACCAGATTCTTCCTGTTACCATGGCACTGTATCATCACTGGTGTCTGAGCACAGTTGTAGATACAGACACGAGAAGACACCAAATCATGGCAAGGAAGGTGAAGAAAGGACAAAACTCAGCAGTCCACCACCACACAGTGACAGTCAGCTCCTCTGAGGCTATGTGACAGCTACAACTCCACATGGCAGAGAGAACCTCACCCAAACCAACACAGGTCGATCTTGGGCCTGTTATTAACTAGTGTACAATGCACAGTCATGCTATGGATTTAGACAGGGGTATGACACTGTTTTCTGGAGGGACCCATTCTCCAACTGTCTGTTACCTGACTGACACCTGAAGGAACAAGTAGAGGAGATGGCACTGTCCCTAACCCAAACCATTCAATCTGGTTTATTTTGTGATGACAACTATAACTGCAAATACAAATGTCAAATAAATTCTCACCTGAGCCCTGAGACCAAGGGCACTTGACAGACATGTTCTACCATACGCCTCTGGGTATCACTACACACTACAATCCCAAGCATTTTAACTTCATGGGACGTACAGAATCTGTACACCCAAAAACCATACAAACATGCTGACCAGGCAAACAAACACTGGTGCCAGCAGGTCTTAAGGCAAGTTAGAAAAACCTCATTGTACCCTTCTGGAGCAGTACAGTACTACAGCTGGGTTAAGGCAAACTCAACCAATGCCCCTGAAAGGCCCAATTCCACTCTGTCTTCTCCTATAGCTGGGGTGGGTAATTTGTTGACCTATAGAGTGAGCTGGACCATGGAAGCCAGGGCTGAAAGCTAATCCCACAAATAGGCAAGACCACACTGCACAAGGAAGCCTAACAGACACACACACAGAGCCCAGTGTGCATACCGCAGAGAGACAGGTCCTTTTAGTGGCAGCACCAGCTGAGACCTGATTGGGGTGATCATGAAACTGTAAGTGTACAAGTACAATTAGGCAGGCAGAAAAATATCCCAAATCACCACACTCAAGCAGATAGACGCAGTGCTTCTTGATATCCTCACAGGTCAGAAAAGTAGGACCAAGGGAAGTTTTAAAAGACTGCAAAAAGCATACAATTTGATGTCTTCTGGGTGTCTATTTTTGAAAGACTCAGTCTCAAGTGTTCACTTTGCTGCAAGTTTATTGTTTTATGTCTTAAAAACAAGGGTTCTGACTTTCCCCAGCCCTGCACTTTCTGTAGTCATTTACGCCTGTGTAATGTGTGAGCAGCGTGGGTGTAAACATTACTATTCTGGTTTGGCAGCATTTGCCACCCACTTTGCCTAGGTGTGAATGACTGCACAAGGTGCAAGGCAGTGGTGAAGGTACTGCGGGGACTGTTTTACATAGATTTTACACCCATAGTAATATGCTGCACAGATATGTGGAGGGAGAGCGAGAGAGTGGAAGGAAAGATACTTCAGTTATCTACTGAAGAGTCGATCTGGCAAGAGGGCTTACCAAGCACAAGCAGCTCCACCGATTCTTCATTCTTGCCCTCTACATCATCTGGTGTGACAATAAGGCAGTAATACAGCCCACTGTCTCCCCACATCAGCTTCCCAATCTGAAGGTCTGCATCTGAAAGGCAAAAAAAGAAAAGTCAGAGCTCCCCTCCAACACCAATCAGTAGAGTGGGCCTGTCTCCAAGTCCCAAATCCAATTCAATTCCTTACGAAGATGAGTGGTTAACCTTATCCAGAATATCAAGAAATTCAGGAAAAAGCTGAACAGGCTCAGGACTCTGTGGCTGTAAGTGGGAAGACAGGTAATGCCACAGAGGAAGCTCACTCTGCAAGTACCAAAAGCAGAAGGGGTAACTAACATTACTCTGCCTTTCCCATCACCTAAGGCCTGGGGTCCCAACGGCATTTGTACCATTCAAAAAGGGATTAGACAGCACCTCCTCTGCAGCACTTCAGTCATCTGCCAAAGAGATTATATGGAGACAAGGGAAAACACTCAGCCAAGGCTGATCACATGCTCTCCTCACCAAGGAGCCCTGGACTGTCCCCACTTCTGGCTAGGCGGTCTCCTGAGTCCAGCAGAAGCCTTGCACGTGTGATGGGGCAAAGTTTCTCACACAGACTTCCAGAGCAAACATTTAAGGACCTGCCACCCCCCATGTCCACCCAAGCTGACTTCACCCCATGGAAATCTCTTCCTTCCACACTGCCCAAGGCTGTGTTGAGTTTAGGTTCATGATGGTGTAAGCTGGTGAAGTCCAGAGCTAAGCAAACGATGAGGCGTAGGATAATTCTGTTATTTTGGAAAAATCAGTAGTTTGTAAGGAAGTAAACCTAGCTCACAGAGACTGAAATTATACTTCTCCTGCTGGCACCCCTGTGTTAAGGAAAATCTATATACAGAGTAATATACAGTAGCCAGGAATATAAAACCTTCCTTTTCATCAAAGGGAAAATAATACCGTGGCAGGGTTGGAGACCTACATGGAGCAGCATGAAGTGAATCACCAAAGGAAATAACCTTTGGGTCCCCAAAGATGTAAGAGCTCCCCTCCAGCAGACTTTCCTAAGGGAGTTAACTGAACAGTTACTGCCAGCCTCCAGTACCCCAAATTGCCCAGGGTCAATGCCAACCCCCATCACACGTTGCTGGGGTAGGAGAGTTACCGTGGACAATGCTGACATCTCTTTCCTTATAGAAGTCCCCTATAGTGATGGCAGATCCTTGCTTGGAGGCCACGACACGGACTGTCCTCCTGCTGTCCACACAGTCCAGGTAGGGATCCCAGTCCAGGTTCCTCTTGCTCATTGTTTGTAAACCAGAAGTCGCCATACCCAAAGCTTCTCCCATCCGGTCCTGGCAGTAAGATTTATACCTCCACTGTACCACAGCTGGTTGGGTGGAAGAAGTAGAGAAGTGGCAGCGAAGCAGAGCAGGCTGAAACAACATGGCCACTTTCTTCTTCTCAGGCACGGTGACTTGCAACCCTTCCACCTCAGCTAAAAGACAAAAACATGAACATCATACACCTGGGCATTGCTTGAAGAGGAGATTATGGCACTTCATCATAGCATCATTCTCCCCATGTGCATAAAATTAAAATGACCGTCTGTTTCAGGTGCAAGGGTGCAATACTCCTCAGCATATATAAGCAAAGATGTTGATAGCACAATTAAGCTTGCTTTTTTTGACAGGCTACAGCCACAAGGAAAAATACAGCACAATAGGACTGAAGGCTTAAATGTAGTATCCTTATGCTCTGTAGAGACCCTAACACAGCGGTGTGTTGCTTCATGGTTTCTGTGACATTTCTGTAGGTAAGGACGGGGTATTTTAGGGATGGCCACACTCCACATCTAAAGAAGGGCAGCTAAGGGGTCAGATCCTGAGTTCCTGCTAGTCCCAGCGAAGAACTTGTTACTCCCCCCCCATTTTGGTGGTATCACATCTGCTCTGTGAAGGTCAGGCAGCATGCAGTGCCAGCCCAGCCCACCGTGCACTGGCCCAGCCAGTGCTGCTTGCTCCGCCAAACTAGAGATGCAAGAAAGAGTAGACCCAAATCGCACAGCTCCTGCTGTGGCTGGCACGTAGCACTGACAGAAATTGCTCCATGTGGGAGGTGTGGAGAAAAATGGCCCAAACACTCAAGCTTTTCACATTCCCACGGAGGGGATGGACCTCAATACGTAACGTTTATCTACCAGCTGATGGGAAAGCTGCAGCATGGAGCTGATGTATTAGGGCTTCAGAGAAGATACCCGGGAATTAAATACCTATGGGACTGCTGCCACATCCTTGTGTAGCTTCAGGAGAAGCCAAGAGATGGTGAGCGATGCCAGCAGCGAGCACTCGGAGGAGTGAGGTACTCCACCTACCCGCAGCAGAACGGCCGAAGCCTCCCACGCATGCCCCTCATCGCTTCCTGCACTGCAGATGGCTGAGGAAGCACTTGCACAACACTTGAAACACACGCAGCCACTCTCCCAAGCCTGGATGTGCCGGCACAGAAACGGCCCAGGAGCAAGGTGGGGCATCTGAGAAGGAACAAGTTTGTTGCCAGGGTTTGCTCTCTGCAGCTGAGGAGCATCGGGGCCTGACAGCAACAGTTCATATGGGAAAAGGGAACCAGTTTCAGTACGGTGGCAGCTCCCTACACACAGCTCCCTGAGACCCCAAGGCCCAGAGCAGCGCACACTGAAAAAGAGGACAAGACGCAAGGAAACGTCAAAGAGAAGAAAGCAAAAGAGGATGTTTACACTGCATCATGAGAGACTGCTGGACTTAGGGGAGGCTTAGGGAGGAATGCAAGACTGAGGACAAAGCAAGGCTTTGGGGGAAAGCAGTAGGAGAGAAGGGCAAATACCAGAAAAGAAGAAAACAGAGTAAGGTTAAAGTATTAGGGTAAGTATAGGAAGCAGAAGGATAAGTAGAGAGATGATAATTGAGGAACCAGGAAGCTTATGTGCAGCTGGAAAAAGCTGCAGGTGTCTTAGCCTAGGTCAAAATAATTTCAAAGGGCTGGAGCCAGGTTGGAGGAGATGAAGAAATGATGCAGAGAGGAGAGGAAACAGGGTCAGCAAAAAATAAACCACCTACTCCAGAAACTGGAGATGAAAAGGAGATGGAAGCTAGCAAAAGAAACTGAAATGAGAGGAGATGTCTTTAGGATGGGGGGAAAAAAAGGCATAGACTAAAGCAGTGGAGCTTAAAGCAGAGAGAGAGCAAGAAGCACATCAACAGCATGACAACAGCAGACATGAAGGGGCAGGGTCAAGTTGGAGACAGCTGCAGACCTAAAAAGCAAGAGCAGGCAAAGGTCTCATGATAAGCAGTCAGAACCAAAGCTAAGTGAGAAGCTTAGACCAACACTGAATATTCATTTCAACAAGTTATCAATGTCCACATTATAAATCACAGCAGAGCTACAAACACCAGTCAGGAGATAAATACACAGTATGGACAGCAGCTGGGGGGAAGCTTATTTCAGAGAGATAAGCTAGTCACTGATCCTAACAAAGAGTTACTGATCTAGGCAGAATTTGACCCTGGGGACTACTAAGCGAAGGCTTGCAGTGCACAAGGGTGCTATGGCATTCATAAGAGGAATGCTGTTTTATGCATATAAGGAATGCATGACATTATGCATATAGCACTTGCGCCAAATGGAAATTGCACAGGAGACACCATTAGTTTTGTTGGATGTGCCTGGACCCAAAGCCAAACGTTGAAGCGCGCGTTCTCCAGAGTACCACGAAACACAGCTGAGGTCCCAACAAGATGCTGCCGCAGCAGAGGCAGGGACACGAGGCAGCTCCCAAGGTGTAGGCAGAGACCACTCGAGCAGCACCAGCTGGGACGTTTCTGCCGGGCCTCCTGTTCCCAGGGGCAAGAGGGGCAGAAACACGGGGACCGTGCAGCACCAGGAGAACGTCACCACTCGCTTCTCGCGGCGGTCCAAGTGCTGACGTTGTCTTATTCCCCCCTCCCCATAGAGCCGTGCCTCCTGGGTTGCATCTGAATCCAAGAGACACGACGAACACCTTGAAGAATGAACGGGTCCAGGTCAGACCTGCATCTGGCAGCTCTGTGCCTGACCCCACGCAGTCTGTGGCCAAAGCCAGCGCATGATGTGAGCTGACCAAGTGACTCATCACGTTACTTCAGCTCCAGGGACAAAACAGTGACACAGGGAATATTTAAATCTTTCCCTCGTGAACGAAGTACACTGCTTAGTAAACACAGTGCTTTCAGCTATCTGTGCGCTGTAGCCCTCCTTCCCTGTTAATGAGATTAATGAGTTTGGCAAGCCAGGGACTGCTTTAATAAATGATTAGCTGAGCTTTAGCAAATTCTCATCTGACGAACTTTCCCCACCCCACTCCCATGTGAACGTCTATATTGAGAAAAGAAACTTGTAAGCAGCTTCTGGGAAAACACAAGACTTCTTTCTCTATCCAAAAGCATTTGGGAGATGCACAGTAAGTTATCTGGCATCTTCTATATCCCATCCCAAGATCTTTTTTAACTTTTAAAATACTCTTTTCAGACCTGCTCCAGAAATAGCATTTGAGAACAACACAGTGCCTCAGACAGAGACTGAAGCAGTGGAAACTCTCAATCTATTTAAGTCAAATTGTATATAATTATATATGCCTGAACTGGGAAATTACACACCTGTTATTTCCTCTGCCAAAAAAAAAACAAAAGTCGGAACCTATTCATGTAATATGTCACTGCTGTAACGACGCCCATCAAAAGGCCAACAGGATGCCAGGCTGCCTGAAGACAAGATGGTGGCTTTACACCTATCAGTTATGTCTCTGCACGTGAATTACAGAGGTCTCCTCAGGTCTCCTATTCCTCAAGTTCAAGAAAAAACTGCTGAACTCAAAAATCTTCAAGAGACTAGCCAAGATACCAGAAGCCTCAGGACAGAAATCTGGGTTGTTTACATAGCAGAGCAAAAAAATAGTAAAAGATATGAAAAAGGGTGACAAGTTTAGTGACAGCAGACTCTGGTAGCTCTTTGTCTAGTTTAATGCAAGCAGGTCCAAAAAGAAACTGAATTGTGCTCTGCTATGTTTCGACTAACACGGACAGAGCAAGATTAGCCCTTATTTCAAAGTCAACATGGAAATGTAACTCTTGCACTCCAAAGAATCAACCTGTTTACTGTGAATTTCAAAATGTTTGAACTTGCACAAGAAAAAACTAGCTCGTGGGAGTCATATGATTACGTGACAATTTTACTTTCTTTTTTCTTGGTCTCCTAAATCCCCAGAAAAAAAAAAAGTCTGCAAATATAAATCGAGTACATCTTAGAAACACAAATTCCCTCACTCTCAGAAAGTAAAAAGAATCCATATTTTTGTACACACGAGTACATATGCACACATAAAAAGCTTAAAAATAATCACACTTCAGAAATACGACTATATGCTTCTTGTCTGTTTCTCACATGCAATGTGTATTTGCCTTTTTTTCTCCCATTCTTTCCCTAAACTATCCTCAGATTATGCATGCAAACTATGCAATCAACATTACACACAAGCTATCCCTAACACATTTTAGCGGGTGATTAAAGAAAATTCCAGGAAGTGATTATAGGGGGGGTGTTCATATGGGCACATTTGAACCTTGTGAGTCTGATCTTCGTTAAGTACCTTCCATGAATTAAAAAAAAAAAAAGAGAGGGCAATTGAGAGGTGCTAACTTAGGTTCTTGCTTTTCAGTTGTCCTTCAGACACAGAAGTCTATGCCTCCCTGAGGCTAGACGAATCCCAGGAAGATTTAGCTCCACTACGCAGCCTTAAGCTAGCCTTTATGAATAGAATAAGTTGATCTGAAGCACTAATCCCTGCAAATAACGACAAAGCCAAATACTGTAGTCCAACGTAATAGGTCTCAGACTTGCATCCTTCTAGCGCACAAGATAAGAGTCCAAGAGAAGACAGTACACATTATTCTTCAGGTCAGCACGGGTCTCCTTATTTGTGCATGCATCATCACACCTCTTTCTTTGCTATTATTTGGCCCACATCGCCATTTGCCTGAGGCAGCATAGCTGATGCTATGAAACTTCAGAAATTATAGATTTGATGCGTCTTTACTGATATGAGTGCCAGATGTGCATATGGGAGAACGGGAAGTCTTTGTGTCCTGAACCAGGCACCTCAGTAAAACTACTCCTAGTCTACACTTAAGGGCTTTGGCAGAGAAGCATACGTTCATAGGTAAGAGACGAGGCTCCTAGGGTAGTCTATATCACCTCTCCAAACAAAATAAACTACAGGGCAAAAGGATGCCGTATCTATTTTATTGTGCCTTGGCTACTGCACATCGGTTGTAAGCATTCCTTCCCCCACTGCTGAATACAGGTGCACAGTCCACACTTTCAAATGTGGATCAAGCCTAACATAGGGCACGCAAGGTCTGTGCTTTCAGACTGGAAATCAGAGGTGATATGCAGAGATGTGAGCCAGTGAATGGAGAGCCAGTGAGATCACTGAGACAGTGTTGTACAGATTCTTGCCTCCTCAGGCTGGGCTATATCCAATCCATGCAATTAACCAGCAAAAGCCATCACCACCAGACTGAGTGGGTTATGGGAAATGAATTGCATGTCTTGGTCTAGATGCTATTGGACTTGTGTTCCCAGCTCCATGGCCACTATCTGTCAACTTTTTTAGCCAGCAGGAAACCAATGCTGAGGTTGAAGCATGGCACTGCTTTATACAGCTCCAAAGCAAAACAGGGAATTTTGGCTCCTGAACTGCTTAACCTGGGAAGGAGCAAAACCAAAGCAGTCATAGAAAAGCACATCCTTGCACGCCTAGCACAGAACCTCAATAGGAAAATTCTCCATGCAAGATACAGCTGACTCTGCAAACTGACTGCAGTAGACTTGGACTTTCTTAATCTTCCCCATTCCCTGTGATGCTGTCCCCCAGACATCCCATGCTCCTGACTTCACTGGGGAAGTACACAGCCCTGAAATGCCAAGGACTGTGTAAGGGCTTTTACAAGAGCACAGGGCACTTCATGGGCTTTTCTGGGCATCTGTCTCTTTCCGCCAGCTTCCTCACACTCGTTACACCCTCTTATGACCTGCCCCTTTCACACAGTCACAGAAATCACTCTGGATGTTTTCAGGTGAATCACTAGCTCAGCTTTGGCCACCTGATCAAATCCACCCTCTTTTGTTACTGTCTGAAAGCTGTTACGATGGCTCCCGTTTTACAGCCCTGGTTCAGCATCCCAGGAATCACTTCCAGAATGATCACTCAGCAATCGGTCACCCCCAGAAGCCTGAGAACTAAGGAAAGAGATGGAGAGAGTCTCCCCGAGCCTTATAACAGCAAGCCGTAACGCCTGTTCTTGAGATGGCATTGGGATTTCCATCACTACCTGTCCCCCTCCAGGGTGATCTCACAGGAACAAAAAGTAATAAAAACGTGAGGTTTCTTCCCAGCTACACTAAGCTTATGCTGGGTGCAGCCAGTCGAGGAAAGTCGGGTGAATACTTTAAATCAAGATAGATAAAACAGTCCATCCATTTTCCTGCCTTCCCAGGGAATTTGCGCAGTCAGCCAGGAAACAGCAAAGCACAACCATACTCCAGCGTGCCCCTTCTGCCTGCCCTTCTAAACTGTGGATGGGAAAGCAGGGTAGTAAATCTACCCACCTTTCTATAACACCATGGCATTGCAGTGGCTATTCCGCACAGAGGAAGCAAACAGGTACTGAGTGCTAAATTACTGGAGAAAAATGACTTCACAGGGAGAGATCCCATTTTAATGTGGACAGTCTCCTAACCATAATCTTTCCAGGCTTAGGCTGAGTCTTGAAAGGAAAAGAAAATTTGCTCTGCCTGCTCCGTGGGTAAAACCAGACTTAAGTCTCCAGTGCAACGCTTTTCTCTAGTTTTAAATGCTTTAGAAATTACAGCATTAATAAGAATAATGGTAAACACGAGGGGAGGACTCATCCAGAGTCAGGCAGCAGCTGGTAGTTTAGGAGAACCAGCTTTACACAGGGGCTTAGAGATACTTGACAAATTGTACCTTCTTTTTCTAGAATGTGTCAAATAGCCCCGCACATATCCCAACCCACGCCACTTCACACGAAGGAATAAAGGATGACCTGCTCTTCATCCTCTTGCTGTTTTTATTAAAACACTAGCTTTAGGCATGTGGGAGAGTAGGGCAGGAGAAGAGAAGCTGAAACAAACCCATCGTACTTCACACAGGATTTTTTGAAATTGCAGTAAGAAGTCACAATGTGCAAAACCAAACAAAAGATAAACGCGAGAGCCAAAAATTAAAGACAAACAAAGGACAGAAGCATTATTGCTGGGAGGAAAGGAACTGCAAGTGCTGATTAGAAATTTCTCAGCCCACCTAGAGGAGGGAGGAGGGGAGAGCAGGGGGCGAGAGCCTCCCTCTCTTTCTTGCTCCCTTTTGTCTCCCTGCTTCCTCCCCGTCCTGCACTCTCAGCCTCCTGCCCCGGCCCCTCCACCTCCCAGCCCCCACTTCTCTCTCCCAGAGCAGAGTGTACCACTCCGGCTGGATCAGGGCGCCTTACCTTGATACAGACCTTTCATTCCTTTGCACAGCCACTGGGGAGAAGAAAATCTTGAATCCATGTTTACCAGCCTCTCTCCCTTTTCCGTGCACACACACACACACACGTTCACACTCACTCGCACACACCTTTGTTATTTGCTTTCTCCTGGCCATGAAAAAGGACGGCAGCGCCTGCTGTGTCCCTGGGTGGCAGCGGCTGGGAGGCTGGAGGGGAGCAAGCTGGCACCGGCTGCCTCCATCCCTCGCTCAGCACACGGCTAACCTGTTGCCTGCCGGAAGCCTCTGCCTGCCAGCAGGGACACCAGCAGCGGCAGGCAGTCCTGTCTCGAGAGCCCAGGACTAGAGGAGACTGGAAGGTCTTCCTACCGCAGCGGTACCTCTCGCTCTGCACAGACCCTGCATGCTCCAAACGGCGGTCGCTGCCGGGAATCGTGAGCTGCCTTTAATTGGGGGAGAAAGGTGTCAACAGCCCAGCCTTTTAGCTTGATGGAAAAGTCCTGATCTAGCCAGACACGTCCAGATAACGAAGCTCTTAAAAAAGAGGGAGGAATGTAATGCCATGTTTATCTATACCTCGCGCTCCTCCACCAGTCCCTGGATGCTACTTATCGGCATGCTACGACAGCGAGTAGGAACGGAGCGGTAGTTGTGGGTGCGCTGGCACTCCAGACCAACTCGCTGAAGCGGGATACATTCGGAAGCAGCCAAATGGCAGGGAGGGAGGCGGGGAGGGAGGGAAGATGAGCTGGGAGCTGCCGAAGCCCCAGATGAGGCCGTAAAACCCTGGAAGGGAGCAGTAGGCAGGCACCAGAGCTGAAGATGACTCAGAGTGAAAAAGCAAGGAAAGGGGTGGGTGGGTGGTGGGAGAGAGGTGTTATGACTAAAAGCCAAATTTACTGCTTGTGAATCCTAAATCTGAAGAGGAAGAGGGAAGAGCCTGAGGTCTCTTTTGTGGGATACATCGGTGGCGGTGCGAAATACCTGCCACTTAATCCAAGTGCTTCTGTTTCTTCACCAAGCCTGTAACCAGCCTCCCTGGCTAAGCCAGCCTGCTGCAGCCTTTTCCACCGCCTCCCGCTCCTGCCTGTGCCTGGCTGCTGCACCGGCTCGCAGGAGGCAGAACATGCTGCTCTCCATCCGCTGTTACCCTTGCCCTCTCCCCTCCCGGCCGCCCAGCACTCAGACCCGGCCCCTTCTCAGCCCTTTTCCCACCTCGGGGCCCTTTCTGCTCCTCTCGGGCTCCCCTCCCCCTTGCTCGCCGTGCTCGGGAGCCGGCCTGGCCGGAGGTGGCTGGAGAGCTGCGCTGGGGGAGGCGGCCCCGTCCTGCGCTCACAAAGGCGCGGGCACAGCCGCGCTCCGCCGGCGGGAAGGCCGGATCCTGCCCCCCGGCCCCCGCGAGCCGGGGCACAGCAGCAGGGCAGCCCCCTCCTCTCACGCCCCCGTCAGACGGCATGTGCGGCCGGGACACCGGCGAGGGAGAAGTTCCTCCGATTGTTCC
>VXAA01003084.1:67411-100129 GCA_013399115.1 Anseranas semipalmata
CGGGGTGCGGCGGCCTCCGCCCGGCCCGGGAGCGCGGCCCCGGCCCGAGAGCGCGGCCGTCCCGGCTCCCGGCCTCGCCGCTGAGCGCCCACAGATGTCCGCTCCAGTCCCCCGCGCCCCCAGATTAACCCACGCATACCTTGGGAAGCGAACGCAGACTATTCCAGTTCTGCGTTTCCCTGGGGTTTCCGCTTCCAGCATGGGCACTGCGACTAATTACCGTAATTTTAGATCGAGATACAGCTTTGGATGAGGAGGAGGTGTTCTGGCTGTTAGCGACTGACATCTGAGTTGTGGGGTGTTAGGTTTTCATGCCAACATGATGTTGGAAGGGGATGGAAGTTTTCAGGGGGGAGCCGCCAACTAGAAACGCTGCTGTACAGGATCACTTGTTAAAAGATGGATGTCGCTCTGAACTATAACAGTCCCCGACCAACACGGACCCACACGTATGCAGACTGTACTCAAAACTTCTGCACTCTATGTGAGAGTAAAAGAAGATGGCACACGCCACTGGAAACCGTTCACAGGCTCAGAGCTGACTGAACAGCGGCTTGCTTCCTCCTGGTGGGTCGGCACCAAAGAGAAGCGCCTTCCAACATGGCACTCACCGCTGCAGGATCCAGCACAGCCTCCCTTCGTGTGTTGCTCATCCTCGAGGCGTCTTTCTGTCAGGGGCTGGGCTTGCATTCGTATCCAAAGTGCGGATTCTGCAGATGTCAGTGACCCACATGGGAGAAGGGAGTAGTGTTCAACCTCTCCTCATCTGGCCTCTGCCAAAGAACATAAACAATCTTGATTTTCTAACACTAAGCTGGGCCCCGGAAAGAGCCGCGCGAGGTGTGTCCCTCTGCTAAAGGCAGGGTGCAAGCGATGCCTGCAGTAAAACTTTATAAACTATTTGCGTTCTAGCAGGTATTTTCCAATTGCCTGTAGATTCCTCATAATTTTGCCTTTCAGACCAAACTTCTCTACAGGCAAAATAAGCTTTTTTCAAACGAGTGAATAAAAATAGATCAATAATTTCCAAGTGAAAAAGCAAAACAGCATGTTTGCTATGATAAAAGATGAGTTGAACATTTTGGTTGTTTTTGAAGAGTCGTGGTTCCTCTGCTAGTGTAGTTAAAGTGGAATTAGGCAAGGAGACAATCCCTAGGCAGCCACTCTGTTTTTAAGTGTTCTATTCCAAGCTATTCAATGTTATTTAAAAATACCTTTCACATGGAAGTTTATTTTTATTCAGCGTTGCTTAAAAAGAAATACACACCCATCCCCAAATAGTCTCCTGACCTGTTTGAGGTCAGAAGGTCCCTCCGACCCGAGATATTAATTTAATTGCTTTGCAGTACCAGCTAAAAGCCACAATTAAGGACTAAGACCCTGCTATGCTAAATAACGTACACACGCGACAGCGCACGCTGCTGTTCTCCTTCAGCTCACAGCGATCTGCCACCTGACTGCCTTCGTGCGTACTCGCAGGTGAAAGGCAAAGTAGGAACTCTCATTAGGGCCTCAACTTCAGCCTCCAGAAATACATGGAGCTCCAGAAAAGTCATACGGTGCCGTGATACTTCCGATCATCCGAGTGCCTGCCTCACCGTGACTAAGTATCTATAGCATATAATCCATGAAGGTTTGTGTGGGCTGAACTAAGACTCCTAAAAGGTGAACACGAAGCTATTTTTTCTCTCCCTCCCTCCCTTAATCCTTTTTCCTAATAAGCCTCAAAATTTCAAGTGAAATCCCCGTGCCTTGCCTTTCTGTAACTTAATTTGGCAGGAGGCTGATCTAGTTTCCTGAGACAATGTTGATGTGGTATTATCTCATATGTTAAAGGTTGGGGAGCAGTACAATCCCTTATGTGTCACTATTGTTAGCTACTCCAAGCTTTATTTTTTTTTTTAATCTATTCCAGCTTTTGCAAATAAATTTGGCGTACAACAGTTTTGCTAAACTTTTGACTCACAACAAAGGAAGGAAAGATTTTCAATACATGGAAGCACCATTGTTTTGCATGTAACTTTGGGTTTATAGCTGCTTTGAAATTTTCATGTACTCAGACTCAGTGTACGGTTCTTTTTCACATAACGTGAGCTGTCGTTTGTATATATGCATGTATGATGGATGGCTGAGCCTTGAACAGATGTTCCGGATCTCTGTAGACCTTTGATCTGAATATTGCAACTTCTGAGCTGGCTTAATAGTTAATGTAGGGATGTTGGCTTTCATTTTAGCCAGGTCTTGGAGACAGAAAGGTGCACTACCACACTTAGCCCCATTTCACCTTCAGACAGCGGGTGAATTCCTAATGAATTACCCAGATCACTTCAACCCACAGTCCAGCAGGGATTCTTTGTCCCCGGAAAAACAATTCCCCCTGCCTGTCCTGCATGATTTAGCCCCAGACTGAACTGGAAGAATACCACTCTACAACACTATTTGAAATAAGTGATACCTCAACACTGTTTGGAGCAGTTCTCTAAGCAATGAGATAATGAAAAACTCACTTAAGCAATAAGGAAACAAACAAACTCACTTCTTGTTACTCATGCTGTAGCAACTGATGGCTCTTTTCTCTTCTTACCAACTGCTTCATTCCTCCTTTCCTCCTTTGATCTTCCAGTACCAGTCTTTGTGGTCATTTCCTCTGCTGATAAGCAGAGTCAGCTTTTTAATATGTTTCCAGCATCTGGAATGATACGCACCAGCGCCTGACTCAAAATGACCCATCTCGGCAACATCCCCGAGAACCTGACATATTGCATGAAAATACTTCTCTTGGCGAGTACTTTTGCACATCCATTCAGCCCCCTGGATTTCTCTGGTAGAAATTTCCATACAAACAGTGTTTTCAACAGCTTTCTGGGATGTCATACTAGATTCAGCCATTAGGCACTGTTCTCTTGGTTTAGTACTGAGCCCAGCACATTACAGAAGCTGTTAAGTGACAAATCACAGTGCCTAGTGTGTCTCTTCAGAATAGCTACTAACTAAAACTTTTCCTCGTTTGCTTTGTTACACTGGAATCTCTTATTAATCGTTGATAGCTTCACAGCAAGACCTTGCAGGAGTATGTGCATTCTCTCTGTATATGCTATTTTTTCTCAGCTGCCTGGCTACATTTGATTGCACAATAATATGGAGCTTTTACTTCCCATTAACGTCAGGAGTGGGTGATATGGATATATTAACTGCTTTTGTTCTTAACCATGCCATTTGTACCCACTAGCATTTAGAATATTTAATGGAGAAACTTGATTTTCTCTTTCCAATGAGAATATAATATATTGCCTATCTGTAATATAAATTCAGCATTATAAAAAAAAAAAAAGAGAACTGCATCTTTCCACAATATTCACTCCTTCATAAAAACTTCCCATGCTGCTCCCGATTCTTTCTTAGACACCAAAAATCATAGTGTACATTTGCTACGCTTTGAGGGGGGACCTGAAATTTTTACTTAAATAAAACACTAAGTGCATCTCAGCAGTAACGTTTTTGTGAGGTTAGCATACAGGTGCATGATCAAAAGTGAATCCTCCCAGCTCATAATCTTTTGTGTGTCGCTCTACTCAAAAACACACTGAATAGGTAAGAGACACTCTACTTGCATATCTACAGATAGCCAAGGAGATAACAAGTTGTTAAATTGTCTGTGATTGTTGGCTATGGAGAAACTGTGGCAGCACAAATGCCTTCTGGGAGCTGGGATTCACAAAATGGACTTTTGTGTTCGTCTAATCCAGCTTTCTTAATAAAACAAGCCACACCACTTTGTCACACTACATCCTGCTTGAACTACAGTGTATCTGTTAGAAAATGAATCACAGACTACTTTGGGTTGGAAGGGACATCATCCTGCCCCTAATTTCATCTAACTTCAACTTCTAATACTGCCATGCCAGATGGAAGGGTCTTCTTAAGGGATTTCTGAGCAGAGGCAATGACTGTGATCAAAGCACCCTTTAACGTTCTCTTTGGAAGTTCAACAGATTTTTGTTACTTTGCTATACTCTGGAGCTAACACCAGATCTGGAGAGAGAATCCCAGGCACAGCTGATAAAAGCATGAAAGCAGAAGTACTACATCATCGTCACTACTGCTTGATATTTCTTTGTTTTTCCTTCCAGGGATGACACTGCTAGTTCTTTCGACATCGCATCACATGAGGAGATCTGATTTGGTGGTTATGCCACTCTGTCACCCTTATTATTAACTATTCCCTCCATCTTTGTATCATCTGCAACTATCTGCGACAACTGCATGTTTGTTTCAAAGGTGTTAACAAACATTTAGTAGTATGCAGCCAAGAAATGGTGTAAGAGGGATCTTGCTGAAAATGTGCAACAACAATTCCTCATTTAAAATTACATTTTGAGACTTGCTAAGCTAATGTTTTAACTCGTTTACTGGGGACCAGATTGTCTCCGTGTCATTCTGTTTCCTCGATTTTGTGTTGTGTTCGAGTCATATGCCTCACATGTGTCTGAATGCATTACCTTTAGGAACCACACTTAATATCTCTGATGCAATTACAAACTAATGTGACAGAATCTGTTTCTCTGCAAACCCATGTTGATTGACATTAATTACATCAGTTTTCTTTAATTCATTATTGAAGCAACTCCTGTATCAGCAATTCTATTCTCTTGCCTGGGATCCTTGTCAGTCTGACAGGTCTATAATCACTCAGGTCATCCTATTTAGGGCCAGATCCAAAACAAGACTTTGGAAAATTTTTGGTACCAAACTGTAGAACTGCAATCTAAAAACCCCCCATTCAGCAGTAACTTGAGACTGAAAGCACACAAAGTTGACTATACACTTACAGTTTTGCTTCCCTGCATGCCCAGGCTACCCTGAGCATACAGACATCAAGCACCCAAGCTAAGGCTTACATACGTGTGGGTTGTCCCGGCCAGGTCACAGCTTTCCACCTGAAAGCTTAGTTGTGGTCTTATCAAATATTAAGGATTTCCAGTATTTGTCTAGGATACTGGAACAATGTGGTGGTTTCGCTGGAGCCACGGCATTAAAGAGATTTGGAATATATGGCATAGAATGGATGCAGCTGCATTCCTCATGAGCAGCTGGTTGACACGTACCTTGCAACGGGTTGAGTGCCTCTGGGACGTGCTGACCAGCAGGGATACAGCGCGTGCCCAGCAAGTCCCATGCATCCCACAGCCACGTGACCTGCTGCACTGCAATTCCTGGCACAAAAGCTAGTATTTCTGAAGAGCAGACAGAAGCGTAGCAGCAACCCATTTGAGTCCCGCCAGAAACCTGGAAGAAAGATGCCAATATCACCTGTGAGGCCTGATCCAAGACATTCACAAGATGTCCGACGCTTAGTGAAGCCCTGCAAAGGCAGGCAAGGGAACAAGGTAGGGGCATATACTTTACCTTTTGTAAAAAGGCCTCCTGACTCTTAGGTGTCCAAAGTTACATCCTCAGTCACACAGCTGAGATAAACGTCATTCTCCACTCCTTTTGCAGTTGTGACACTGTTCAGAAAGAAACCCAAGATTTGTTAGGTGAGGAGTGAGACCAAGAGGAAAGCTGACTGCTAATAGCTCACTGCTTAAACCATTCACCTGGGGAAGGAGAAGCCTGAAGGTTCTGATTCCTGAAATGCTTGTGCATTACATATGAAACAATAATAATTACTGGACTGGAAAGCCAAAGTTCCCATTTTACATCACTCTCCAGGGAAACTGTCATAGGTCTAAAACCTCCATTACCAGGCTAAGAAAGATATAAACTGCAAAATTATGTGATAAAAGCTCATCTGCACACCCAAAAAAGAGTGGCATGGGGGTAGCCCAAATAATACCCTGCCCTGGCTCCTCCCTGGCCCATCACAAAAGCCATCAGCCCACCAAAGGCCCACTTCCACAAGTCCAGAGGAACACAGGGACACAATGGCAGGTGGGAACCCACATTTAGGACTGAGGGAAGGGACAACTTGTCTGGGCCCCTCCCAGGGCTGATCAAGAACAGCCCCAAGGTTCAGCCGTGAGACCCATCAAGTCAACACCACAGCAGCTTTCAGACTGAGGGAGGTTGCAGCCTAAGAATATAGGACACACTATGGGATGCAGGGGAAGAGCATTTCAGGGTTGCACAGGACTTCTTATGGGATGTTTAGGGGAAGAACCAAAGGCACAGAAAAGGAGGGAGCTAGGTGATTTGGGAAGGAAAAAGAGAAGGATAAGGGGGTAAGAAGGCCATGCCCTGCGCCTGCTCAGCACAGTCTGTCCCATCTTCTTATTAAATTTCCTTCTAGCTCTTTTCCTGTGTGAGGGACCATCTATTTTGTGTGCATGTGTGTATGTATGGGGGGTCTGAGCGCCAGCAATGAGACTCAGGCCATGGGTCAGGGGACCTGGGTGCCTGGGTGCCAGCGAGCAGAGAGACCCGAGTGAGCAAAACCAAGCACCGACCACTGGGGTGGGCCAGGGCCCAGACGCCCTTATGGCCATGGTGCCAGTGACAGGACCGCGGGCGTGCAAGTATAAGCATTAGCACGACCAAAGCGGGCTAGCTGGCGAGGAGGTGGCACGGCCTGGGAGCTGGGTGGGTACTTCTTCCACTCTGTGGGAAAGTGCTCCAGCCCCAGAGCAGCAGATCACAGGGCGGCAGCAGGCGCAGGCGCTGCTGTGTTTTTTCAGAATGACTTTGCTCATTCTTGCTAAGGAACAACTGTAAGACACACCTTGGAAAGAAGATGATAGCCATGAATCCCGAGTGAATGAACATGCATTAGTGGCAGAGAAGTTCCAAATAGTTGTTCTCTGTCAATGTAAACAGACCCTATTTTGAGCCATCTCACAAACTACATGTATTGATGGGAAAGCACAAGTCCCCAGTTCTGGAGCTGGGTTTCCAAGGCCAGGTATTTAAGAGGTAGGTGTTGGCATATCAAGTCATTTAATTGAATTAAGCACTTTAAAAAGTAACACATAAACACTGGCATAACCCTTGCTTTTATCGCCTGGAATGGCCCCAATGCTACAAAAGTGACTTACGAATCAGCATAAATGGTCTAGAGAACTCCCTTGCCAGCTAAGGCAAACAGGAGACAATCAAACAGTTAAAACATGAGTTTCCAGTTAAAACACGGGGCACTCCCCAGGGTCTCAGCCAACAATACCGATGACATGGTGCTCCAAAGATGATCTTTTCCCTCTGTTTTCTCTCCCCCAACCCCACGTAGGAAAATCCTCTCTCTCTTCACTGCTTATGAATTTTATTTTCCAACCACACCTCTAGTCCTAGGAGAGCTATTAGTGGAGCCTTGTCTTTCTTGAAGAGTTGATGCACACATTATCTGAATTTTTTAAAAGGATGGGCTGTTATAAAGGGTGGGTCACAAAACTGCACACAGGAAAAGAGCATGGTGTGAAGGAAAAGAAAGCAACTGTGCAGGGATGCACTCCTAGCAACAATTCATACAGCAGTACAACAGTAACACTCGCCTTTCAGGCTAAAAAAGTAGGCTCTGCAGAAGTTTGTATTTAAAAGATGTAAGTTATTTCTTGCAGTCTCTCTTCAGAGATTCAGCATTAACGTATCAGGAACTAGTCCTGGATATCAGTGATCTTCCACAAGAGTGACAGTGGCTTTAAAAACGCTCACCTATTCTCACTGAGTTTACATCATGTTTTTATACATTTTTAACAATGTAATTGGCTCCTCCTGTGAATTTAACAGCAAATTCAGTAAGTGGTTCATAAACAGCATAAAACAAACTGTTTCACCGGATTTGAGCAAGACAGAAAAGCCTCCAGAAGACTGGAGCTCTGAAGACTGAAAGCTCTGAAGCTTTCAGAAGACTGAAAACTACACCAGCATTTTTTAACCGTCAGAGAAACCAGTCACCAGTAAGATGCAAGAGCAATCTGGTCTCACTTTACCTGCCAGTGGTTCCAGCAGTGACAAACATAATTAGCTAAGCCAAAGATTTAAGCCTACACAGTAGCTACCTCCTTTGGAGCTAAACAGACTCACAGTTACCTAACCAGAAGATGAAGAAAGCAGCTAGACTGAAGGGAAATGGCAAAGTTTTCCAATGAAATGCACAAAAGTCTTTATCACTGTTTTATATCCTCATGTCTAAGTTTACAGTAAATTAAAAAGCAATCTGGGATAGAGGATTGGAAAGAATCTTCCAAGTCTGGGCTACACCATTCATCTTTATTGAGATTGCTGCAGTAACTTCACTGAAGTCAGCTGCATAAGAGTAGTGTGCAGGCTCTTGTTCTGCTACAACACGCAGGTTCTGCAGGAACTGCAACCACATAATGAAGATTGTCCCCCATCAAGATGGTCCCCAAAGACAAAAGGAACAGTGAGGAATGTGGGAGACATCACACATCTGGGACAGGAAAAAACTGGCCAGGATTTAATCAGAGCTTATGCTGACACTGCCACTTCAGCAGCCCTCCTTCAGGTCAAATTTAGGGTCTTCTATTGCAGGCAACCACATTTCACAATCCCTTCTGTAAACTGATTAAACTTTCTTTTTTAGCCAGTTGTGGTTATTGCCCTGCTAATTTCCTTTTTTTTTTTTTTTTTAAATACATTATGACAAGTGACGATCACTTACTTTTTGAGGGAGATTGATAGAAAGCTTAAGGAGGGAAGCAACTAACTCATACTGCCTATCAAGATAATGGAGATCGCATGGTTTCCAGCCTTTATTTTATTTGAACTGTGGCTCAGTATGCAAACTTTCAGTGAAGGAAATGTCAATTATGTCAATGAGATAGATGAAAAACATGAACTCCCGATGTATTTTTAATAAGCAAGTTTGCCCTTCCAAGCATATACATGCCCTCTCACCTCCTCCACTCTTCTGCTACTTATCTCAAAACCAAACCCAGGCCTCTTGTGTGAAGTTGGTCTTCACTTCTCCCCCACGCCATGTTTATCTCCTGGGCCTCTACTCCTGTTATCTGTCACCCCGTATTCTCACCTAGAAGCCCAGGCCCTGGCAGCACTTTGAGCACTACTGGAAGTGTCAGAGTAGGCCCATCACCACGACCTCGTCTCATGGAGTACCAGCTCCTCCTGAAGTCACTGTCAGGGAGCAGCAAGAGCTGGGCTGCTCCAGAAGGAAAGGCAAGCCAGGAGCCCAGGGCAATCATGCAGGCTGCAGGGCAAGTACCTTGTCAGCCAGCGCCCACCCCTACAGTACAAGCTGGTATGCAATGGGAGCAATAGCTTGCACCAAGTTCTCACAGACATTCTAAAGGCAGGCTCCCCACCCTCACAAAGCAGCAATACACAGATTTTTCAAAATAAAAGGGTCATACTCCTCTATATCCTCTCACTCTGAATAATGTTATATACTAAATTTAGCGAAATCCTTACAGAGTCACTACGTTCATTTATGCGTATACATATGTTTGTATGTATAAATACATAAACAAACAAAAGAAAGAACAAGAAGAATGGAATTCCATATCCAAAATGCATGGCATCAGGAGATGTATTTGGGAGTTCTGAAAATATTCAGAGATCATTACTTACTACTGGTTGCAGCTACTTCATCCAGGCTACAACAGGCCTCTCACTGCATCGTGCTGTCAGGGAGCAGCAAGCGTAGGGCTCTTCAAAGTGAGTTTGAGCCAAGAGTGACCCCAGCACAGGGGGGCTGAGCAGAGCAAGGTGCCAGTAACAGGTCCTACCACCAGCCACGGGCAAGGCAAGGCGATGGATCACGTTGAGGGTTCATCCAGAAGTCCAACAAGAAAGTCCATATGGAGATGGGGCAAGAGATGGGACAGGAGGTGAGACGACAGTATAGGACCTAGCCCCATCCAGGGTAGAGAGAGGACTAGAAAGAAGGATGCTACCGCACAGCCCAGGCAAGGACTGCGTGCCTCGCCCTGAGATTAAACAGAGCTCCTCCGCCCGCAGGCAGAAGGTGTGGGTCCCAGGGAGGCTGCTCGGGGCCATGACGGCCTCGCAGTGCGCACAGGGCCTGACTCTCGCTAGCTGTCCTGCACCTGCTATGGCAACGAGCACTTCTTTCTCAAATGGCACCTCTCCTGCGTCATAGGAAAGTCCTCATTTCCACACAGGAACACAGTGCCTTGTCCAGATGAGGACCACACGTGGTCACTGGCAATAAAAGACTGCATTTTTATTTGGTTTCCAGCTTGGCAGAGGCTGGAAGACCTATTGAACCAGACGCTAGGGAGAGGAACGCTCACAATCACAAATAAACCGAAAGAAAACGTAACAAAACCAAACAAACAGCCACCTGCCACGCTCTCCTGTGGCAAGGCACTAACCCCGGAGGTGTGCCCGGTTCTGGCCCCGCTGCCGGCCAGCCTGTGGCTGTCACCGCCTTCCAGGGGGCGGCTGGGGATAATGGCCACCTCCCCTTCCCGCCGCCCCCAGCGGCACGCACTGCCCCTATAAAACACACGTTAAGAAGCAGCCGCCCTCCCCAGCAAAGGGNCCGCCCACAGTTCCGCCGGCGTGGCGAGGAGGACGAGGCCGGGCGGGTGGCGGCCATGTCGCGCCACAAGGGCTCCCGCAGCGCCTACTACTTCTTCGTGCGCGACCGCCTGCCCGAGCTGCGGCAGCGCGGGCTGCCTGTGGCCCGCGTGGCTGATGCCATCCCCCACTGCAGCCAGGACTGGGCGGTGAGGGGAAGGGCCCCGGCCCGGGCTCTCCTTCAGGGGAAAAGGGCTTTGGGTTAAGGCAGCTTCGTGGAGGAGGGAGGCCTGCTGCCTGGGTCCTCCCCAGCCTGCCGCCTGTGCTGGTGCTGTGGGGTGTGCAGCAGCTCGCCTGCCTCTTCTGTCAATCGTGGTGTGCCAGGCAGTGAAATACCAGAACTGTGCTTCTTGGAGGGTAAATTAGCTGATGTCCCTGCTGCCATGTGCTTAGTGGTGCCCTGAGTGGCTTCGTCTGGCTCCAGTTAAGAAGTACTCCTGTGCTGTCCTCCGCAGAGGAGGAGGACATCTGGCTTGTAGGCAATGGGTGGTGGCAGCCCTGGCTGGTGGGATTAGCTTTAGGAGACCTCTGTCTGTGGTGTGAGTGTTAGTTTGCCCTCCTCTGAAGGTGCTCCAGAAGCGTGTGCTCACCAGGTGTTTTGAATTAAAGCTTGATAGCTTTGTTAGGGAGAAAGCTACCAAAAATGTTAGATTTGATGATACCAGTTAGCAGTTCTTGCTACGTATTGATAATTCCCCTTTGAAATATGTGGTGTCATACACACTGCTGATTTGTGGAACTACTAGCAGAAAGTAGTAAAAACTTCTTAATAATTCGCTTTCCTTCAAGTTGCTGACGGAGGAGGAAAAGATGGAATATACAGAAAAGGCTCAAAAGTGGAAAGAAAAGAAATTCCCTCAGAAGACAATGAAGGAGGTAAATGTTCGGGAAGTCACTGGTGGTTGAGAAGTCAGTCGTGGTTGGGTTTGGCAAGGTATGACACTATAGAAGATTGCCTGCGCTCCTAGCCTCAGGCTTTTGGAGATTATGGCTGATGTGGTAGTCCATACCGTTGCAAAGTTTAAACAGAAAATTTTCTGGTTTGATTTGCAGGTGGGAGTACTCTGTACCTCTTCATCACAACTTGTTCTTTTGTACTCTTTTAGCAAGTAAAATGTAGTTCTCTAACAGCTTTTAGTTTTACATTTAACAGTATTTTGCAGTGACTGACTTCAAATGTATTTTATTTGTAATATGATAAATTGGTATGACTTTTGGTCACAGGTTCGTGTTACCTTTGCTTTGTCGATGTCGTCAATTCAGGTTGTTCTTGTCTGATGGCCTGAAAGTGCATTTTACAAGCAGTTGGTTTGGCATTCTTGAATGGATATATGGTAGACCAGGTCAATGAAATGTTGCAACCTGCACAAAAAATAATTATCCTTTGCCATTAGTTTTAGATTGGTTTGATTATGGAGAAAATAGTGATGTTATGATGCAGAACAAAATCTCACAATGTAGGAATGAGTAGTTACATTTTCTGACTACAGTAATGTTCAGCTTATGGTGCTTCCCTACCAGTTCCATGGAGTTTGCTTTGGAGTTTGAGTTGTGTGAGGTGTCAGAAAGCTTATTTTATTCCTGTCTTGCTTGGCAGCATAAAAACTTGTATGTCAAAGCAAAGAGCCTGATTCAGCACATGGATAATACTAAATTCACTTCATCACATATTATGGGACACAGGCTGTGAGTTACTGGTGAGGGTAAATTTTAGGACATTAAAGCACTCATGACAATAGAGAGAAGGATAGGACTATTGTGGTTTGGAGTAACTAGTAAATCTGGATTAGTTGATTTAGTCAATCTAGACTAGTAGGAATATGTTAGGCAGCGTGTTCTGATTTGGGGGCTATGTGTATGGGAAAGGGCTTAAAACATGGTCATCATTGTGTTAGTTAGCAGGCAAGGGGTATGTAATTAATGAAGCTCAATGTTCATATATAATGGAGAACAACATGAAATGACAACTAAGTCATAATTTGAGACTTAATGTATTTTCTTCCCCAACAGGTAGCATTTTAGAAAGCTGTAATCAGGGAAAGGAATAATAGCTTTACCAAAATGAAGAACATCATCCTCATTGCCTGTCAGTGGAAATAGGGGACTGTATATATATGAAATTATATGAATTATATGTGATTTCAGTTTATTAATCACACCTGTGTACACAGACAACAACAGTTGTTTTGCATATTGAAAGGTCTTGGTCATCTTTTGGAGATGAGCTAAGCTTACTTGGTTGGGACTGATTCTTCATTTTAAATAGTTTAAACTGATTAATTATCAGAGCTTGTCAGGCAAGGATGGTTACCTGGAATTAGTGTACCTAGATGCGGATGTTATTCACAATTCGGGCCTTGAATGATTGAATTCTGTAAGCCTGTCAGGCATCTAGGCAGATGCCCAAATGTCCCTGCTCTCTTAAAAGCTTATTGTTCATGTATGGATGTGCAGTGCTTTAATAGGCGTATGAGCCCCTCTTAACTTGCTCTGTACCAGAACAATCTGATGACTTGAGGCTTTGTCAGCTTTTCATGAATGCTGTTCCTAGTCAAAGGCAAAATAATGTACATGGCAAACTTTTTCATCAAGTTTATGTAAGCTGTTTGAAATTCCAGTTTGAAAACTTCCTCCCCTGCAACAAGTAGTTGAACCTAACAAAATCATGATTTTTGATATTTTTATTACATTACAAAAAACCAACTGTAGTTCTTCCCAGTTGTGAATTGACCAACGTACTAAGACAACTATTTCTCATGTTAGAAGAGAGATCTTTCTTTCCCAGTCTGCAAGTACACGGGCAGTTGTATGTAAACTGCGGACTTATTCCACCTAGCCATAACTAGTAGCGGACATCAGATCTTCCTCTAATAGAAGGAGGTGAAGGACTTTATTGGGGGTAAGTAGACTGTTGATTTTTAATTGTCTCATCTTTTCTAGATGTGTAATCTGGATCATCCAACACCTGCTTGTCTAACCACCATGATGCACAGAGTTACTTCTCTTCCTGATGCCTCTGCTATGTCGTGGAAGAGTGATCAGGGTATAGTAATCTTCCTGTAGCTGATCCTGTTAGATAAAAGCTTGCCTTTTATAGATATTCTGAGTGGTATCTCTACAAAGGCCATTTTCATTTTGTCAATAGCCATCTGTGTCAAGTGTGCATTTGTTTTTAAAGTAATGGCGTAGGCAGCTGTAAAAAAAAATCTTTCGTTGTACAGAGGGAAGTCAGTGCAAATGTCCCTCTGCCTTGCCTGAAATCTGAAATAATTCTATCCTGTTTTTTTTCTTTAGTTTAATGGGTGTATAGCTACTAATACTTTCTTTACAATTCTTTCAAGGCTTTTAAGAAAAAGATAGTTCTACTCTGACATGTGTGATTTACAAGGCCTAACCCAAGTTCAGGATAAAAGAATGCTTCTACCAAGTTCAAAGGGTGAGGAGTTGTTAGATATCAAAGCTCAAACTTTGTATAGTATAGGTGTTAGATAAAATGATGACCTGGCCTCTTTGGGAGAGTAAGAGTGGACATGTACGTGGTCAGTGCTTTTATAACATCCTGGCTGGCTTGCTTATTGAGAGAACTCTTGAAAACTAAACTTTTCCTATCTGTACCTAGTCTTCAAGTGGATGTCTTGATTAGAATTCAGTAATGAACACATCTGTAATATTTTCCCAAACAACATTTTATTCTGAAAAATGATAAATGGTAGTGCTTACAAGATAAGTTAAGCAGCCACTTAATTCAAGCTATGTCTGTGCTGTTTGGTCATGTCTCTGCTTGAGCCTTTTACCTAACAAGTCTCTTGAACTGTTTTCATATTGTCATGGTTATGGAGGGTCAGGAAAGAATAGCTCCATGTAAAAACTAATACCTATTAGTTTCCTCCCTACCAGAATCCACGCTCCCCTGTCACTGTGATGCAAATTTGATCAGTTCATCATCGTGACTTAGGCTGACACAACTGATCTTTCAACTGAATAAGAGTGGTTATGATAAGGGACAACTGAAATGCGTTCTATGTTGCTGCTCCTTAATATTTCTCAGTTTACTAAATCCTGCATGACTGCCTATATCCATTTTTTCATAAGGAAAGCAGCTCCACTCAGGAGGTATCTCTCCTATCCCCCTGCAGCTTGTAGAGATTAAAACCCATATAAGAGAGCACAAGAATTCAAGCTTAGGACAGATGGTGTTGAATGCCATAAAATCTGGCACACAGCATCATTTCTGTGTTAAAAACATATACCTCTCTGTGTATCTAGTAGAACAAGTAAGATTTTTTTTTTATGAAGGGCAAAACCTAAGAGTAGGGATTAAATAGTGACCTTAAACTTCAGTGAGAATGTTATGTGGTGTTCGTGAACGTTAAGCTTAAGGTGTATCAAAGTATTTTTCACAGTAAATGATGATAAATTTTATTTCTTAATGCTTTCCTTGGGTATTCTTGACTTTTTGGGGAGTTCCATTTAGTGAGGAGAAGTGATCCTTTTAATTAGTAGACTTCTTCCCATCTCCTCTTCCTGCAGAAGATTAGTACCAGGTCATTTAAGTTATCTAAGTTACAGAATTGAGCTTGTGAAGCTACTTTGCAGTAACCAATGTGTTTTTACATCTGTTCACCCTGTAGGAAAATAAGGCTATCAAAAAAAGGAGTGGATTACTGATATGCCCAACTCTTGCATAAGTATTAGTTACCTTGTCATCTCATACATCTTTCTCCATCTGTGTGTTTTACTTGGTCATTAACCTACTTACATGATAAAATGCGCTAAAGCTTTCACTGGATGAGGTGGGGCCAGGATGGCTTGCTGTAACCTCTAGTGACTCTTCTGAAAATGTTTTGTTTTGTTTTTTTTTCCTATCAGCTGTGGTTGCAGACATCTTCTATTTCCTGAACATTTACAGCCATGGCAAGCTGCCATCCCACTGTGACCAGCGCTTCCTTCCTTGTGAGATTGGGTGTGTCAGGTACTCCCTACAGGACGGCATTATGGCTGACTTCCATCACTTCATAGATCCAGGTGATTTCCGAGGAAGGTAGACAAGAAGTAGTTTCTCTTGCTCTAGGTCGAGAGGGAGGCTCTCTAGTGTTGGTTGCTTCTGCCCAGATTAGATTTCTGGTATTAAGACAGGTTTAGTTCTTTGACTTTAAGTGATTGGACATCTGCTTACACTATCTGAGCAGTGCTGCTTTCTGCTTGTTTTTGAAGATGCATTTAAGTGCTGGGACCGCATGAAGCTTCAGAGAGGGTAGAATAAATCCAGAAAGCACTTCTGATGTTTGTGCTTCATATTTCATGCCAAGGAACATTTGTCTTGGACCTAAACATAAATGCTATACAGTATACTTTTTTTCCAAATGCATGCAACTGAAAGTATTTTTTTCAAAAATATTTGTGGTGCTTGTGCAAGGCCACAGGGGAAGATGAAGCTGTTCCTTTCTCTAAACCAGAATGTGGTGCATAGTTCAGAGTTAAGGATCTGTCTATGTGGTGCTGGATGATGGTTGTTCTTTTTCTTCCCTCCCTCATGCTCTTTTGCAGAAGTACCACCACGTGGTTTTCGGTACCACTGCCAGGCTGCTAGTGAGTATCAGTGGAGAAAAAGCGGTATGCAAGGGTGTACAGTTTTAGACTCGGCTCCTCTGATCTGTATCCAAAGGTTTTGTACGTTTCTCCTTCCATTTCTCCTTCCTGGTTTCTCCTTCTGGGAACTTCACCTCAGGTTTTGAAGAGAAAGGGGTGACAGAACAGCTTGTTGCAGTCACCTTGCATGTTTCTTGTACCTACAAATGGCAGCGCTCTTCACTGCCTTGTTTCCCTTGTGACTCTTTAGTAGTGTTTATACATTCCAGTTTGTTTCTATTAGTACACTTCCTCTCCTTTTGTGCAGAGGGAACAAACTTGGCCCATGTTATCCTATGTCAAATATTTAGATAATGGCCTTTTAAGAGGAGTAAGTGCATGTGTGTCTGCTCACCGCTCAGACCCACTAGTCTTTTGCTGTCGGAAGGGGGGTTTTGATAGTTTAATCACAGATGCTGCCTGTAGAAGCATGTGAGAAGAAGCATGTGTGTTTGTGTGTACAAGTATATGTATATAAAAAGATACAAAGGGGGCAGGGGAGATCGTACCATTTAAAGAATGATTTCTCATAACTTTTTCCCCCCCTTCTACTTTCATTAGGTGATGCTACTCATAAGATCCCTATATCTGGATTTCATCTTTCACGTACTTGTTACCCAGTTGTCTTACGTGAACTTCTTGAGTTTGCACAGCCAGCTGGAGGTGCTTGGCCTCGCTTTTTCTGCAGGGTATGGTCAAGGTCAAAGTAAGGCACTCTAAATCAAAACCTCTACATTCTCTTCCACTGGATAATCAAGGAGGGACTTCGCTCTAAAACATAATCATTGTGCAAATGAGTGGGGGGAAAAAGTTTCCTAGTTCCAGTGTAGGAAGAAACAGCCTCGTTTAAAAATTTGGGTGATTTAAACCTTTTTTATTTTTTTTAACAATTCCAGCATTTTTCATTAAAAGTGATAGGGAGCCTGAATAAGCAAACTTGCTTTTCTTTGTGTGTTTTTTCTCCCACACCCACCCACACATACTCCCACCCTGCTTAGGAAAAGAAGCTAATGTTTTTATAAATCAGAGACTCACTTTTCTGCCTTCTTATTCTCAGCCTGCATCTCTGGCTATAATCTATTGATGAACATTTCACATGGTCTCTTGCATTGTTTTGTCTTAGGTTAAGGGTTTCTAAGATTGTACTTAAATTGATTGTGCTGAATAATAGTCAAATAATCCTGCTTTTCTAAGGATGTTTTCACATTTTGGTGCCTTTTTCACCATGAGAATACCATACATCTTTCTTTTGCGTGTTTCACTGAGTTGCCTGTGAGTGAAACAAAACATTGGGGTTTAGAGGAGTTTAAGCCTCATGACAATTATATTATTTTTTTTATTCCATTCAAGCCTGATGTTAATTCATATCAGGAGGGGAGGATCAAGATTTTAGGCTCCTTCCATAAATACAGGGCTCTGAAGAAATGCACATGGAAAAAATACCATACAGCAGTTAGTGGAGATAGCTATAGTATGGGCTAACTTGTCCCCAGATGTTAGTCCAAAATTTCTCCTGAGGTTTGGTTGGAAGGCTGCCTTGGTATTAGATTCCTATTCAAGGTAATTTTCAGGAAGATTGTACACAAACATTGACTTTAGTTTTGGAGTTGACTTTTCTAGGTGCAGTCAGAAGTCTTGCAGATGTCAGAAGTACATGCTGTACTTATGTAGTTCTTGAATGTGACTGAAGTTTTCTTTTCTCTAGTCTGATGACAGATTCCGAATAACCTGGTGTCTTGAACGAATGGCTAGCACAGCAGGTGGGA
This sequence comes from Anseranas semipalmata, assembly GCA_013399115.1. NCBI lineage: Eukaryota > Metazoa > Chordata > Aves > Anseriformes > Anseranatidae > Anseranas > Anseranas semipalmata. The sequence continues at coordinate 85,318 of VXAA01003084.1, forward strand.
AATCCATCCTTTTTGGCCTTTGCATTCCCATGAAAGGAGGGTTATGTTATCAAGGATTAGTCAGAAGGAGTTCGAGTCTCAAAGGTTTCATAAAAGCTGGTACTGATAGCTAGAACTACTTAGCATGCTTCTCCCTCTTTTTTTTCCTCCAAATAACTGCTGCGTGGTCAGTCAGCTAACTGGCTAATGAGCACATCCATAGAACAACGTACACTATTTCTTGCTTAGCCGGTTAAAGAAGCAGTAGAGGCAGTGAGATTACTGTGAAGGGGAGTGCATGGTAATAGATGGGAAAGCTAACAGCTTCTGAGGAAAGATGGCCTGTGGGTAGGATATGTAATTATTGAGGTAGAGAAAATTGTGGAAATATAGGACCTGCTTTGCTAGGAAGCCAAATCTTAGTAATACCACTGATGGAATAATTTGTTGAGGTTTACATGAGCTTTAAGGTTCAGAGAAGAGGCTGGACAATGAACAAGGACTGGCTGAAAGGCGGGTAAATGTTCTGCTTAGCTGACTTTTCTGTTCTCCTGACCTGGATTTCCTCTGCACTACAGGCATTGACAGCCATCTGGAGCTTCTTACTGTAGAAGACCTGGTAATAAAACTGTACCAGAAGAAATATCAAAAGGAACCATCCAAAATTTGGGTGTATAGAGAACTAGATGTTGTCCTATGGGATTTTTCCAGTAATACCAGGTATGTTGGGTTCTTCTTTGTGGAAATGGGTATTATCCTGGTATGTCTTGGTGTCCTACATACAGCTTGTGCACTGCTGCTAGGCTAAAATCTTTGGCAAACTTCTAATCAGAAATGTTTCTTATCATAGCATGGCTACAACAGGAAACGTGAAATACTGTCTTTCCAAAAGAGAAGTGTGGAGATTGACAGCTTTTTAATGCTGTGTCTAGGGGCCTAATCTAAAGCAGGGTTAAAAAAGGGAATGAAATACATTGTGATGCTTAACTGGAAATGATAGAAGTGAAAAGATTCAGACTCTCCAAAGCGTAATTAGGCTGGGAAGCAGGCTGTTACTACGTACGTCATGCTGCAACTGTGATGAGGGACAAGGTATGCTTGCTAGTGGCAGAAGCCAAATTCTTAAGAGTTAAGCTAGATCTTTCTTCCTGAAGGAATGTTCTTTGTAACAACTCTGGAATGCACTTACTTTGTAGGATTGTTTTTTTTTGTTTTTGGTTTTTTCTTTTCCCTAAGTGTCTTGAACAGGAAAGCTTTTCCTGCTTTCAGATCCTTAGGTGTTTGTACGAGGTCATGATATGTAGTTAGCTGCGTTGCAGGGGAGTATTTAGCATTAATGTAGTTAACTTAGAGACATACTTTAACTTTTTCCTGTGCTACTGCTTTAAGTAAGAATTAGTAATTTGATCTCAATTTTATTTTTTTAATCTACTAAAACCTATCCCTGAAAGTCTGCTTATGCTATGGATTTTGAGATCACTTGGCATAAATCAGTATAACTTTTTTCCTTTGTGTAGTTGGGCAGTTTTCCACTTCCATGAGTATGTTCAAAGTAGTGGGGGACCTTAACAAGAATGGAAAAATGTACTTTAAAACGCACATTTGCAGAAGAAAGTGGGGGTGCTTATACTAAGAGGAACTATTTCACTTTAATGGGAAACTTCTAATTGTTATCTTTAAATTCCATTTATCTCATAGGATTCTGTTTTCTCCCTTCCTCCCCTTCTGTTTTCTCCTCTTCCTCCATAAAAAAGACTGCTGCTTAAGCATGGTTCTTGGCTCTACATAAACCACCTAGATCTCTGTTACTGAATGCTGAAATTTACTGAAATTTTAAATGTGCTGTATAGTCACTGAGACAAAAGGTAACATCTTGAAAGTTTGCTCCTGTTCCTTCTGACCAGACCAACTATTTGTGTTGATTAAAGATGTAGATACTTCTGTAATAAACCTGAACTTTGTTTTATGTAGGTGCAAGTGGCATGAAGAAAATGATATACTTTGCTGTGCTTTAGCATCCTGTAAGAAAATTGCGTGAGTATTGCACAGGAGTTACCTACAGTATGATGACTTTTCATTTTGTTATAGATGCATGTTTTTTGGCTCTGGCTTTTCTGACTGCTTTGAGCGTTGTGGTTCTAAATCTTGATTTTTATTTATTCCTTCCACCTCCAGGACTTTTTTTTTCTATTTGTAGTTTTAATTTTTGTTTGTATGGCTTAGCAGTAGGCTGTATTAGCACTTAAATGTAATGTAATTTCTGTGATAGTAATGCCCATCACTTGGTTTGTAGTCATCCTATCACTACCTCCACTTACTACTGGAGAGTTGGGAGACATGTTATTTACATTTAAATTCACTGTTTTTCTTCAGAGGTTTACTAAACATCTATTTGATGGGAAATTCTCAGTATATTTTAGTCCATCTCTACTTTGGAAGTTTTTATACTATTTTGCATATAATGTAGATACATAAACATCTGTAATCCTTTAGGTGGGGGGGAAAGGTTAAGTAAGTAGCTGGGAAAAAAAATGCAATTTAAGATCTCAGTCAATAGTAATACTATTTGAGAGAAATATTAATGAATAGTCTTTCATTAAAAAAAATCTCTTGTTATGTATTGCTATGCCTTGTCAGAAGATTGCTTTTTGCACTAAGTGGCTGCATTCGATAGTATGGGAAACAGTTGTGTTAATTTCATGCGTAGTTGTAGAATAGGCTGGTGGTCTTGGAAGGATGCAGGGTCACTGTCTAGCTGCTGTGACAGTGTCCTTCTGCCCTCTGTCATCTCCATGCATCCTGGTCTGTGGTTGCCTTTGTTTGTTAGTTGAACTAAGAATGCTGCACTTCTGTACATAAGCGTTACACTCCTCTTAACAAAACTTTTCTTGATTTCTTTATTTTCTTGGTCAAGTTATTGCATCAGTAAATCTTTAGCTGGAGTGTATGGAGTCTCACTGACAGCCGCTCACCTACCTCTTCAAGACTGTGATTCCAGTGGAAATAGAAATATCAAGACGGTAATACTGGATGCTGGACGTTTTCAGGTCAGTTTCTTTAAATTAGTTTCCTGTGTTAACTAATTTATAGCTAACTCAGATGTCTTAGGCAGAACAAACTTGCCAATTTCAGGATAGCCATTTTCCTTTTGGATGCTGTCTTTTGTGAGGTATACTAGGCAGACTGAGAGAAGAAATATTATCTCTAGCTGGACCATTTGTTGTGGTGATTTTTGACCATAACTCATAGGTATCATGGATAGTTGCGCATACTTCATTTTGCAAGACACATCTATTATTTTGCATGTTTATTTCTTGATACAGAAGATGAAGGCTGAGCGTTCTGGATGTGACAGACGTGTCATTTCTCCAAGTCAGGATCAAGAACTTGTCCCTTCTAGTTGTGAGTTTGAGATTTCTCCATTTGTAAAGGGAAGGAGGGTATTTAAACTTACTCCAATTGCTGCTTTTTCAAATTTCTGGGTTCAGAAGATGTTGTCTGGCAGTGACATAAAGATTATTCAGCTCTGTATGAGCTGAGTTTATTTCTGTATACAGTTGCAGATTTCATTGAACTTCTGAAGATGAAGGAACTACCCTTTTCTTACTGGACAGAAACATATGGTCAGAAGGTCTATCCAAATTTGTTTTTTTCTTATAAATGTTGCTATCTGACTTATAACCCCTCATTTTTGTGTTACGTGAAGTCCCTTCTTACATGCTTAGGTGCTTTGAGGTAGGGCCATCTTCAGAACACTGTCTTTGCTCTTAAGTCATTATATGTGCAGATCCAGCTGGTACCTGTTGCAAGTATTCTGTTACAACTGGGTTTTTAAAAACTGCTCATTTAAAGTCATCTTTTTAGAGCTAAGATGTTTTTAATAAAAATTATGTGCACTCAATTCATTTGGGCAATTCATGGCTAATCTTCAGAGAGGAACAGAATCAAGCTTTCAAGGCAACTAACGGTAAGAATTCTGAGTTTGCAGCTTATTTTCTGCATAGAAAATACATGCTGGAATTAAATGCTGAAACTGTTCCGACTATAAATCATGATCTCATGGTCCTGGTGTTTATGGAGGACAGAATCCTTGTTCCTCACTTCTTGTATTAGAACTTTTGAATACATTCAGCTCCACAGCACATGAAGGACAATTCCATTAGTTTGTGAGTTTTGAGGGCTTATTTCATTTGTAAGCTGTATTTAATTTAATAGGTGATTCTCCATGTGACATGAAGACTTCTCTTTATGGAACAAGTACCATGCGAGGAAGAGGAGTTACTCGATTGCTGGAAAGTACACCTGATCTATCCAAGCCTTTCAGTAACTGAAAATCTTTACATCCAGGACAGCTGTAGATCCTGTTTTCTTGTTTCCCTAAGATAACCAGCAGTTTCTCCAGACTGCAGTTTTTCATCTTATGTGCAACCCTTGATGGTTCACGTTCTTGTTAGAATGATAAAACTGTTACTGACTGGATTTAAAAAAGAAGAAAGTCTTGTTTATTATGTACAGGAAGACAGTTTCATCCTCTCTAAAAATAAATGTCATGCAGGTTCTGTTTCTTAATGGATGGAGTACAAATTCAAGATTGATTAGTCAATGTTATTGGATTAGAAGAATTCTTTAGTGGCCAATGTGACTTGAAACAAGTGCTTTATTTCTTCTTTATTAACCTCCTTCCCCTCTTCTATATGTGGAAGATAAAATTACAGTGCATAACAGTCCCTCTACAAAATATGGTGGAAGGAGCAATGGAGGTATGATGGGATGCACTAGGGGAATTAAGTGTAATGGTCTCAAAGGATTGTTCATAATCTGTCTCTTCCACCCATTAAGAATTTGAGTAGTCATTCAGGCCAAAAAAGCAGATTTTCTATGAAATGTCTTGGAAAAAGTGTGGTGGCAATTTTATTGATCTGATAGGGTTCTTTTGGAGGCAGACTGTATGTACTATATATCAGGAACACGACTATTGCTCTTTCCTTTGCATCAGTTTTCAGCAGTTAAAAAATACATGTCCCTTAAACTCAAAAGGAGTGTAGGTGTTAATGGTTGGTTTTAGTGGTTTGGGTTTTTTGTGTGTATGGTTTTGTTTTGTTTTTAGGAATGTCAAAATCAAACATACATTGATCTGCAGATAGAATTTTGCAAGTTTAGTAGGGCTGGGACAGATACCAGTCATAATTATTTGAGGGGAAATAAAAACTGGGAGACTCTGACATATCATTGGGAAGTTAGGTATTCCATTTCATGGAGATACAAGTCTTGGACAAGTCCCTAAAAAGTTGTCTATCTGAGCCTCCTCCCTAGTCCGTATATCTTTAAAAAAACGATTCTCAGGAATACGAGCTTATTTTCTGAGTTGTTTGTACATTTTGTTCCAATGGAGGTCCAGTTTTGAAATACTATCTCCATAGCAACTAACTGTGAGAGGAAATGGATTTCATTCCTTGTAGGAACTGAAACTTAAAATTAAGTAGTTCATTCTTTTGGATGATAGGAAAAAAAAATTGGGGGGGGTCAACACATTTATGAATAAACTTAAGAATGTTGATCAGTATGTGAAACAGGCCAATTGCTGGTTTAGATGGAAACCTGTTAAAGTTGCTGTAAGGCCATTTGAGGGCTGCCTTCCAGTATCCTTCCAGTATTACAGGGTCACTGAACCATTTTGATGCCTCCTACTTATGAGTTTGCTTGTATCATTGAATTTTCTTGCATGATTCTATATTTCCTTCCTTTAAGGCTGTTGTTCTACCTGCTAAACTTCACCACACTAAGGACAATAAACGTTGAAGACTGAGATTCACCAGTCTTAGAGGCATCTTGGAAGCCTTGTAACAGGGTAAGAGTGTCTGTTTATTAGCGGTAAAGGCTTCTCTGTAGTGGAATGTGGTTGAGTTTTAAGTTTCTTAACTGACAGCCATTGCTGCGTTGACATCTCAAAATGTACAAAACTGTAGTTTTTGGATTACTTTCAGAAGTCAGTGTTGCAATGAAAGTTTCACGTTTCAGTTCTTACAAAGAAGAGAATTCATTATTCTTAAAATATTTGTTCAGTATCATATCAGTGTAAGTACACAAACCTATAAAAGCATTTGGTACTATGCTTCAAGACTGAGATAACGAATGTGACCAGAAATGGAGAAATACAGACTTTGGGTTCCATGGTGTGTCCATACCTTATCACATAAAAATAGTACATATGTTGCATAAGATTGTTACACACTGTAGGCAGTGGGCTGTAGCTAGGGCAGTAACTGTATTATTGTAATAACCAACAATCTGTGGTGTTTTCTTTTAATGAAAACTCTAAAATCTACATAATGAGAACACTAACTAGATGTAGCCCATTCAATATTATCCTTATATTGAGGGGAATCCTAATAGCTATTGGAGAATGATAGAAAGTTATTTCATTTTGGAACTCTACTTCCCTGGTTGTTGAACAATTTGTAAAACTTCATCTTCGATTTCTTGAAAAATAAATTCTGTTCAATAAACACAGTGCAGTAATGCTTCTCTCCTTTAATAGAGAAATAAAGATTAGGGAAAGATGGTGACTTAAACATTAGCACACTCCTTATGTCAGACATAGCTGATTCCAGCTGGCTCCAGTGGCCCTACTGCAGGGCTCAGCTGACCCTCTGGGAAAACATACTTAAGAAAGGGCAAAATGCTGCGCAGCACTTGGGGGTGGGGGAGGAAATGTGAGAAACAATCCTGCAGCCACCAAGGTCAGAAACAGAGGTGGGGGGAGAAGGTGCTCCAGGTGCTGGAGCAGAGGTTCCCTGCCAGCTTGTGGAGAAGACCATGGTGAAGCAGGCTGTCTGCAAGCTTGCTGAGGGTGCGCTCTATCCTGTTGTCTAGATCGTTAATGAAGAGGTAAATAGAGTTGGTAGCAACCTGCTATGGATTGGCCTTCAGCTGGACTTGGTACCTTTGATCACATAGGCTTGTGAGCCTGGCAGTTCAGCTTGTTTTCGGCTCACATTGTTGTCAATTTGTCTACTCCATACTTCATCCATTTGTCTGTGAGGATGTAATGACAGTGTTGAAAGCCTTACTGAAGTAGAGATAAACAACATCCACTGCTCTCCCCTTGTTCACCAAGTTATTCATCTCATTCCCTCAGAAGGGAAGGCTGTCAGGTTGGTCAGATGAGATTTCCCCTTTGTAAATCCATACTAACTACTCCCAGTCACCTTCTTGCCTTCTGTATGTTTGGAAACGGTTTACAGGTTTACTGCCTTGATCACCTTCTCAGGGATCAATGTGAGGCTGACCAGCCTGTAGTTCCCTACATCTTTCTTTCCCCGCTTGAAGATGGCAATACTTGCTTTCTTCCAGTTATGAGGAACCTCTCTTGATCACCACAACCTTTCAAAGATGATTAAGAGTGGTCTTGCAATGGCATCGGCCAGTTCCTTCAGCACTTGTGGGTGCATCCTATCCAGTTTGTTCCCTAATCTGAACCTCCTCCACTGAAGGGAAGTCTTCCTCTATCCAGACTCTTGCACTGTTTCACAGACCTGGGATTGCTGGAGGCTGGTCTTACCAGTAAAGATCAAGGCAAAGGTGTTCAGTAACTTGTCCTTGATGACCAGGTCCGCATTCCCATTCAGATGCACCAACAGAAGCCCTTCTTGTTGCCCTTCATGTCCTTCAGCAGATTTAGCTTTGGGTGGGTTTTAGTTTACCTAACCCCATTCCTGTGTGTTCAGACATGTCTATATTTCTCCCAAATCAATTGTCTCTCCTTCTACTTCTTGTATGTTTCATCTTTGAATTTTGTTAGGGTCTCTTTGTTCTACCTTTGTTTGTTTTCCTGTTCATCTGGGAGGAGGTGATACTTCAAAAATAAACAAGCTCACCTAAACTGCTCTTCTCTCCAGGACCATCTGCTATGGGTTCTTCCAAGCAGATCTGTGAATGTGCTAGTCTGCTTTCTTGAGATCCAGGTTTGTGATCCTGCTTTTTGATTTTTTTCCTCCTTATTAGTATCCTGAATTCCATAATCTCACGGTTACTGAAGCCAAGTTTGCCCCCAGACATTGCATTTCTGGCCAGTTCTTTCTTGTTTGTAAGTATGGTGCAGCAGAGAGTGCCCCTCCTCCTTGGCTCCTCAGTCACTTGTAGCATGAGGCTTCTTCAGTTGTCTGAAGAAGGCCTCATCTACCTCTTTGTGATCAGGCTGTTTACAGCAAACACCCACTAGAATGTCAACCATGTTGCTCTGCCTTCTAATCCTAGCCCATGAGCTCCTGGCTGGCTCATTCACTGTCCATCCTAAGGTAAAGCTCCATGCGTTCCAGCTGCTCTCCCACATAAAGGGCAACTCCCCTCCTTGTCTTCAAAGTGTGAGAAAACACGCTGGGCAGCAAGCGGTGTGCAAGTTCAACACTTGTGCAGGTTTCAGTGTCTACATTGTAACTAGTTATGTTATCAAAGTGAGAGTGTTTGCTGTATCTAAAGTAAGATTACACTATTACCCCTTTAGCAATATGTCAGTCTTCAGAATCTTAAAAGGTAGAAGGAGGGCGGTAACTTGGTGGGGACTGTCTGGGTGGAGGGTCTGTCAAATATTAGGTATTGGCTTTTGCTGTTCAGGCAGATAGATGTCAGACTGGAGAAGGCAGTGCTGTAATCTTTGTTCAAATGCCATAGTTTATAATAATTTAATCGGGCCCATTCTTTGTCACCTAGAGTGAGGACCATACTGAGACATATGCAAATAGAAAACTTGCCTCTGCCAGGACGCTGGGTCTTGAGCCATCGCAGTCAGATGGAGTTGTGCTGAAGGCCAGACTCTTCCAAATAAAAGCTTGTGTTGGGTGAATGAAAACCTGTATTCAGGGAAGCCCTGTCTGGGTTTCCTTGCAAAATGGCTGTAATTTTCTGTTTCTGATTAATAAAAAAAAAAAAAAAAGCGTAATTAATACAGAGAGACTGTGTTTTTGACCTCTTAGTTGAATTAAAAAGTGCTAATCCTTTCCCACATCAAGAATTACAAACCTTTCCAAAATCTAAGTGACTAAAGTAAATATGTGAAACTGAGCTCTCAATTTCTGGCTGATAGAGATATATACAATTGACTGTGAAGGCTTTAACAGCATCTTTCCCTTTGGTACAGTAAATGTAAGGTAGTGGGGACAGAGGAATAACAAGTTCGCTATCTGGTTTTTGCCCTCTTGGTGTCTTCTGCGGGTTTACCATCTTTTATTTCCACCCTATAACAAGCTGCCAATTAATTTTTATTGCAGTGAGTCAAATAACTGTGTTTGCTGACTTCATTTTATTAGTCTAACCGTGTATTATCTCTGTTCCCTCACTTTTCCTTGGTTTTGTCTTAGAAGCTCCCACAAGCTTCTTTAATTACCATTTTCAAATAATTCCCCATACTCCCTAGTGAACAGGTAAAAAGCAGGAGAGAGAGGTTCCAAATTCCCTTTTGTTGGGCTATAATAAATTTAGTACTAGTCCCAACACATCCAGAATTAATCTTGACGGTTTGCTCATCATACTGTGAACTTCTTCAGATAGAAGACTGCCTCAGTGTCTTTCCTAGAACTGATGGTACAAATAAATAGAAAAGTAGTGCTGTTACTCTAGCAACAAGAATTGTGAGATAATTAACTCCTGTCTATCTGATCAGTTTTGAATTGTGCACCATTCTGAATCTTGTAATAAGCAGTGGCAGCTTCTGCTTTTGTGGCTATGTAATACTGGAGTTCAGGATCCTGAGAAGAGTGAGGAAGGCAGTGAGAGCAGACTGTGGGAGTTATGCATGAAATGGGTAGCTGGAATCCCTAGGAGACATCCCTAAAAAATAAAGGAGTCTAGGAGGACTGGCAGATCACTGAGGACAGCATCTTCTAAATGCAAGAACAGCTCAAGAAAGCATACTTTAGCAAGGCTCTCAGTACGGTCTCTCAATACAGTATGCTTGTGTCCAAGTTGGGATGTTAGATGGGTGGACAACAGATGGGTAAAAATCTGGTTGGGCTCTGAAGGTGGTGGTTAAGAGGTTGTACTCTACATGGAGGCCAGTAACAAGTGTGGTACCGCAGGAGTCTATACCGTAGCCTGTTTAATGTCTTTAGGAGTGACCTGGAGGAGGTGATGGAGTGCACTCTTACCTGTTGCACCTAATTGGGAAAAACAGCTGATACGTTTGAGGGCAGGACTGCCATACAGAGGGACCTAAATAGGCTGAAGGAATGGGCTAATAAGGAACCTTGTGAAATGCAGCAAAGTCCAGCACCTAGGAAGGAAGAACCCCTTACAACAGTATAGGCAGGACTGGTAGGAGAGCACCTCTGCTGAGAAGAATGCCCAGAACCGAGGGGAACAAACAAAAAGGGGATTTGGAAGGTGAAATGGAAATAGGAGCAAGAGTGTTGATGAGAATACTTGCCTTGCAGGGTGTATCAGAGGACTGGGAATATTGACCCCTTATCTCCATGCTTCTGCTGCATTGTGGTCATCTGTGTCTCCCAGCAGATCATTCAACTTGTGTCCCATTGCTTTGTCACTCATAAATGATAGTGATTTGCTTGCCACATTTCATAGACCTCTGAGTTACTTGGATGACAAGTGCTTTATAAGAATAAATCTTAAAAGTTAAGGGACTGCTATTATGAACAAATAATGAACATTTTTTTCCCCTCAGTAAAACATATAATATTTTGCCCTCAGAATGTGAGTAAGAAAATTAATGTGAATGGAAAAAATTAAAGCCAAGAAGTGAAGGATCTTAAGCAGTAGCAGTTTTCTGGGGAGACGGTACTCGCTTTTAGACAGAAGAGGGAAATGTGATAAAGTCCTGGTTCGTGTAATTGCTTTGGGCAGTGCAGGGTGATCCAATTTATCAAATTGCATGCAAGGTTTCTCTCCTACTTTTCATTGGGTTGCTAGACTGTGAAGTGGACTTCCTTGCTTCCTTTATGCACTTCACTATACAGGAAGTGGTTTGTTTGCAGATTGCTGTGGTAATGTCAGAAGGAAAAAAACGTAACTTTTAAATATCCTCTTAGTATGCTCCTGAAATAAGTCTTGCTAAGTAATGATGTATCAATCTTACTGTGGCTGTTCTTCCCACTTGGGGTAACAGATCTCAGTAGTCCTGCAGATGGGAAAATGGTTTGGGAGCACTTAAATTCTTGTATTCTGTTTTTTTCCTTTTTGTGCACAGATAAAGCATACACATGCATGTTCTTCCATGTGAAAATTGAACATAACTAAATAGTAATATACTATAGAATGCGTAGAGTGTCACCCTTTTTCTGCCTAATTCCCAGCTTTTGAGGGATGTCAGTGTCAGTTGGGTATGCATACACCAATTCTTGGGAATTCATTAAATACCAATCACTTTCCTCATCTTCTCCCCAAATGTGTTAGCGCTGCTTTAGTTTCCTTTAAAGTTCTGAGTATACTAGAGGCTCTTGGAGCTATTTCTGCTTCAAAAGACATGCAAGTAATTAATTCAGTCTTGGGAAAACCTTGGAGTAAACTAGGAATTGGAGTATGTGTATTTCTGGCTGACTGAATTTAACAAATTGGTTGCTACACATTCTGATAAATACACAACTTTCAAAATGTTAGTCTTATTTTAAAAAAAAAGTATGAGAAGCAGTGAAATATCTTACCCCTCTCTCTCTATGTGCTCTCAGTTTATTTCTCAGGGAAGAACTGAGCTTAACATTGCAGAACATAAGTAGCTCTGCTTTAATGGCTATCATGTTTAACTCTCTTGCTTTTTCCTTGCTGATTCTTATGGAGCCTACTTAGAACTGAATTCATGTTGGGGGGGGGTCTTTTTATGATCTATTCTGTATTTTGCAGCTTTTCTCTTCTACCTAGCTTAATGCAGATTTGTTAATCTGCATTTTTCTTTACATTTAAAACGATCAATGTGCAAATGTTATTTCCAGATTTCAGGTGACAAGCCGCAATTAAGTGCAACATATCCTGAGAGTGAAAAATATGGGATAGGTAACACAGTGTTAAAATGCTTCAGAGGCCAGAGCCAGTTTCTGGCTATAAATACAATTGATAATTGTCATGTCCTTTTGCTGGACTTTCCAGTTAAGATCCTTGATGAGAATCCACACTATTATCTCAGGAGAAGCCCTCTTCAGCCCCAGGATACAGGTATTTGTGAGAGAGCACGGAGTGCTGACTAATGTCTGTAACAATTACAAAAGAAATAGCTTTTGTTTCACAGTAAAAACCTGTTACAATGCTAATTAGATTACTCATACTATACTTTCTCATTGCAAAAGAGAATAAAATATGTATCATTGTTTTTTTATTTGTTCCTCTATTTCTGAGCTATGCATCTTGTTCTTTTACCTGCCTCCAGCTTCCGTGTGCAAAATTTGTTGTTTTTTTCTTTTTTGGTATTCCATCTTCACAATGTTTAGTCATATATCTATGCTAAGCACAGAAAAAAGTCCTCAGAATGTCTTGCTGAGTTGTGCTTCAGGTTGTTCATTGGCAGAGAGATTTGGGTTTGTACGTACTTCATAAAGAACTCTGGTCTTTGCAGTTATTACTACAAATGAAAACTACATTTGGAGCATCATGTAAAACAAAGGCAGCCAGAAAGTTGTTATTCTGGTAGTCTGACTTGTATGGTTCAAAATCTAGAAAATGCTGCCCCCGTGTAGGAGGATTGCTGCTGCTTCTTTAAAGTTATTTCAGATTTTTGTTACAGACCTAAAAGTAATTACCTGGGGGTAAAGGGTGTGTGGGTAGCATTGCAGGAGGTTTCCAAAACTCCTGAAGTGGATGATGTAATAGAGAGCTTTGAAAGGATGAATGTTTTAGTGTCATTCATTGAATTGTCTTTGTTTAAAAAAAAAAAAAAAAGTCTGTTGGACAATGAAAGACGGTCTATTCTCTTCCAAAGATAAGATACTAGTGTTGGGAGTTCTCTCCATATTTTCACCCATTTTGCATATTTTGCACATGTAGTGCTTCTGATTAAATGAAGTGTTACAATTTTGAACAGAAAGGTACTTTTTCTTCCTTTCCCTCCCCACTTTTTTTCTCCTTTTGGCTTTTTATTAAAAATGTACTTGCCATATACATGTTCTTATACCATCATTTTTTTCAGAAGAAGCCACAGGCACAATGGACCATTTTTGACTTGCTGATGCAACAATCAGGAGGAAAGGATAATGTAATGTAAAATTAATATTTAGGAATTCTCTAAGCTGGAAATCATAAGTTCAAGAATCTGAAAGTATGCAGGCTTGTAGACTGTTTCCAGATCTTTTCAGCTGCCTATAATGAATCCATCTAACTTTTTGAAACTCAGTTGCTTATTTCTATTACCTTATCCATGCCATTAGTATGTACTGTTGCTTCGAACAGGATACTTTGGTCATCTGTTTTTTTTCCATATTTTTATTCATATGTCAGTGTATAATATATAAAAAGAACACAATAAAATGTCCTCAAAAATAAGCTTGCTTCAATCTTGCATAAAACCATTTCTATACTGGACAATGCTGCAAGCTGTGACATTTGCATAACACCATAAACAAGCCCACCCTTTCTTGATAACTTGCAATTAGTGACCTTGAAGCCTTCTGTAGATCTAGGGATATAGCAGCAACTCTGTATCCAAATAGATTTAACTGGCTTCCTTTCCAGAAAGTGGGAAGTTGAGAAGACTGGTCATTTTTGGATGAGTGGGTGAAGCAGTGCTTCACATGCATTTTTCTGTTATGAGTTTGTATTATTAGTACCCATTGTATGATAAGCACTTCTTTCTAGGGAGACAGGGATATTCTCTCCCAGGAACTTGAAGACAGAGCCATTAGTTTTTACTTATTCTAAAAAAAAAAAACTTTTTGCAGTAAGAGAGGGATTCGCTTCCTTTTCTACAGTGATATCTGTGCCTCAGAAAAAAACTGAAGATGGCATTGGCCTCCTGCTTCTTTCTTCATTCATCTTCATGACCATCTTTTGCTCTTTGATTCCCCGTAGGCTGCCTCTGGGAGAACTCATTTACATCTTCTCTCTCCCTAAAACATTATTCAGGAGTAAAGATGTTAGTTGAAGGCAGCTAGAAATTTTACTGAAGAGATTTTGCATTAAAATGGGTTTAGATTGCTCTAAGCTGATCTAGAAGTGTACCAAACCAAACTCCATAAATTGTCTTGCTGGTGCTGCGAGAGGTGTGTGAGTTACTATTTTTCCATAGCATATACATAAAGGAAGACTGGTGTATCTGTTTTCATGCTACTCTTCTTACAGCAGTCTTTTTCCTTTATGAGAGTAAGAAAAAGGTCTCTGTATTGGAGTGATGTTTCTGAATACAGAGCATCATGGTGATTTAGGCTGGCAAGGACAGAAACAGCTATAGGGACTAGGAAAAATGAGAAACAGTCTGGACTTTACCAAGTGGCTGTGTGTGCCAAGGCTTAAATGTTTGAGTTCTATCCCAGAGACCACAAAGGCGTCTGGTGATATGGGCATATTCTGTGAGAAGAGATGGGAGTCACTAGGGTAGAAACAGAAAGGAGGAAAGTGCACACTTTCCTTGGTGACTTTATTTCTACCGTGCTTTCCACTCCATAGGCCGATACCAGAGGGAGAACGTGAAACCTTCGTATGTTCCATTCACTTTTCTAGAGAAAGGTACTTACGTCATCTCATAGTCCTTGTCCTTGTCCCCCCGACAGCAGCAGCAATAGACTATAATACCAATAATTACAATTGCAGCAATAGCTCCTCCAACGATGCCAGCGTAAAGGGCAATGTTCATGGATGCTATAAAGGAGGAAAAATCATAGAATCACTGAATGTCCTGAGTTGG
>VXAA01003085.1:0-33551 GCA_013399115.1 Anseranas semipalmata
CTTCATCCTGCTCCCCATCCCTAACTACCAGCTCGAGAGAGACAACAACTGGTCCTGCTGCTAAAGACTGAGGCAGAGAGGGCATTAAGCACCTCAGCCTTTTCCTCATCTCTTGTCACTAAGTTTCCCCCCACATCCAGTAAAGGACGGAGATTCTCCTTANCAGTAAAGGACGGAGATTCTCCTTAATCCTCCTTTTCACATTTATGTATTTATAAAAACATTTTTATCAACTTTAACAGCAGTAGCCAGATTGAGCTCCAGCTGGGCTTTGGCCCTTCTAATTTTCTCCCTGCACAGCCTCATGACATCTTTACAGTCCTCCTGAGTGGCCTGCCCCCCCTTCCAAAGGCCATAAACCCTCTTTTTTTTTTCCTGAGCTCTACCCACTGCTCTCTTGTTCAGCCAGGCTGGTCTTCTTCCGCGCCGGTTCGTATTTGGGCACATGGGGACGGTCTGCTCCTGAGCCTTTAGGATTTCCTTCTTGAAGAGGGCCCAGCCCTCCTGGACTCCTCTGCCCTTCAGGACTGCCTCTCAAGAGACTCTGCCAACCAGTCTCCTAAACAGGCCAAAGCCTGCCCTCCAGAAGTCCAGGGTGGCAGTTCTGCTAACCCCCTCCTTACTTTCCCAATAATCAAAAACTCTATCAATTCATGATCACTATGCTCAAGACTGCCTCCAACCTTCACATCCCCAACAAGTCCTTCTCTGTTCACAAGCAAAAGATCCAGCAGAGCACTGTCCCTAGTAGGCTCACTCACCAGCTGTGTCAGGAAATTATGTTCCACACATTCTAGAAACCCCCTAGACTGCCTCGTTGGCCTTCCCCCTGATTCTTACCCATAAACACTCAACCTTGTTGTCACCATCATTAAGCTCAAGACAATCAAAACACTCCCTAACATAAAGGGCTACCCCACCACCTCTCCTTCCTAGCCTCTCTTCTGAAGAGTTTATAGCCATCCATTGCAGCACTCCAATCATATGAGTCATCACACCATGTTTCTGTGATGGCAACTATGTCACAGTTTTCCTGCTGCACAATTTTAGAAATTTTAGAGCAGAACAAAACAGGTGGATGAAGAGCATTCCTCTGTGGCTGTAAACCCCACACTAAGTTGGAAAAGCAAACATAGTATTACCTGCAGCACACCTGATGCCTGATGGTTTTGTCTGTGGAACAGTGAAGATATATGAGCATCTTGGTGAGCAAACATCCCTTTCAAAATATATGGGACTATTATATGAAATAAACTGATGCTTAGGCTGAACAAGCTTATGCAGCCCCTGGAAACCAGGTAGCAAGTTGTGAAAGAAGAGCCTGAAAAATCGTTCAAGCACATTTATCCAGTCTTTGAGAAAAGCCAGTTTTGACCGATCTCCTACTTCAGTAAGAATATACCTACATGAAAACTGTTTTAAAATTTAATTTTAAGCATGGCTATGTTCCCTTGAATTTTAATACCAAATCACCAACTTATTCTTGCAAGGTATTTAAAATGCAAGGAACAATATGATATTCCAGCACTGCTTGTCAGATTTCACATCTGGTCATGACTCTCAAAATAGCTCAGGATATCACTGATCTTTCAGCACTTGCAGGTTTTCCTCAGAAAGTATGGATTTCATCGTCTTTACTGATTACTGTACGGATCCTTTGTGGCAAAAAATTTGTTATCATTGGTGGGCAGATTTACTGAACTTCAGAAATACTACCTTGGAACAGTTAGATGAAAACAAGATATTGCATATAAATAATAAAGACCTAAACATCAAGTGATCAAATGAAGTACTAATCTAACCTGGCGGATTGCATGTGCAGGCAGGTAGGGCAATGAGTGCTGCTATCACCAATTGAAAATTTCAACTAACATTTCATCTCAAGTCTGACAAAATATATAGGGCAAATCTGTACAATTAAAAACAATAATCCAACAGCTTTTCTTTAAGTCAGATCTCCCTCTTTCTAGGGAAAATGTTCTTCTCTATCAGCAGGTTGCAGCCTTCTTATTTCTGGGACAGAATTTATTTCATGCACATTATTGGTTGGAAGTTAGACCACCGGACTAGGCCTAGCACATTCCCAGTAACTTTTTACTCGGGAGGTGTTAGAGCACTCTTCACATCTCACATCATTCTCTCCCTACACTCAGGGGGAGAGGGTCTGTGCTCCCAGAACAACCTCAGCTTTTTCTCCTGAGGCCTTACAGCCATGCAAACTTACACAAAGACAGAACACACTCTAAGCACCTGAAGGACCCACACTGCTTCACAGCTTGGTACTCTCCCTGTCCTTGTTATGCATTTCTGCTGTCATCATCTGAGTTTTCTGCTGAGATACAAGACAAAGTGTTCTACATGCTCAAGCTTCTGAAAAATCATTGCCCCATCCAGGGCCCATCCAGAAGTATCAGAACAGAAACTCCTGAGTGAGGTTGGAGTGTGCAGTGTTGTACTGGGTCTGGCTGGGATAGAGTTAACCTTCCCTGCAGCAGCCCATACAGCATTGTACTCTGCACTTGTAGCTAGAACAGCGCTGGTATCACACCAGTGTTTTGGCTACTGCCGAGCAGTGCTGGCACAGCACCAGGACTCTCTCCAGAGCCCCCAAAGCCAGTAGGTGGGGGTGGGCAAGAGGTGGGGAGGGGCATGGCCAGGGCAGCTGACCTAAAGCAACCAAAGGGATATTCCATACCATGTGATGTCACACTCAGCAATAAAAGCTGAAAAAAGGAAGGNGCGCGGCCTTCGCTTGTTCTTTCCTTTTTTTCTTTTTCCTTTAATTAAATTACCCTTATCTCAACCTGCGAGAGACCCTGTTTTCTTTACATCATACTTTCTTCTCCTCCTCTTCATTGAGGAGGGGGAGTGAGAGAGCGGCTGTGGTGGAGTTCAGCTGCCCGGTAGGGTAAAACCACTACAAGTGTGAGACAGACAGAAAAAGAGGATGCATTTTACACAGTGACATGAATCTGCATAAATCACTATGCACTGCACCCTCCAGAAGGCCTTGTGACACAAGGAATTTATTACTGGGGCCCTGATGAGAATCCGGACATGAACCTCCTGTGACTTAGACCTATAACAAAAGTCTGCCTTGGCAGGAAGGCCAGATAATTCCACTAGGCTTTTACTTTGTCCTGGCAGATGTAATTTCCTATAGCAGAAAGAGTTTAAGCCTTCTCATTCCTGAGGAGGATATCTTGAATATTTCATTCTGGCATACCTAGCTACATCATCTGAAGTCACCCAAAGGACTCCACAGGGCTAATCTTCCATAGCTGCTGTGCAAGCAGGCTCTGCACTCACAGTGAAGTCTCAGCATTTCAGTTGTCTCGTGTTCTTCTTCCACAGGTCCAGTAAGTCAGAGTGAAAAATCAGCTGACTCTCTATACTTTGGGTCTAAAAGCTATCCGACAACAGCCTGTTCTTAAATCAAAAGCAGTTATGTAGTAGGCCATCCCCAAAGGCAACCCGATCAGCCTGCAGCACTTCGTGATGCATCAGAGCTGGATATTTAATCAAGCATGAAGAAGTCAAGTCAGAATCTGACTTGCCAAGCTTGGTTACTAAAACAACTGGGCTAAAGACTTTGCTGTGCAACTTCTTTCATCATACCCCACAGCTCTCCAAGTACCCAAAACAGTCCTCCTGAGAAGCACCTTTTTTTTTTTTTTTTAAAAAGAGATCTAAAATGCAACTGTTTTACCTCAGCTTTGGAGGTACCCAACAGAAAACTAGCTCCCCCATCCAGTAGAAGCTTCCTCTCAGAATACTGAACACTGACTGTCCTCACAATTAACACTGTCTTCTGCTGTATTTGACATCCCTGAAAACATAAGGCTTGCTGTGATACCACGTACTTCACAAGTCTTCCTAAGTCTTCGAAAGTCATCAAAAACACCTAGGCTCTACGCTGTTTAGCCATCAGTCAAATTTCATAGTCAACTTTCCCAACGTGCTTCGGAGCCTCACTGGGCCCTAACACCTGGCTAACAGTTTGCCTTGTGCAGATGAAAGCAACAATAATATGTGATCACTTGGCACACAGACCTAGAGGTGCACATTCTTATCATAATACTGATGCTGGGAATGCTGCCCAGACTTCAATTTCTCTCTGACAAAAGCACCGATGAAATCTAGCTTCTGCCTGTACTGCAGGACCATCAGGCCATGTTTTGATAGGTGATCCTCTTCCTCCTCCCCCTAAGATTCCTGCAAAAGGTCAAGTGTTTCTTCAATCTGTCTTTTCAAAGAATAATCCAAATGTGAGAAAGATTTTCAGGAATGCCTTGATTTTTTTATATATTTATATATTATTGTATATATACATAAAAAAATAAAGTATCTGTATGTGTCACAACTTCAAAGTCCCATGGTCTTGGACACTATCAAAATAGTGCCTTTAAGCTTACAAAATATTCCTCTTAGTTTACACACTTTCTGAATCAGCTGAATACAAAAACCAAAACCTGGTACGTGAAAACCATCAATTCAGGTACTTTAATACCAAATACACAGTTAGAGCCATCACCTCAACAGTCCTGAACACATGGAAACGTGACAGAATCTTTAAGGAAACCACGAGTCTCTCACACACAAAAAATGGTTAAAGGCCTCCACCATGAGCAAACCTATCAGGCACATAGGTTTTCCCAACAGAAAATGGCATGGTCTTCAAAAAGGACCACATGCTAACACTCAAGACAGTAATCTATCACTCCTGGGGGAATCAAGACAACTTGTGTTGGAACTCAAAAAGTTACTGCTTTAAGATATAAGAATATACACAGATATTTTTGGCAGCTTAAACAGACTTGAAGTATTAGAGTCCTTACAATTAGTGTTACTCTAAAATCATAAAAACGCTTCTTTAATAGCTCAAAAGTGTTCCTCCCCAAAAGCACTGTAAACACCTGTGTCTCGGTCTTAACTTGGCCTTTTACAACAAAACACTCATGGTATGAATGCTTTCCACTTTTAGATCTGACACAGAAAAAGCAGTTGAAGGTCACTCATAATGGAGTTTTGGTTGTCAGTGATGATAACAATTTAAAAAATAATATGGAAACCTTAAGGTCTAGAAGTTAGCAACTGGCACAGAGTTTAATCCTCCACCCCTGGAGCTATAAAAATACACATACTCCGTTAAATGGCCTTTACTGAAACCAAAATCTTATTGGCATTAGAGGCACAAAAGCACAGAATTCTTGCCTTGCTCAACAAAATCTGTTCTGCTAAACATATAAACCTTAAAATTTGCATTTGTTTCCACCACTGTAAAGTGAAATAAAAGAATCAGTCAACTATCGTTAACTCTTAAAATTGGCAGCGACTACAACAGCAAGGGAAGTATGAATTTAATTCATGCAGTGTACATCATATCAAGAACACAGAGGAGACTGTTCGTATTTATATACTAAACACTAAATTTAGGCTCCTATTGATGTAATTCCTATACCACAATGGCTACTTTATTTTGTATAACTGATTAGTCATACTTTAATCAACACTAGAATTGTATTAAAATGTAGTGTGAAGTGTTTTCCTTCAGACTAGTTATGACTTCACATTGCTTTGGAAAAAACTGACTACAATAAGGATGCTCAGATAAGGAGGCTCAGAAAGCTGCAAGACATCTGTGCATCCTTTGGAGATTCCAGCTGTTGACAGCCATCTATATGAGGATATATATAAAGTTTGCTTCCCAGCAGATCTACACATATTCCCCAGAATACAAGCCCATTAATGTGAAATAGTGATAGGTCATGTGAAGAACCATAAGACTCCCCTCCAAAAATCTTTAGAGAGGACAACCAAATACAGGAGCCTTTTACAGACAACAGCTTTTAGCTAAGGATAAAAGATCCCATCCAGCTTCCTGCCCTCTTTAGAGTCACTAACATATATAATACGGCATAAAAAAAAAAAACAGAAAAGAAAGGCATATAAAAATACTTCAAATTATTCTAGACTACTTCAGAATTTATTTTGTCTAAGTGCTGTATCTGAAACTTAAGTGTTTCCATGGTCATAAATCATTTTTGCATAAAATTTCAGGAAGCCAGGATCTGGTATTCCTCCAATACAGTTATCTTAAGGGATGGTCTAGTTTTATGCAATTAACTGATATTACAAAAACAACTGCAAGTCTTTGGCAGAGAAGACACAAAACTAAAAGTTTTACCATTTTTCATAATTCAACGGTACTACCCCCCCCCCCCAGCTTCTATTGGCAAGGCAACATGAAGGTGTGCTTCATAACCCAGAAAGTTATATGAAATTATCTTGGTAGCATTTGATTATGTCTGATCTCAAGTGGACTGGACGTTCCTTCATTTGCTTAAAAACAGGGTCATACTTCAGATAACCCTTCCTGATACGATAAGACTGATTTGTTATTCAGACAACGATTAGTCCCATCCTCAGAAAACACAAGACTTCTTTGCAAAAGAGATTATACATTAAAGTAAGTATATACCTCACCTCAAATAAAAGCTGTAATTATGGAATCAGAAGTCTTTGATTAAAAAATTTGCACTAGGGACTTATCCTTGCAATCTTGGTCCCTGAAAATTCCTCAAAAGTTATTTCAGAAAAAAAAATAATTAGGGAAATTAGAAGAAAAAATCCTAAATAAAATAAACTGGATACTGCTAAAGTATCCTTTTACTTGTTAAAAATCTTAGAAAAAAATAACCGCAGAAAGAAGTTCCACCCCTTATTATTTGCATGATGATATGGAACTTGATTTGCAAGTTTAAACCGTCAGCCTCAACTTCTGCTCAAGCTGAGCTCAACAGGTTAGAGTAAGGTAATGCTGCATTCATGCAGGAAGTAATACACATGGGTAACTCAGCGTAGAGACTAAGCTTCCCCCAAAACCTCAGCCATTTCAACTATGAAGTCTAACAATCATATGTTCAGAGTGCTGGAACGTTGTACTGCCTGTAGTTCTCGGGCCACCAATTCACGGACCCTTTCAACTTGGCCTATGATTTCTAATGACAGATTTGTGAAGAAAAAAAAAAAAAAAACTACAGACAAAATAGACCTTAAGAGCACAGACAAACACAGGCTAGGAAAACTCAAGACAACCTTCTTGGACATGCTGAATAATTATCTAAATTTCAAATCTGTCCTCTGGTATTTCCTACTGATTTATATGTTCAGAAGTAACTGTAAGTATATTCTATCAATCTCAAATTCTCTTCTCCAAATGCACAGGACTATTGGTGCCTTCATCAAGGACCTGAAGAAATTTTTTTTTTTTTTTTAATAAAACTGTGGTAAATACTGGTGACAGGCCACTTACAGAGCACAATTAACTGCTTGGAAATAGGTTCATTTTATATGGCAAGACCACCCATCTGTGAACAAATACTGTAAAAGACCAGCTGTATCCTGAACAGAATAACTTTACAAAGAATTTTAAAATGGAATCCATGAAAGGACTTAGGCACCACAATCAGGATTTACCTGATACTGAAAAAAAAAAAAAAAAAAAAAAAAAGAAAGAAAATGGAAGTGGAAAAAGAATCCTGAAATACGGCCACACATTTTAATATCTGCTTTAAAGCAAAACACACTCCAAACTATGTCACTTATTCTTGGAACACAGAGAAGGGGGATAGAATCCCCTTCATCTAAAGAATGACCACTCCTTGGATTTCCTCTGTCAGAGCAAGCATGCCATCTGCAAGGATGTAGGTATAACCATGTGGACTCATATTCTAATGAAAGGATAAAAGGACAAGATAGTTCTCAACAGTATTAACAGTGAAGTCTACAATGACGTAAAAAATAATATAAAAGCTTTTCCATCAACATTGAGACACTCCATCAGGAAAATACATACATTTGTAAGTAACACTGCTCAGTAAGATTGTTTTAAATTTCACGTTTCTTTTAGATCCGGAAGGCTTGCCTCCTTGCAAGAAACTTAAGATACCTGACACTGTTACTTTCATGTGACTTCTCTTTAACAAAAGAAGAAAAACTGACACTGGCAGCTTTTTCTACTTAGTAGAGGCACAAGAGCCAACAGCTGACATTTGAATTTCACCTAAATTCAAACAGGAAATATATTTAAAAGAGTTATGAGTTATCAATTACAGACTGATTCACTCATGACTGCAGTAGATTCTTCATTGCCAGAAGACTGCTAAAGGCGCACTGGATATACTACAGTTACATGCACTTATGGCACGCTGGGGTGGATATTTATGATTTCCTTTTGCCTTTAACAATCTAAAGTAAAATTCCTCATACTTGAAAACAATAAATACACCTCTGCCCAGGCTACCCAAAGCACACCTGTATACAGGACCACTTTGAATTCAGCGGAGACAAAGTTCCACTGCATGGCACAAGGACTATCACAGCAAGATCTTTTCTCTTCCAGCATTTGTTCCCAATTAATAATATTTATGCTTTTAAAGAAATAATCTCTGAAAAAAGATGAAAGTATAGCTATTTCAGATGTACACACTATTACACCCTGTAACTTGAATCTTTTAACAAAAAAGCTGAAGTAGTAAATTGTACAGACACACTTAAGGTAAATTAATCATTTAAAGTAACTGCTGCTTCATTATTATTTTCTGCGATATTCAAGAGCTAAAAACAGAGCATCCTTCCATGCTTCCTTAACCTAGGAATTTCACTTTCTACCCAAATAAGTGAATAAAATTCTTATTTTAAGCAAAGAAAAACACAAAAGGAGTTCAAATATAGAGCTAACCTCTGCCCCTCTCTACACTGAGAACCATCTGGATTCTATTAAATTGTCAAGCAAGTACCAGGATTAATATGAAAAGAAATAAAAGAACTACTGAAATGTTTAACATTGGTAGCTTCTTTATAGGCTATGCTAAATCTCCATATGAACCTCGGCTGAGTAACACTTCAAATGCATGGCATCTATTTTATAAAATTATACAGACCACTTTCACCCTTCCTTCTCTGTGACTACTAGGCAGAACTGCAGCTAAAGATTTTTTTGCATTATCCTACTCTACCGAGCAGCTGCCCAAGCAACTGATGAAACTATAAAATAGCAATCAACGTTGTGAAATTCAGGGGAAGGCAACAAAGACTTCCATTTAAGGTTGTCAGATTATCTTGCCTCATATACTTCTGTGCTTTAATTTTGTATAACGCAGTGCAGATTATACAGAACACAGATCAGGCATTTCACTACTCAAAGATTCAGCAAGAAAAGGGGCCAACTCCAGATGAATACCCCGTGGGCTCTGAAGAAATTCAGCCTCATCCAGGTTTACAACTAAGTGACAAACTTGCATATGACTTACAAGCCTCACCAAAACGAGCATTCCTCAGAACAGTTTCATACTTAGAAAGATTTAACAATGCAACTGAAGCGTCAGTCCTCAGGTTGGCCTTTTCAGCATAACATCATTCCCACTGAAACAGAAGGCCAATGAATTTCCTTACTCCTTGCAGAAACAAATTTCAGCCCACTGATGACTTCCTGGAACTTCAGCATTCTCTGTGGGACAAGAATGCAACATGCTTCTGAGTGCTGATAGATTTTAACATTGTGGATAGTTTCCAAAGTATTCACGGAAAATAGAAGAGAATCCAACTTCAGGGTAGCAACTTCCCTCTTCAGGTGAAGAAAGGTAAAGGGCTGCACAAGAGCAAAATCAAAGTGACAGAAAGTCAGTTTTCCCTCAAGTGTTTTATAAAAGATTGGTAATTAACATTTTGCCTGTTTTCCTTTTACACAAATATACATTAATTAAAGCTCCAACACGAATACCACACAATTAAACAAGATTAGAAAAGCACGAGATACATACACAGTCACGAGCACTTTTGCCTGTTCAAGCCTCAAACACAACTGTGGGAACAAACAACAGGGGAAAAAACGTAGGGGCTATAGATTCAAGTCTTCTGAATTTGTAAGATGCCGCGTCTTACAAAGCCAAGAATGAACAGATTTGATGTTCCAATGGTTTTAAAACAAAAAAGAACATAAGGAAAGGTAATTTCTGTAGCCCCCTCCTAATAAGCCACATAATATTAGGAAAGTTGAAATAACCTTCCACTTTTTTATACGTAGCTTTGAAAACAACTGAAATTGACACAGAATGACATTGTCATGCATCAGCAGGCTCCCTTTATATGAATCTCTCTCACTTTGCCCCACAGAAGTATATGGCCTTTCTAACTGTCAGCCCTACCAGCTCAATGCAGGGTCAGAAATGGGCAACTTCCTTGGCTTTCCACTAACAGAGGGAGATTCTGCATGAGAAAGTATGTACCCAGATATGCCACTGCGTTTATTTCAAGTGATTTATTCAAGTATACACAACTGCAAGTCAGGAAACAGCTTTCAAGCACACGAGGAAGATTAGAACATCTGACTTGGTTGTGCTGGCTCTAAAGAGCCATGAGATAAAACAATAAAAGTTACCAAGGTGAGTAGAAACGAATGTTTAAATACAAGTTCTGCTGCAAAGAAGCAGTGCTCTTGCACATTCCTTCTCCCATTAGTATATTCTCAAAATTGAAATAGAACAAATAGTTGAGTAATTTAAACAGAACCACACAACAACTCAGTAACAAGCTTACAGCTCTTTATATTTAAAAAGAAAACAGAACTTGAAACATCTAAGCAATGCAGCTACATCTTGGTCAAAGATGCATGCGATCATATTCTGGCAGTTGTTAGAGCAGATGTTTGCCATTAGTTTAATATAATCTCCATAACCTAACTCATCCTTAGTTAGAAAGAAAAGGAATATCTGGGATAAGAACAAAAACAAAACAAACAACCTTGAAGTTACAGGAAACCCAGGAATATGTTTTGCTTGTGCATGTATGTCTGGAAGTCAGGTGAGACCCAAAAATTCTCAAGTTCTTTGATATACAGAATGTCTGTCTTTAATAAACAAGAATGTTATATGGTAATTCAGTAATCTGATTAAATGAGTTTTAGACTGTCAAGCCAACAAAAATGTCCAACTAGTTTGGACTACAGGGGTCTTGGTCTTTCTTAAAAGCAGAGAAGGGACTGAAGAACATACAGAGGCAACGATGACATGGGACACAAACAGACGTGACCCAAAACAAAAAATTCCTGACGGCATCCCTGCTAACTCTTGCCAAGGCTTGCAAAAACACAGAACGGCCTCAGGTTATTTTGCAATGAATGAAGAGCTTGTGGGCTTTCCTTGCCTACATGCTCACTCAGGGGTAAGGTTTATCTCTTTGTCAACAGAACCTAATACGCTGCAATTTGTACAATGCCAATACCAGTTCTTTAATGCACAGTTCAGCAAACTGGTTTGGGGGAGGTGGGGTTTTCTCGGTTCGAGTGTGTGTGTTTTGTTTTGTTAAATGAGCTGAGACCTGCCTGTAGTTCCTCCCTACTTCTTAAAAGTAGCAAAAACATTTTTAAGTTCTTAAGAGGAACATTCTTAGATACTGAAAAATCACAGCAGTTTAGATCCATAATTCTTATCACACTATCGTAACTTGATCCTGGAACTGACGAACTGAAAACCAGCCTCAGAGCCCTATTACCTGCCTCTGTCAGCGGGAGGAATAAAAAAGAAAAAGACATCTGATCGTTTGAAAACATGACGATCAAGATGCTCTTAAAAGTACAGAATAGGTTAAGCCAAATACAGGAAAACCCTAGCAGGATGAAGCCATACCCTTCTATTTGATTCAGCAGGCAAGGTACCAATTGAAGGAGGAAGATTTCATTCTCCATCAGCTTCGAAGGTCATAAAAAAGTTCATCCATTCATCAGCAATGTATACAGGAGGGTAGTTCAAATAACTGAGTAACTGAAAATATTTACAGTTTGAATGAGATTAATAGAAGGAAGGCTGTTGAGGATAATGGGAGCGGTAAGGGAAGGATGTGTAGAGAGAACAGCTTTGCTTTAGCTACTGCTCCTCTCCAGACCAATTAAACAACTCCAGAGCTCAAGCCAGCCGTACAGCAAGGGAAGCTCATGCCAGAGCTCTGCAACCCCGACGTGCTGCTTTGGGTGCACTGACTCTACACAGAGCAACAGCCAAAAAAGCAAACTGTCTACTGTAGGTGAAGTAATGACAAACAATTTTTCCATTATTGAAGTGATACTATATTTTTCTACAGGTCTTTCAGCACCTGGATTATTTTAAAAAATTAAAAATACAGGTTTTAAAAATAATTTTAGCCTTTTACAATTACGCCATTTAACTCACGCTTTAGTCTACTGCTCTTTCTTTCATTTGGTCATGACAGTTTAAGCTCTACCTTTATATCCAAAGTTGGATGTATTCTGATGAGTTACAAGGGCTTCTTTTCGCTTAAAAGTGAGACAGGGTATGATACTGAACAAACAGAAAAGCCCTCTTAATACTTCAGAGTGTTTTGATGTTCTGTTTTTAGGATAAATAATTGTGTCAAACACCAATTATACAACAGCACTGAGATACACACTGAAAAGCAGATAAAAAGCTTTAAAAGCCACTGTCAACGACAGTGAAACTACAATAGTTTATGGAGAATCTAGGAACTATTGAAATCATGACTTCTGCTACTGCAGCGTTAAGAAACGCTGCACAATTATAATGTGAAGTTGCCTATAATCTGGTCTTATCTTTATTACATGCATCTTATTATCTTTATTTTTTCCACTGTAAAAAGACTTCCTCTGATGCTATTATTTTTAGTAGCATATAAACTGAATGAAAAAAGCCACTTTTCATGTGAGAAAATTTTCCAACACAGCTCTTACAAAGAATATGGGGGGGGGGATAATTTCATTATTGAATCCTCCGCAAGAGTACGTCTACTTTGAAAGCAATGATATTTAAATTTAAATGATACACAAAGAAAGACAAATCAAAAGACAAGGAAGCAAACCTCAAATCCCAAGGAATTCCAAGGAAAGGGACTGTGTATTAAAGTCTGTGCTTAATGCAAGTGGAAAACCAAAACAAAATAAACAACCCCCTCTCCAAAAGGAGAAATAACTGTATTTGCCTGACGTTTTCTTGAGTTTTCTTTGATAAAACTACAGCCACATTTGAGAAAGCTTTCCAGTTCACAGATCCATTCTATTTCTTGTTGATGCTGCAATAAGTTTTAATTAAAAACAATAAGGAAAACATCAAATACACACAGTTTTACATAAAAGCCAAGAAAGATATTAAATGTTTACATTTTCACCTTCTAATGATGTTTTTTTTNAACAGTTGCAGAAATGCTACCAATGCGTAACATAAATAAGGGAATATTCTGTTTTCTGGCTTAACTCATGTATACCATCTTGCACAAAAACATGACTTGCAAGCTAACGCTGGTCCTTTGAAGTTAATCATCATACATTTATGTATGTGCGGTATAGAAATTGTCATTTTTAAACTGTCAAAATTGAAAGATGAAGTCACAGGACAATAGACCAGCAGGTCTTACGTAATGCCAGTACACAGTTCATACCTTGAAAACAGACAAAGAAGAGCAGGTTAAGAAGATTCATGCCTTTAGTATACGGGGAATTTTCTCTAGTTTTGTAATCTGCCTCAAGGTTTCTGGTCCTCCCATCAAGTTCCAACATGGTTTCTTTAGAATTTAATTTAAGCATTTAAGCTAAAAAGGATTCTGTGGAGTTCACTGATAACATTTACTTCTGGTAACATAGCCAAGAAAACTCAGCTGAAAAAACCCCCAATGGTTTACTCATGTGAGACATGTAGATAGCCAGAATGCCAATTCAAAACCTGCCATAGTTTATTTCATATTATTACAGAAATATCATTGTCCTTTCTTGAATTAGAAAATCCACAGTGTATACACTTTTGCCGAACACATTTGCTGCAAGTTTTCGGTTACACATATAAAAATAATTGCTTACAGGCCAACAGCTTCACATACAGCCATTTCAAATCCTACCTTATGAAAGGAAGGAAGAAATCTACAATTAGCTCACTTAAAAGGAGGGAGGGAGTTTATTTTTAAGTCCTACAACAGGATTTTAACATTTGCAGAAAAATCACAGGTCTCACAAGAAGTACGTTAAGAGTTACTCCTTTCCTGGCATACTGTTTCTTGTGTTTGTGAACCACTGCCAAATCTAACACTGACAGAAGAAACACTTCAGAACTTCAACATTTTTTAAAGTCTTTCCATTGTTTCAAATATGCTCTTAGAAACAAACAACAATTAACATTCATCGTATTATGTTCACTTTCCCAGGTCACAAACACTGATTTAAAAAAATATATATATAAGAAACTGTTGTAGCACAAGACTACGTCCAGTTACTTTTGTTAATATAAATGCTAAGATTTAAAATAAAATAGGAGCCCAGACCTATTTAGACAATTAAGTGGTCAGACAAAAAAAATAAAAAAATAAAAAAATGCTAGGCATCCACCCAACAGCTCCCACTGACAAAATATTCAGATTGAGATTTTTAGATAGCCTGTAGCACTAAACCATTTGGCAACTCTCCCGCCTCAGTTCTCTGTATACAGACACGCTTAAATCAGGGAATACAAGACTACCACAAGTAAGGGATAAACAGAAAAAATAGTCTACATATTTCTTCATGCCGCAACCTAAACCTTCAGAAAGCTAGAATTCAGGCCATCTGGAATAAACAAACTTTAGTGACAAGTAACTAATTTTAGACATGAAATGAAAAAAAATAAGTTCTGTGAGGTCGCCTTCTAAAGAAAGATCTACTAGAAAAGCTCACCAATCTGACCCTAAAAACAAACCATCGCTCAATGCCATGTCTATTAGCCAAGTTCTTCTCTCAACTGTGGAACTAAAGGAAGATAGTGGCACACTTGCAAATTATATGCTCAAGTTCCAGTTTGCATTTTAATTCCTTGATATGCCATACAAAGCTAATTTAGCCACTGCGGCCAGGTAAACATATGTGGCCGGCACTGAGCAATGTCAAGCGATTCTTGCTCCCGTCCTCCATTCGCTCCGTCAGTCGCGTAAAATGATGCCGAACAAAAGGACCCACCGAGCAAGCTGTTAGATGGGGTCAGGCAGCAGATGAGATGAACTGCCAGAGCTCCGGGGGAAGACGAGGTAACCACTTAATATGAACCAGCAACCCCACACGCCTCATTTGCTACCACGCAGAACCAACGACTCGCTGAGGTTTGAAGAGACCTCTGGAGCTGCTCGGTTCAACCTCCTGCCCAACACAAAACCAAACTCAAACCGAAGGTGAGTTACTCGGGACTTTGTCCAGTAGTATCTTGAATGTGTCCAAGAACGGCAGTTCCGCAGCTTCTCTCAGGAACACGCCCCAGTACTTCACTATTCTAATTGTGATTTTTTTAATACAGTAAGAAGTTGCCTTGCTGTAACTTGTAACCACTAATTTCTCAGCCTTCCAAAATACGCTTCTAGGAAGACTAACACGCCCCCCAGGTAGCTGAAGACAACAAACAGGTCATCATCCCTCAGCCTTTCGCAGCTGAACAAGCTCCAGTCCGTCCGACTGTCCTCATGCAGCTCGTGCTTGGCCACCTCCCACTGCAAGTCATTCGCTGCATCAGCATCTCTGCTACTGGGGGACCCAGCGCGGGAAGACCGAGCACGAGTAGCAGCTGGCTACCATTTCTAATTCAGCAGAACCGTCAGCCAAAACCAAAAGGGTTGGTCTTGGTCTCACTACTCCCTTTCCTCTCCCCCAGTTGCAGACCAGAGACAGTACTCGCATAACCAAAGGATGAGGTTCCTCAAGTAACTGATGTGATTTTGCTTCCGGACACATTAGTTTTCTGTCAGATCAGTACAATGGAAGTGACTTAACCCAGTCACCACAATTGCTCGATGGAACGTAACAAAAGAAGTGAAAGGCGCAGAACCACCTCTCCAGCCATTATCTCACTGTGCTATCAGATGAACAAACATCTGAGAATTTTACAGAGAAATTAACACTAGAAACATCCATCTGCATGGCTGTTAGCTCAAACACCATGTTATTTTCGTGCCAAAATAATTTTGTTGCTTGCCACGGCACATTAAGGGAAGTGTTTTTATGAAGATCTGTGCAAACATTCTGCAAGGTAAGCATGTGTGGGCAGAAGCAACAGAATTCAGATATGTTCGTTGCTAGCTGTCAGCCTGACTATAGCAGCTATTTCAACTAAGGCAGAAGTCGGGTGTTGGTGATGCAGTCTTACATACAGCTCTGCATCCATTAGTCTACCCTGAATCTCAGTGCAGCGAGTTCACCATCACCGCTAAACTGCTTGAAGTTTCTGAACTGGCACAAGTACCCAAGTAAAATACAATACATCTGCATTTGTAGCCATTTTCTCACTTCTAGGCATTACACACAGAGATCTAAGCTTGAAAATGAAGAAACCGCCCACCTGAATTGCACCAAAATCTATTACAGATGTATATATTGGAACATAAACAAAAAGGGTTTTTCATCTTCATCATTTCATCTTCATCATTTTCATTTTTTGAGCTTAGAGATATGGTTTAGAGATATGGTTTAGTGTGGGCCTTGTTAGAGTTAGGTCAGAGGTTGGACTAGGTGATCTTGGAGGTCTCTTCCAACCTGAACAATTCTGTGATTCTGTGATCTATCATATACCTTTACATATTCTCAGCAGCAGCTGCATCCACTGCATACTGCCACATCCATACTGCTTTTCTCGAATAAGCAGGTTTTTAACCAATGCTACACACATTTTCAACTACAGGATGGGTCACAATGAGTTGAGCAAGCACTAAGAATTTGGCCAAAGAGTAGATGATCAAGTCATTTATTTCTACTATATCTAGTTTTACTACGGAAATGAGATACAGAGTCCCATTTCATTTTGGCTCTTATGGGTAAATTTGACCTTCCTAAAGAGTTTACGTTCAGATTTTAAATGTGTGCGGTGGACAATAATGTGTGGAGAGCAGATTTCTGATGTTCAGGCTGAGGAGAAGAAAAATTCTGCAACCCGTACCAAAGACACTTCTGGTAGGAGAGGTGGAAGACAGAGAAGGTTCAGTGCAGTTAAACAGAAAGAATCAGTTTGATCCTTGGTCTGGGGGAGCACAGGGATAAAGCAGCAGCAACTCTTAGAAAGAATTTTCATCAGAACAAGATACTCTCTGAGTGCTTTGTGCTAACTAAAACAACTGGGGAATTTTGACAGAGGACTCCCAATTTCAGTGGGTGATTGCTTTTATTTTTGGGAGGAGGGAGGGGAATAAAAGGAATTCCTTTGACGAGAGCTGCATTGCTAACCACAACCAGGATCATTTTACCTCTGTTGCTACAAAGA
This sequence comes from Anseranas semipalmata, assembly GCA_013399115.1. Lineage (NCBI taxonomy): Eukaryota > Metazoa > Chordata > Aves > Anseriformes > Anseranatidae > Anseranas > Anseranas semipalmata. The sequence continues at coordinate 17,289 of VXAA01003085.1, forward strand.
GGTTACATGCCATGACGAAAAATTCCATGATCTAACAGCTTCTTATTGTTTTACAAATAACACAACTCCAACAACTTGTATTTTTGCAGTTGATTTACTCTGTACATTTCACAGCACTTGATACACAGTGTTCATCATTCAGGCTCCAATAAAATGTGCTATCTTGCATCCTGGATGAGACAGCCCATGAACAGAGCTGTACTTAGCTCTTGAAGCAAGTCTGGAGTCATTATGTATCTCATTTTTGTGGTCTCACAAAGAAGGTAAGGGCAAAAAAGTCACAACTTAAAGGCAACTGATAGGCAGAATTATTTACAATCTGAACTAAAAGTGTGTGGGGGATCCCTCCCTAAAAATGTAAAACATTTTAGAATTCCAAATTTGTATTTCACCCTTAGTTTCCGTTACCTGAAAATATTTATGCAGCCTCAGAGAAGTACACAGGAGATGTGTTAATGACCTACAGGAGAAGCAGATATAAGCTGACACTGCTGTATCTTTAGACCATAACAACTGCAATAAATACTGCACAGAGCATCCTGTTCCAAAGTCAACTTGAAGCTTTAAATACAAACATAGTTATATTATAAAAAGCCTTAATGATATTCTCCTGCAGGTTTGTTTTCTTTTTAAACGGTTAAAGCTTTAAAAAGTGTGCACTAAGCACACAGCCATTGCTCCTCTAAGGAACAACTGAGCACTGCTGCAATGCAAACATTACATGAAAATTACATAATCCTTAAAATGCACTACTTCAAATTGCTATATTGTATTCATGAGGGGGGAAAGCAAGCAAAATACACAAACCTATGTCCCTGAAAATGGTAAACATTTACCTAGAATTTACATAGAACTGTAAATATAGGTAGCAACCTGAAATAAACAGAAGGAAACAAATGTATGGGACTCCTAGCTTCCTAACTCTCAAAGAAGCAATTTAAGCACAATCTGTTTCCAGAAAATCCTTATAAACGCTGTGATCGCTGAGCAAAAGCGAGCGGAGACGCAAGCATTTCTGACATCTGGGCAAACCCTCCAAAAGGGAGCTCGCTCCGCCAAACCCTCAGGCTCGCGCGGAGCACCACACGAAGACGCGGAGGCCCGGGACGAGCGGCAGGCCCGGGACGAGCGGCAGGCCCGGGACGAGCGGAGCGCGGCGCTCCCCTCAGCAGGCCCCAGCCGCCGCCGCCGCCCCGCCAGCTCGGCTCCAGCCCCGCACAGCCCGGCGGCTGCGGAATGCAGGGCGAGAAACTCGAGCTCCGCCGCCCCTCCTCTGGCGCGGCAGCTTTCCGAGAGCGGGCTGGCTGCTCAAAATGGCACCTCAGCGCCGCTTCGCAGGGATCCGATCCGCTCGTGCGCGCCACTGAAATAGGAAAGAAAACTTTTTTTTTTTTTAAATGTTTCTCTCCTGAAGTAAAATGGAGGAGCTGAACCTACTGCACATTTGGCTACGTCACTTATAGCCGATATGCCCAGTTATTTCCCATTAACATGGGTGTGCTTGCAGGCCAGAAGCAATTCTGCTTCTGGAAACAATTACTCCTCAGTTAAGCCATGAAGGTCTTATTTGTTCAGTTCATCTCTACCTTGACTCAGAAGGCACCTTACTTTCACTCACCTGATAAACAAAAATCCTACCCAGAAACAAGGAATAAATAAAACCAGGGAACAGTTCTTTTGTGTCTAAAAAAAGCTTTGCATATCAGAACTGAACCATTCACATACATCACCCAGGACGGAATTTCATTCGTAACAATGCCACCTCATAAGCCCAAACGAAAGGGACAACTTTGTTATGAATTCGCTTAGTTTTTCAAACTATATGCATACAGTTTATGATGCAACCACACCACAAAGTCTAGGTTTTCACATTACACACATGCACAGAGATAATAAACACAATGAAGCTATGCCTCAATATAACGTAAACTGATCTTACAAACTCTTTCCCTCTTTTCTCTAAAAGACAGTATTTCTGTAGCATGAAAAAAGGCTGTTGCAAGTCAGAGTATTTTCCTGTAAACAAAATAGCCAAGATTTTTACCATTCTGAACATACTGAAATTAATAAGATGCCATTATCCCACTAGATAAGAGACAAAGACTTGAAGAAAATAAGTAATCAATCATTCTAGCAACAGCACAGTGTAAGAAGAGGGAAAGAACAAGCTGAAAAACATTTTTCCAGCAGTAGTAATTTTACTTACTCAACACATTACCAAATGTTATTCTATCAGGAACAGTGAACAGAAAAAAAAGCCCTCAAGGCGTCTTGGGAGGGCTGCAAGTCTTTAGGGCATCAGTATGGCAATGAGGAGCTCACACTGACTTTCTTCTTGTACAATTTTTGTAAGAGGTGGTTTGTACTGTTGTTGGCTTAACTAAACACTAGTAAGGGTGGCAACTCCTCTGCAACTCTACCAGGAAAAGACCTTTCGGCAGTGCATATTGTGTCTGTAGAATCATTTTCACGTAAAAAAAAAATCTCACTAGCAACGAAGGCTGCCAGAAACTCTCAACTGTCATCAAGTTTTGGGCCTAGATTTTAAAATGTATTTAAGAAGTTAGCAGTGGAAATTCAGAGCTGAAGGATCTTTAGATACACAATCCTTAACTCACAGTTTCTGGTTACCAACTACAAAATGGAAACAACTTCTAATGTTGAGATGTTGAACTGAAGTAGTTAATGATAAATCCCCAGAATCCAGTGAGGAAGGTTAAACACCACTGTGATGGTGGCTTTCAGAAACTTAAAATCAGGAAAAGAACTTACAATAGACAGGATGTTTATAAGTATCACCCTGATCTATATCCTAATACATTTACCAAAAAAAAAAAAAAAAAAAACCCACCACTATGGACGTTTCTTAACTTTAACCAACAACCATTGCATGCCAAGGATCAGAAGCACCAACAGCTATTTTAACCTTACATTTTAGGCAAACTAAATTCAGTTTATTTCTGTTATGTATGAGAATAAAAATCTTACACAGATGCCTTTGATACAGAATACAACCACCTTATACACAATATTTGTATTTACTGCAAATACTGACTTTATCTGCAAGACCTTATTTTACAGAAAGCAAAACACTTGTTTTGCTGTATGCATTGTATACAATACCTTCCATTTTCCTGATTATGCAACTCTAAATCTTCACTCTCCCCCCAAAGAAACCTGTAATTACAGCTCTTATTTGTTACTCATCTATTGAATTTATTTCTGGATCATTTATCTCTGATCTACAATTTGGTATCTGATATCCAAAATTCAAAGCAAAATCATGATTTCTAACTGATGGTATTTTCCATTTTACTCCGCATTTCTATATTAACCTCAAGGTACCAGAAATTTCCCCAAATATTCTAAAGTAAATAATCAGTTATTTTTCTTTTAAAATATATTTAATACTACTTACTCATTTGGAATAAAACGTATTCAAATTGTTGGTGAGGAGTGGAAAAGCAAGTATGTTTACACATTTAAACTGAAGTTCAAACCACCATAACACGATTACCTGACAGATATTAAATGGCTTCCAGAAAGTTGGAAGTGCTGATTCTTTTTCAGAAGGCCTATATAACCATTCCATCCTCAGCATCTACCCTGTAGCTGTGCCTCCCTCCCTCCCCTTTTCTTTACACATCAACTCCCCTCTCCCACAGGTTGTGTTTTGGTCCCCAGGACCTTTTACTAGGACACTGAACACAAGCACTATATATAAAGAAAGCACTAAAAATACAAAGTGATCCTTAAGTCTTCAACACAGGTAAAACCCACTGCCCTAAAAAAATAAAACATGTATACATATTTTATCAAAGATATTCTCTGCTAACGCGCTGCTTTCCAAGAGCAGTTGGAAAACACGATTGTGAAGTTTTAGGAGGACATTCACGAATGCCTTTAGTACTTCACTTCAACACAAGTTTCATTCCAGCAAAGATTATAACCAGCCACTGGAGGGGAAAAAAAACAAAACAAAACAAAACTGAGGAGACAACCAAACCAAAACTAAAAACAACAACAACAAAAAAAAACACACAAAAAAAAAACCACACCAACAACCCTAAACTCCCAGAAACATACTGAAAAAGTGGAACAGTTATGAAGCATTAGAGTTTTGCCTTCTTCCCCAGACCTTTAGGTCTAAAATAAATCGTATTTTAGGTTTTTATTTGATCTAGGTATCTTACACAGTTCCTTTTTTTTTTTTTTTGTCAAAACAGTCACATCATCAGTGGAAATTATTCTAATAAATCGAAAGTAGTGTCAGAAATATACCTACTTGTAACAAATTCTATGGTTTCAATTGCAACCTTCTTCAAAAGCTACAGACCAAATCTCAAAGAACAATACATATATAGCAAAATGGTGATTATCAGCAGAAGAGAGACTATATAAATTACACTTAATAAATAGTTGCACAATAAATAATTACTGCTAAAAAGGAGTACTGAAGTGGAAAGCATCCCCTAGCTTCTCTTCCTGGTACTAATCTTAGGTGTATTTGTGATATAGAGCCTGACAGGTGCCATTCCAAACTAACCATCCTTCTGAACATATTTCGTTTCATGAGAGAAATGCGATTGTGATCTTTACTAACAGCTTTAATAAAGTGCCTCTTTAGACACCGATCTTTAACGTAACTGTGCACGAGTAGTCCTAGCGTGTTATAACTGAAGCGAGTCTAACCAAATGAAGTTATGGCCATGTTACTGCTTTCAAGAGCAGAGAACCAATTTTCTGAAATATGCATCTAAAAGTTAAAAAAAAAAAAGTTATTTTTAAAGTATGCTTTTAGAAACTTGCACTCTATAAATTAAAATAAAAAATTCAACGGCATTTGTGAAATTTGTTTTCATGAGGATATTTCCTAGTATACCTCCCAGAAGTACATGTTCTGGATGATAATCGGTGCTTCCCACTGGAAAGACAATTCAGTGCAAGAGACCTGCATCCAGCAAATCCAGCATTTTTAAGAATAAATGATTCTGTAACAGGCAGTTTATACAAAACCTGTTTTCTAGAATAGTGTAATGGGTTCAGTAGGTGGAGGAGTGTGGACTGCATACATACTAATATATAAACATGTGGCTGCATTGCTACTCCTTGGACCTTGTTGCACATTTCAACAGTGTATTTTTAGATTATTCTCTCACACCAACTGCACTGTTAAGATGGCGCTTACTTCCATCATGTCCACCGTCAAAAAGTCAGTCTTCTGCTTCAACTGCAGCAGTTCTTTGGAAAATACATTTAAATATACTGTATTTAATCCTCAGATGTATTTCCCTATTCATAGCTACAAGCCAGGTCTGTATAATACACAGAAAGGAGCATCCACATTTCACTTATTAGATCAAGCTCCTTTTGACTGACTATGTAAAATTGCTTGGATTTGGGAACAGAATATACATTGTTACATCTGTCCCTACTATATAAAGATTTTATTGTTTTCCCTCTGTTCTTCTGAAGCCTGGGTTATCTGAAGAAAACAGAACAAAAGAACTTAGTTGAAGTGACTCCTCCTGCCCTGGCTGTGAAGCCAAACACCCACGGTATTTCTGGTTCTTACACCTCTCATAATTATTTCATTTCAAATTTTCTCTTCATTCGGGGGAAAAAAAGTCACCACACCTCAGACAAACTGCACACCAAGCAACAGACCTAGGAAGGCCTGGTTTCCTACAGATTTATGCTCTCTTTGGGTATATATCTTTTCCCAATATCTTTGCAATATATCCACTTTTCTACTGACATGCCTATTCCTCTCAGCACAGCTCTCTCCCTGTGTCCCTCCCAAATCTCCTGGTGCCAAACAACGTCTCCCTGGCTGGACAGCATGTGCATACTGACATATGCTCATCAGACATTGATATGCTCATCAGGCATAACAAGTTTACCGAACACTTCTGATGGTAACATCCTTCAGCTCTGGGGACATTAGCGCAGCTCAAGACCTTTGAAACCAGAACAGTGACACATCCACTCCATAATATTACCAAACATCTAATCTTCAAGCTCACTGATATGCACAGTTCGTCTTTGAAGTTTTAAGTATCAGGAATTTGCCAAAATCCAAAATTTTACATACTACATCAGATACAGAAACACTTAATAAAACTAAAGCAAAGGACACTACTGCATTCAAAGATGAATGTGGGGATGGGAAGGTAAAGTTTCTGCTCATCCCATTTTTGCTTGGGGTGTGTGGGGAGAAGGTACTTGACGTACACTAAGAAGTTACATTGGAAGACTACTATTCAAGATAATGAAAAGCAGCGTTCCCAAATGGGTGACATTCCCAAACTGCAGCTCTGCCCACATGCACCCTATGATAGGGTCAAGCTGCAGCTGGAAGGGGCATTCCATAGGGCAATATGGTGTTTGGTCTGTGCCCAGCATGGTAGCTAGACTGGCAAAAACTGAAGCCTATGGGGAAATAAATAAATAAATAAAAAGAGCAAAAAAAAGCTTTCAGACAGTTTAACTTCCTACGGCATCACAGGAGTACCAGTGCTGCTGTAAAGGCAAAAGGTAAGGATCCCCATGGGTGGTGTTAACAGACAGTAGAACTGGCCTTTCTAGCACACCTAGCTGTTAGGCTTGCTTATCTGTAGTATAAAACCGCCCTCGGTCTGCTAGTTAGTTATTCGTCTAGCAGATTTTCATGGCAGACATCAATAGAAGCCTATCTGGCTGTATTGCTGCAGTCCTTAGGAAACTGTATCATCAGTCTTTCCACACTAAGCAAAATAAAGTACCTGAACAGAAAATGTTCAAGACAAGTTAGACAGCAAAAACATGTTACTTCATGTTTGACGGCAATATCATTAAACCAACCCCAATGAATGTGTCAATGAAGGCAGCTAGACGCCAGTGCAATATAACAAAAAGTAGGTGTTAAAGACACTACTGAATACAACAGCAGAGAAGCTGACGTGCCTGGGTGTGTGTGCTGGCGTGATAAAAGGCCTAAGAATTAGCGTAGTGATTGTACCAGATGTCTGGCCGAGCCCTCTGTTTGGGACGCTGCCTGCTACCAGACCAGTCGGGAAAGAAGGGAGGAACAGCCTCTTCCCTCGCTCCCCCCAGAAGCCCATGCAGTTCCTAACACCGGCTATAAGTCACCATGCTATCACCGTGAATGGACACATCCTTCAACACATTTGTGTCATCCCGAACTTGTGCGATACTTTTGGCCTGAGCCACCTATTCTAGCGTTGACTCTTCAACTAAAGGATTAACTGTGAGGGGGGGGGCAGGAAACACCACATTTTATTGTGCTTGTAACCTGCCTTTCATTATATTGTGAAAAAAAAAATAGCAGTGAAAAATTATTCCCTATCCATTTCTTAATATCATTTAAGGTTTGATAGATTACCATCACATTTCCCTCTCAGTTGTTTTTCTTTCCCTGACTCAAGATGCCCAAGTCTACTTAGTACTGCATCCCATTAGTACTGCTGGGAGAAGGAAAAAAACTTCTAGTTTTAATGGGATTGTTGAAATTGTGTTACCAGAATTATATAATACGCATGTTTATGTGTAATCAATGTGCACAGCTGCATAATCACATTTCAAAAAAACATATAATGACTCTATAGAATGCTGCTTCAAAATTGGCTTAAACTTATTTAAGACCGTGCTGATTGCAAGAAGGGAAGTGCTGCCCCTCCTCTCCCATTACTTCACATCTGGTCTCATGGTGAGCTGGAGAGGCTGAAAATTCAGGTCTTTTTTGTGGGGTTAGTTTTCAGTCAGATTAGCAAACAAATCCAACCTTCCACTTGGCCACAATTACTGGCACTGATACAAAAGTGACAGCGGAAACACAGACAAAGGGAAGAGGACAGAAGGGAATAAATAAAAAAGACTTTTTAATTACCGTAAACAGGTAGTTGCAATCTAAAGTTGGAGCTTCACAGCAAAGAGCTGTTCAGAAAACTACCCAAGATCTCACGGAGTGTTAATACCTACTTTAGAGTCTATTACTGTTTCCCCCCAGTCAGAATTAAATTACATTGCACTTACTGTACCCCATCTGATATTTTATCATCCAGACATTCAGCAGTGCTACAGCCAGTCTACAACACCAGTATCCTCTACAAGTTTTGTCACTCTCCACCGCCCTTTCCAAATCATTTCTAAACACATAAAATGGAACAGGCCCTGTCACTTGCTTCCCAAGAAGCTGTTAGTATCTTTCCACTGCATGAGTAACTGCAAATTCCCCCCCCCCATTTCTTTTAAACCATATTGGCACATGATAGAATTATCCCCTCTTATTGAAAAATGATTTTTTTGCTGAGGGCTTCTTGCCTTTTTTTTTTCTTCAGTGGACATGATGGATATTTCATAACTTCAAGACGACTTAATGAACGGGATCACTGCTAACCAAGTATCTGTTGTTCCTTCAAAAGTTTATTAAGGTATGACCTCTGCTTATATAAGCTGCATGCCTCTTCCCCAGTTGGTGTATACATGTGTGTGTGAATACTTATATACACACATTATAGTTCATCACACCAGTTGGCCTAGTTCTGAATATTGCATGCCTGTAATACTCAGTATTGCCATCATGTCTGCTATCTTCACCTTCTCCATCACAGAAAACAGGTTTAAAATAGTAAAGCGAGTAGAGAGCAAATTCATACTGATTCTCCTTAAAACTCTTGACCCTGGTAATTTATCTGACAAATTATGCATTCCAACACTTTGTTAATACTGTGCAGCAGACAGAAGTTAGTTAGCACCCTCTTAAAGAAAAAAACTAACAAAACAAACAACAAAAACAGACTGGGGTGAAGATTATTTACCATTAGCAGAATATTAAAGAAAGGATGGAGCAAAACTGCTGAAACCCGGTGACTCTGCAGATGGAGAAAAAAATATTTTTATGCTAGCAGCTCAACCATTTCCAAAGCCAGGGCAAGTGGCAAAGCCACCATGAAGGACAGCAAGTCTCCAGCTAGTTCAGAAGAGTAACCTAGCAAGAACAGTGCCTTCCCCCCAGCTCCCATCTAAAAAGAAGATGGGAGAGTTGCTTAAAACTTGGAAGTTTCCTTCCCTCAAAAAGATCACATAGCGCTTGTTAGATGAGTTCTCTTTAATCCATTCAGGCACAGTTCTGCCAACAACTGGGTAGATTTAATAGTTCCCTTCTCTCCCCTCCTTCCCTCCCCCAACAGCACAGACCCACCCTACCTCCTTTTGCACCAGCTCTGGTTCATCGTGTCTTTCTGCAAGTCATTTAAACTTCCTAATCCAGAAGAAAAACAGTTTCTCTTTCTGGCTGGGTTAGTTGTCTGCTGTACTGGTGACCTGAACCAACTCAGAGGGGTACGACAAAGGCTAGCCCAAGTTCATGGCACAGTAGGTGGAGAAGGAGGAGCCAGTGGATCTGTTCACTTGATGCAACAGATGGAAGACTTGAGAGACACGGCTCCCTTACTTATCCAACTTGAAACAAACCAACAACAATTGCAACTGACGTGGCAATAGGCACAAAATAATACAGAATGAAAGCCTAAGCTGAAAGATAACATTCTGAGAAATTCAGAAGGAAATAAAAAGAAAAGCCAAGGATGTAAGGAAGAAGGAATGTAAGGAAATACCTGGATTTGTCCAGATAAAAACAGGTTTCACTAAATTAACACCCACCGACTAACGCCAGATGTACAGAAACACAGAATGGACGAGGTGGAAAGCAACCTACAGAGACTGCCTGGTGCTCAAAGCAGGGTCAGCTACACCACACTGCCCACAGTTGTGTTCGGTCATCTTCTGAGCATCTCTAAGGATGGAAACTCCTCAGCCCCTCTGGACAACCTGTTCCATCGTCTGACCATCCTCACAGCCTTTTTTAAAATGGCGCACCACTAGCGACTGGTCTCCAGCAGGACTTCACGCTGCTCACCACAGCTCTTTGAAGCCAGCAGCTATCAGTCCATCTCACGCTCTGTCTAGCCCATACTTCCCTAACTCTGCCCGAGAGGACGTTACAAGACGCGCCGTCAGAAGCCTTACTGAAGTCAAGCCAAACTCCACCTGCCGCTCTCTGCCCACCCGCCCAGCTAGCCGTTCCGTCGCAGGAGGCCACCAGCCAGCCACCACGGTGAGGCAGCGCTCCCACAGGACAGGCGGCACCCCACGCCCCAGCACCCCAGCCCCAGAGCCCACACCAGTCCCCGCAGCACGCCAGGCTCCCAGCGGGAGGGCTGGGGCGAAGGGAGCATCCCAGCGCCCCGTCTGTCCGCCTCACCCCCTCCCCTGCGTTGCAGAGCTCAAACCCATCAAACCTCCCTCGCCACGCTGCTGTGTCACTGCCTTATCGCCCTTTACCCGAGCCCTCCTGCCCCAAGACCTATTTCTGCTCCGTCAAATCCCCTGGAGACCCTACGACCCGTGTTTGCAGTTCGCTCGGAGCTTCTTTTCTCATCGGAAGTAACATGAAGGAGAGAGGACTATTTTACCTTCGGTATTCCACATACACATAACAGACATTTCTTGCTGTAAACAACACTCCTTCTAGAAATAGAAACACTTGTAAAACTATTTTCAAAATTTCTGAAAAAACACATTTACATCATGTTACACAACCTCAAAATTTAAAATTTTGGACAAAATTCTTTGAAGCAAGAATTATCTTGGCTATCTTTCTACAGAACAAAAATCATCACAGGCGCTTCCACCAACTAAATCACTGTTTCCATCACAGCACACAGACTAACCTCTGCTCACAGGCCTGCTCTAATATAAGTAAATTTCAGTATCAACAAGTAACTGATTAACAACAACATCATCAGAACAGTACGAAGAAAAAAAAGAATACAAAGGAAAAATACAAAAATGTGTAATTTTACATCTTAATAGCTCATAAAGACATTTTTAATTAAAAACAGAACTCTTTAAAATACTAAGATACTATAGAAACATGCTGTGGATATATACATAAAGATATTTAATGTCTCCAGTAGCTTCTGGTTATTGGGATGCAGGAAGAAGCTTCCACAGAGCGGTGTAATTCCACAGTTGCCTGCTGCAGACCGCCTCATGCTTTCCTCCAGAGCACTAACGCTGGCCATTGCTGGGGGCAACACACTTGAGACTGGTTTCTCTATCTGTAACATTCTTCTCTTACTAGTCATTTCATATATTTTTGTTTATTTTTTCTCAGACCAACTCACCTTTGAAACTAAAAGTCAACAGAGATTAAAAGATACTCATGAAGAACAACTGAGAAAGAAAATCACAGAACTTCATGCAGCGAACAAGTATAAATGCTACCGATGCTTGCTGATAAAGGACACTCTTGCATCAGTTTTCCACCTCTTCCCTCCACCTTTACTCTCTCCCACAGATTTCTAAGACTGTTACCTGAAGTATTACAAAGAGGCATAAATATTGTACAACTGCATTTGAAACTTTGAGAAGAAGTTTACCAATGCCATTTCTGCAGCAGAACCCCAGCTAAGGAATGCACAGCTGCCGAGCAGATGTATAATTTCAGCATTTAGATTCCATTATTTCAAGGGTGACTTTTTTTTTTTTTTACTAGATGTTTTCAGATTTTCTATTTCCATCTGTTTTTTGACCTCCCTCAGTTTAGTCCCCTCCTTTCTGTTTTAGTTCATTATGCCAAAATAATTTTCTAAATTAGAAACATCTCTACATTTAAAAACTTGTGAATTTGAAGAGAGGTGGGGGAGTGAAGCAGGGCCAGGGGCGGAACAAAAACAGACAGTTCAACAGAGGCTCAGGTTTGAATAAAAACTGTCCTGTCTGGGTCGGGTTTTATTTCACAGTTCCTGGTTTAACCCAAATTGGCAAGTCTCTCTAACTACATTCCTTCCATGAAATTTTAAGAACAGGAAACTAAGGAATATCAGCTATATGGGAATGCTCCTGCACTTCACCACAGCCCTCTGCTGTAACTTTTCAGTAGAACATTTCAATTCTTGATTCTTTCTAAAAAGAGTTGTATTAAATAAACTGTAATTGTAAGCTTAAAAAAAATGTAACTCACTATGTACCGAAATAGTGTTACAAAACATTAAGATTAGCGTAAACCAGTACCAGTGGCTGCCAACTTTAATTAATTCAGTAAAGAACCGATTCACGTAAAAGTAGCACCGAAAAAATGGAAATGGAGTCAGCATGGTTCAAAAAAATTTTTCATTCAGCTAACCAAAGTAGAAGACCAGGGCATCAACAATACAGTTGTTCTTAAACTTGGGTCCACACTATGAGTTTTAAAGAATTATCATTAACGGGATCCCTGGTTCACCTCAGCAAATGTGACAGATGTGGCTCCAAAACCCATCCACTTTTATTTTAAGTTGACAATAACAATTTGGCTGGGTGAGGAAGGGCATAATCTTCAGTCCTAATGAATGGCGCACCCTTCAGAGTACTCCTAGAGACAACCGTCTACAGGATACTTTCATAAAAAAGATTAAACTGTTGTGACCAAGTAAACATAGATGATAAAATGAGAAAAATATGTCAACACAAAAACAAAAAAGCATTTTTTCCTTCTGTGAGGTTAATTTTTTTGCTTTGTCTCAGAGAAGACACATTTGAAACAAGTTTTATTTGCGTTGCTTTAAAGTTTTTTTGTTTTTGTTTTTTAATTCCTTCCTCTACCCTCTATCATCAGGGACATTTCCACATAATACTCAGTAATACTACTGAATTTCTGATTATTGCTAAAATCCCTTCATGAATCCAAACTGAAGATAGACTCAGCACCCAAAACATGGAGTAAGAAGAATGGCTGTACCTAATTAGCTGGCAGTGCCTTCCTGTGCAGCATCCCCATCCTGTCTCGCAATTAACTCTCAGTTTTCCAGATCAGCAGCTGGTTCTGTACAGCTTCTCCTTAGGCCAGCACAGAAAAGGGTACAGGACTTCTGAAACCTACTCCAAGGAATTCTGTAAAAGCTGAACTTCTCTTTCATGGAAGAAGGATGTGCAGTAAATGGGAACACAGAACACGCTGTGCACAGCTTCCTGGTTCTCTCTGCGCTTCAAACCACCTAGGCTCACTCTGTCTTCTTTCTGGGAGCCACTCTTGCTCTCATACTGCTCTCCACGTTTTACATTCACAAGGGTAGGGGACGACAAGATGATACAATATTTATTTACTAGTTCCAGTATTTATTTTTCCTGCTAAACAATTCCTCCCAGCTTACCTGTTTGTGCTTCCTTTTCAAACCACCTGCACACCCCTGCACAACATGGCACATAACGTACTAATCTGCAACAAACCTTTCATGAGCAGAATGTTAGTTCTCTGCAGCAGTGAAATCTCCAATGACTTAGGGCCACAGAACTCAGCTGGGCTCTACCCACTGATTTCCAGTACAGTTTGGGATCAGGCTCTTACATGGGAAGCATGAAGGCCTACGAACATGTTTTTTTTCCCCTCTCAAATCAAGAAAAAGCGGTTAATAATTAACACTGTGAAGACAAGAGACTTCAGGAAAAGCAAATTTAGAACATTTCATCTGCTGCAACAGTGAAAATGAAATAGTCTCCATGAACCAGGTCTGTATTCTGGTACATGACTTCTGAGACTGTCTTTGATATCTTCCCAACTTATTCCCGCTACATCTGCTTGTATATTTATCAGCCCAAACACGTAAGAGTGGCACTTTTTTTTCCCTCCTGTAAGATGGTGAACTGAGGGAATATAGCCAAAGAATTGCTAGCTGCCTCCGCATTTTACGCTAAGGAATTTGACTGAAGCCACCATGCAAAGCAATTATCTGAAGAAACATGGAGAAAATTTAAGTGATTTCAGATTTTTGTAAAAAGCATTGCTGCTGTTCTAACATATGATAGAAATTAAGCTACAGTACTGTTGAGCTGAATTAATAATACTGATTTTTTTCCCTTTTAATGGACAGCCAACCTATCATGTACTAAAAATCACATTTAAAATGACTATATTTTCCTCTCCATTTTGGGGAAATAGAAGTATCAGAGCATTCAGCCGCACACCGCAGGTACCACACCCACGAGCTATTACTTCACAGATTTTGTCACATCGGAACCTTTTAAAGTATTTAAATAAAGTACATACCCTTCATGCTATTCAGAACACTTTGTTTTCCTCCTAATGAACACAAACACCAGTGTATTTAACAAATGCAACCGATCCCACTGATGAGCTCACAGGAAGTGTTCCATCAAGCCAACCAATTCCACTAAAACAATAGATGTCATCGGAGAAGTTCCGAGGCAATAACACGCTGGACCTTAACTAAGTCTTGGATGTTGCTTCTACTTTTGCATATACAATCTATGCATTTTAACCCAATCATGACCTAGAATTTATTTTCCTGCTTTAACACTTATTTTGATTTGTATTAACCAGGCCATCATAAAACAGTAAAGCTGAGTGAAACGCACTGAACTCCGATGAAAAAGGAAGGCAACTACAAGACACCCATTAGAAAAACAGTGAGGAATAAAGCTATCTAGATTGTAAATCTGAAAGATAATGATCACACCGTCCACAGCACCCTCGTACAGCTGAAACAATGGTGTCATAATCAGAAACTCACACATCTGATCTCTACCATAATGAATGAAGTTCTCCATCCTCTCAATATACCAAAACTACTACAATGTAAACTACTTCAGCAGCACAAACCGACTACAACGAACTCCAATACCCACTCATCTCTGAGATTTCCACACGGCGTCAGGATGCTCCACCTCGTTCCAGAGGCTGTTACTTACTGTCTCATCAACCACAACACGGTCTCTCAGAGAAACAAAAGGAACCTAAAATTCACCCTCCCTACAGAAGAACGAAATTCTCGATACTGAAGACTAGGAGAAAAATTGCTTGTGGGACTGGCAGCACTAAATACATACCCAGCGTGCAAAGTACTGAGCGTACACGTCTGGACTGAACACCCCACAACATGGCTATGCTGTGTGTATTCTTAATAAGAACAGTCAGAATGCTAACACGCTGTTTTCTTTACAATGAGGATAAATGAGATGACTACTTCAACTTTTTGTTCTATTTCACCTATTACAGTCTCCATATTATTTTTAAGGATACAATATAGCAGGCTAAACTTTGCATTTGTTTTTAAACAGTTTTTGAATAAGTAAAGCTACTTTACGTCTGAGATAACCAACCACTCTACAGACTTCACTGCGACTTTTAAGTGTTACAACAAAGAGAGACAAAGAAATTCCTTGCTTTCCCTTTAAAGTACTAAATGTTTCAGAAAGCACAAACTCCATGACATCACCATGACTAGGGATAATCAGCAAGAGTTTGGTAGAGCAACTGCTGAAGATTTTGCAGATCTTGTTTAAGAAAGACAAACTACTAAATCATCATCAGCTAGAGGCAAGTTTGCTGTCAAAGTCAAGCACAAACACTGTCCCCCCGCCCCCAAATCCTGCATTTCGGGAATATTAATGAGAGAAACAAGGCTCTAAGCACTCCATCAGTGCTTAGAGTCCATATAGCAGCTCTCAAGTGATAGATCTTTAAATTACTGCGATCCTTCCGTGATTTATTTACAGAAGATATTAAGGTACACGAAGCAAAACCCAGACACTGAAGACATGCCTTTTTTTTTTTTTTTTTTAAACTGAGGAACCAAGAAATACCAGAAGCCTTCCCAGATACCCAGACAGACAAGACAGATCTTCAACTGATGCTCGACATAAACAAGGGAGAAACACCCACATTTGCAATATATCCCTGTCACATACTGTCCTGTCTCATTTATCTATCCGTGCTTCTCAGCAGTTTACCAAAGAAGTTACAGCAGCTCCACGTGTCAGACATTCACCTGCTATTGGAAAGAGACGCTGTCCTCGTGCTAGAGGTTACTGGCCACAATGAAACAGAGGGCTTGTTTTTTTCTTTTTTGCTTTTAAGGACTTTGGAGAAGGTGAGTTCGGTTCTTTTGGAAAGCCTGATTATACCAAAATTAGTGCAAGTACTAATATCATCTATTGTTTGATCCCTTCAATGAAGGTGACGTATTCAAATCCTCTTAATGTACCCATAACATATTTGTGCATCACTCTGCTTTGGAAAGCTGTAGAAATTCTTAAATTGTGCATCAGTCAATATAACTAACTGAGATTCCATTAATTCAGAGTTGTTTAATATCACTATTTTCAAAGCACTTTTTTCTTTTAAAATATAAATATAGCCTGCATCGGTTTCTCATTATAAAAATTTAAGTTAGTGAATATTTAAGCAAGTCCTTCCCGACC
>VXAA01003085.1:36406-169027 GCA_013399115.1 Anseranas semipalmata
CGAGCCGGTGCCTGACCCCGCTGCCGGGGTGGCCGCCGAGAAGGGCTGTCCCGGTGCGGGCAAAAAGCGGCCGAGAAGGTGTCGTGGAGGCGGCAGCGGCGGAGCAGGATGGAGGGGTGAGGAGCCGCGAGGGCACATGTGGCTGCCGGGCCAGAAAGCTCCACCGAGGAGCTGGTGGATGGCGTGGAACGCGGACAGGCTGCCAGCATGCGCAGAGTAGGTGGTGTGGGGTTTTATCGTAGCAGCTTTGCGGGATGTGAATTAAAGGGGGCCTGTGCGCGAGCTGGGGCGGACAGCGAGCAGGTGATGGTGGCAGCTGCACATGGAAAAGTGAGGGCCTTAAATGGGCCTTTTAGCTCTGTGGAAAGACGGTTCTGAAAAGGTTGGCATCCCAGTGCGTTTAGGAGGGATAAGAGTGCCGTTGCAAAGAACAGAATTGTTTGCTTTCTTCCATTTCCTGTATCTCTAAATGAAGAAGCCCGGTTAGTTGGATTGGAATACATTATAACTTCTGCAATGAGCTTCTTTGCTCACTGATAAGGTTGCTAAAGGCCATGATTTGCATTGCATTTCCAAGCTCCTCGTCATTAGGACAAATTACCAAAGTAACAATTTGTCTGTCTGTCTTCAAGTGATGTCTCCCAGCAGCAGCGCAGAAGGAGCTTTAATGTCAGTACAACATATAACAAGGAGGCTGCACAGTTCCCACCTGGTCTGCTGTTTTTAATCCTTCACTCAACAAAGTGGCAGTGGTTGTGTTGTTGACATGGTCTTGCCTTTCAGTTGTCCCACTACATGGTTATTCTGCGTCAAGAACTTTGTACAAGACGCCAGCTATAGGGGTATATGGATAATAAAAACCTACCGACTTTCCTTTTGCTGTAGACCAAAACACCCTTTAATCATAAGCAATTGCTAGTGTCGAGATGCCTGCCCAGATAAACTGTTTCTAGAGAGTAACTAATTGGGAAGCAATCTCACTTACGGGTGCCAAACAGCTGTATGTGCATATACTGGGGGAAACACTGGTTTGCTCATTGTGTTGACCTCTCCGCAGTCTAGCTCCATTTTTGTATGCTAGTATCAGGTAGGGTTTGTGTTGTGTACTCCACTCCAGAGATGTCACCTCTGCAGAGCCAGTGCTCTCATCTTACATTCGGTAAAGTTCACGTGTTGTACGCACAGATTGTTGGGCTTGGCTTGCGTACTGTCCCATATAGCAAAACAAAAGAGGAAATATAATTTCAAACCTATCAACTTTGCAGGCTCCTTTAAAATGCAGGCAATTAAAGGCACACCCAGTAAGTGTAGGTGGCCAGATACTACAGTGACGGGCATTTAAAAATACAGATCTTGCCTTACTAGACTTTTAGAAAAAAATTTCTGATGATCCAGAAAAATCTGTGAGTGTCCAAAACAAAGACAGCCTGCAAGAAAGAAGAAATCACGGCGTTCATGCCAAGCAATACAGAACTTGTATTCTTATGTTTATAATTTCAAAGGAAAATATGAGTCTGCTGTTCTTCCACTCTGTCTACTATCAGATTATAGCAACAGAATAGACACTCAATATGGAAGAAGAATGCAACATGCGTGTGTGTGCTCCCAAGCAGAACCAAAGCTGTTAGAGCTAGCATCTCTTTAAATAATAATCTGTGTGGTAATACGGTCCCGTGCTTTTCAGATGTTGGATAGTGATTTAAATCCAGTATGCCTGGATTCAGCAAAAGCTACTGGCCTTGAAATTTGTTTCACTCCTTGTATGAAGTAGATCAACTGTTTTCATCCAATTTCTGATACATAAATTTGCAAATCACAGAAATTGCTGTCTCAACTAGTCCTTCTTAAGGCATTTGGGCACTGAAGATATCTCAAGTGATAGTCCCTGTCATGTCAGAAGTAGTGTTGCTGAGGATGAGGTTTGCATTGCTATGCCAATATGTCTATTTGCTGCATTAATAAGGAGTATCAGGCTGTGTAAATACTAGTCTTAATCACAAAATAAATTCAGTAAAAGTAAACTACATTATAATAATATTTGGGCTATAAGAGACAGAGCTGAATCTTGATGTAAAATGATGAATCATAACAACCTTAAAAGGTATTTGGATCACAGGATTGTAAGGGATGTCTGATGAAACATCACATGGAAAGTACTGGTATCTTTCAAGACAGTGTAGTACTTGTAGTATGGTTCCAATTTCATACAGGCATAAACTATTTGTTTGAAACATACAGATTAACATCAAAAGTATGAAAACAATGTGATTAGGATATAATTCCTTATTTACAGTGATACAACAGTCTGTGCGTGAGAAGGGGATTGTTGACCAATGCTGATGTGTGAGACACTCGACCTGGCAATGGAAGAGTGCTGCCTGAAGAACCCAGTTGTATTTCCCCTAATGAAAGTAACTGTGAAAATTTAACCTTACATTTTTGTCAAGGATAACACAAAGAATCAAACCTGTCTTGTTTTGTTTTGCTTTGTTTACCTTGGAGGATAGGTAGAGCTACCTATTTAAATCAAAGATGAATACTTAGGTGATAGGCACTCAGAAAGACACAGGGTTCCAGCGAGCTAGTTATCAGTAACAGACATCTCACCTGGTCAGGATTTAGGAATCTGCAAAAACTTGGACACATCAGGTTTTGGTAACATGAGGTATTTATTTTGTTAATAGAGCAACACTCAAAGACACTGTAGTCTGAAACTGAAAATAAACATACGTTCATTCTGCGCTTGGCCAGGATGGGACGTGGAAGCCTAGCATGAAATACAGAAAGAACAGTTCAAGACTGACTGTCATGATGAAGAGAGCTGTATTACAAAAATTAAATCATGAACTTTTGGATAGTCTTCCAGCTGGTTTCTTTGTCATTTCCTCTCCAGGAATTTCTTGTTAGTTCTTGCAATCACTTGGGAACTGCAAATCTTAAATATCAAAAGATCTTTAAGAACAAAGGCGTATGTATAGGTAGAAGGTCATCCATGTGATAGGACTTTATCTTTGTAGATCCTTCCTCCCTTCAGTCTCTGGAATTCATATGTCTAAAATCTGTGGTCCAAATACATTTTTGAAAACTGTTTGCAATTAGATGAGTGCTTGTCTGTTACTGTTACCAAAATAAATATTCCATGTTACATATTAAAAGAATATTATCCTTCAGAGAGGGACACAATTTTTTCACTTTAAATGACATGAATTTGGCTTTGCCTTTTTTCAGAATTATTTTACCTGAAAACACATTCTTTTGATTATAAATTCATTGAGCTGTCTGTTAGTTAGACATGTCATGGATTTTATTAAGTGTTTTAAATGTAAGCATAATTAATTCAATAAGGCAGAATCAATCAATCTGTGAGGGAAGGTGTTTTTCAAAAATTTCTGCTAGTGAAGCACTGATATTAAAAAGACAGAAGTATTCATCAGCATTGCAAGCCCCAGGCAACCTTCAGTCGAAAAAGTGTGATGTGGAACTGAGCATGGTGCAGGACTGGAGAGCACTGTGCAGAGACTCCAAAGAACAACAGATCCACGTGCAGAACACAGGCGGGAGGAAACAGGAAACTTCCCACAGCTTGGTGTGTTCCGGGGTTACTTCTTGGTTTCTGCGGACCAGATTCTTCTTTAGCCTTGCACAAGTGGACAGCGAGGAAGGAGGACATAAGAGCTATCTATACCTGTGATATGCCTTAGGCAACTGCTGTGGGATGTAAATGGATTCCGTAATGAGCTGTGTTGTAGGGACCACAACTGCATCTTGCAAAGGGCTGTAGTAATGGGAGCACTTTGCCTGATTTTACAAATGCTCTAGGAGACATTTTGCCAGTCAGGAACCAATTTTCCTGTTGCTTTTTCTGTTTCTTCTTTCTATGCCTTGTTGAGCCTCATGTTTCTGTTTTTTATAGATGCCTATATATACAAAAAGCATATTCCAGTCTTTTCACTGGACCATAATAAACCCTGAGACAATCTTCCTTATAAATACAAACAATATTTCAAATGATGTTGTTTTTCTCAAAGCCAATGTTGGGTAATAAGAACATTAAAAGTCTTACAGAAGAAGAGTGTATGTAGGCTCAGCAGAGGCTTCACCTGGGTGCTTCATTCACATCTGTTTGTTTGGAGAATTAGTAATATGTTTTCCCCTAGATGCAGACAAGTGAAATCTATAAAGTCTTCATCTGCTCTGACAAGATAAAGTATTTAAAGTTAGACTCTAGTGCTGATTTTAAAATTGATATGTGAACTAACTATCGTTCTGCAGCACCAGTTGATCTACAAGGAAGTTTTAATTACCAGATTCTCTCTTGAGAATATTTGTAATACGCTATTATATGCTTGTGTTCCTCTACTGGCTATTTGTTAGTTTCTTTTACAAGTTTGGCTAAGCCTTAGATCCAAAACCACATCGTATTAACTTTTCTCCTATTGATGCTGAGGCTTCATCTCTTCAAGCCTTTTTAACAATTAATTCACTTCTTGACAACCGTCCTTTTCAGCAACAGAAACTGAATGCTGAAATAGGAAATGTTTTTTAGCCTGCTGTTAAACAAGGAGAACTCTTTTTAGTACAGAAAAAAAATATGTCTTGGTATGTGTAATAGCTTTGTCCTCAAGAGGCATGGATTCAGGCAGCTTTGTTGCTGGCAGCTATGGTGGGTAGTGTTGAGATTTACAAAGAGGGACATTTACAAGACTGAAAATGGTGTGTTCTTTCAAGGTTGTTAGAATGAAACATCTGAATCCTATACAAAACAAATGAACCAAATAATTTTAATTAATCAAATCTTTTTTTTTTTCCTCAATCTAAACCTATCTTTAACCATGAATACATCGCTGTTGAATAAGAAACGCAGCAAAATACTCGCCTCTTTTTTCATACGCAAGGACAAACAATGTAATATAGGTCTACTAAATCAAAAAGAAAAGGATATGCTTGTGTTTCAGTCACAGCAGCCACCTAATATGTCTGAAAACATGTAATGAAATTAAAGCCATAAAAATGAAGCTTTTCTCCCTCAGTCTTAAAGATACTTGCACATGTACTGGAACTTGAACAAGTTAAAAAAAAACATGCAACTAAAAGCAAATCCTGACAAACAATCTGTAACTTCATTGGCTTCCAGTGAGAAATGGCCTCTGCAAATCTCTGGACTTGGCAGCTATACCTAATTCAGTTCAAACTCCCACTGACATCAGCGAAAAATTACCTGATAAGGAATGCAGGATTGGATCTAAGATAGTAGCGTATTAAAATGCCATTATAAATTCAAAAGCTACTACCCAAAATATAAAACGTACGAAGCAATTGAACAGCTCTCAGTGTACATGTTCAAAATGCTAACAATAGTAGCTATTGCATGTGTGACCATCAGGAAACACAGCTGTGCTTCTTTGTGTTACAATTAATTACTTCCGTTGTATATAAAATTGAAAGTATTGGTACTCTGGGGCGGAAAAAGGATATCCTGATATGCTGCTCCTGTTTCCTTAGGAAGGCCTATTACTGAACCTTTCACCATTAATTCGGTTACAATGAATTATCCTTTGATGAATAAAAGGAAGGGTAAATTGGGTGGTTAATTGTAATGCTAATGGAACTTTCTGCATTTTCACACTCCTACATTTATATGTAATTTTACTGTTTTCACACATGCCCTCTTTGATAGTAATCGTTCACTTTTAAGTAGTTAAACTTAATAACGAAAAGTGCAAAATAAACATTTGGCTTAAAGATTGTTCCAATTTTTTTTTATGTTATTAGATCAGAAGAAAGCAGAAGACTTTGTCACTGTTTGTTCGCAGGATAAGTAAAATCTTCTCAGCTTAAGTATTTGTGGCCAGATTGTCTGAAGCTGGCACGCAGAGATGTAATTTATATCTTTCTGCACCAATAAAGTTCCCTAAGCTGGAGGGGGATGAAGAGTCTTAAGGGAGGAGTAGTAACAGCCCAGCATTTCTCTGTTATGCATTCATTCTTTATTTATTTTTGTGAGAACTGCATGGAGCAAAAACAGTTTGAGGTTGTACTAATAATGCAAATCTGGACCCTAAGGAGATACACTGCCCCCAGACTTTAATATCTGCTTTTTAATAACACTGACCTTTTCCTTTTAGGGAGCTTCTGAACAGAGAGCAGCTTCTGTGACTGTTTAGGAAATCAGTGAGGTCTCCAACAGCCACGTAAGTCTAATAAAGGTGGATGTTTTGTATTTGCTACTAAGAATTTAATCTCTCAGGATGTTCCTCCTAACCTTATGTGTGCATAGGTGTAATTCACACCACCAGACTCTTTAAAATCTGTAAGATTTGTAACATAAAGCCAAATAAGTGACATGGGGGAATAGTGGAGTCCTTCAACATAAGCACAAATAAATTCTGCCAAATGAAGTGAAATCTTTGCAAAATTGAAATCAGCCTAGTCATGGTCATAGAAAAGTAACCACAGAATGCCAGCTCAGAAAAGCTGCCAATCCAGAAACTGGTTTACATAATTTTTTTTACAGATGGCAGAAAATCATCATCCACATAAAATACAGTGCTATTTTCCTTCTTTTGCTGCAGCAGCTGGCACTGGAAATACAGTCTCAAAGGCTAACTGTGCTCTGTCATTATTCCGTAACAACAGTTTAGATTCAGGTATGCTATATTTGATGGGATAGCTAGAACCTTGAACCTCTCTGGCTAGGACTACCACATTTCTTGCAAGGATTTTTTGGCCAAAAGTATGTGCAGTGAAGCATAGATGCTATGTAACGTACATCCAGTAAAGGAGAAACTTTTGATAAGTGCCATACATATTGTGTATAATAATAAATAAATCTCAGTAAATCTGGTATTTCCAGGATGCATTAGGCCAAGTACACTTGCACTAGCTTCACAGCACATTACTTTGCTTCCTACCCCAAATTATTACACAGCTTGCAAGCATGTGTAACAGTAACTCAGTTAAGGTTTCCACATGTGCAGAAAACACAGACAAATTTACGACGTCCTCAGAATCAGCACAGGGAAGAATTTCCAGGAAGAAAAAGAAAATGGGTCATGGAAGATGCAGGCCTACCACTGGCATTAGGTACTGCAGAAAAACATTTGACTGTGAAATAATGTATTTTGGTTTTGTTTATAATGCACAAATAAAGTTCTTATTTGTCATCTGAAGTCGTATTTTTTTTTATATGAAGCCAGATTTTTGAAAGTGTGCCCTTCTTTCTGCTCCCACATTTCCCATGGTATGACTAGTCTAGAGAAGTTCTCTCATAAAGCACAAATACCTAACTGACAACAAAAACTAGGTCTGTGAGTGCATACCGTTTAATGCTTTATTATTACGCTACGTATAGAAAACGGATTATATGACTCCAACAGTTTAGGCTGAAATACTGCAGGTATAAAATGCATCCAGTTAAAGGGAATCAGAGCCTCAGTTCTGAGTAGAGACTCCTGTTTCAATCCACGTACGTGTTCCATACATGCATTTATGCATGGTTGCATTCATCAGCATTAAGATTTCTTTAAACCAAGCTAAACCTTGATCCCAACATTATTTTCCAGTCTATGTATGATTAGATCTTAAAATTAATAAAATTCTGTAAACAATTCTTTCTTTTCTTCTGAAATGAGAACCTTTGAGATTATGGATATAGATATTTATTAAGCTTCCTAGAAATCCAGAACACCCCCTATAATGCACCATAAGAATAAAACATTCCAAAAGAACAGCAACTTTCCTAGCTTTCTGGTAGCAAGCTGTATTCATTCCACAAGCATTGGAAGGATCATCACTGTATTCAACTGAAAGTTGTATTTTTTTTTTTAATGTACATCTCCTAGTTAAAAGAAAAATAAATCACAAATTAAGTTTCAGAAAGACCTCAACTCTTTTCAGTAACTATGTGCAGTAACACTGCACATAGTAAAACTAAGAAGAAGAATTTCCGTAACATCTTTTGTCGTTAATGAAAATAATCAGAATTCTAAAGTAGCAAGATTATAAAATATTTTATAGTAAAGGAAGACATTAATGACACTTTATGCATACTTATTATTCCCCCAGAGCTAGAATCTGGAAGCTTTTAAAGGAAAAACATGTTTTGTTCAAATAGTTAGTTTCTTATAAAAGAATTTCATTCAGGTTGCCCTTATTATACAGAAACATCTTGTGACTCAGTCTGACAATCCTTATTAATACAACATACATTTGTTACTGTTTTCTTTTGATATAATCTTCCTAAGAGGAGGAGGAACTGTATTTTTAACAGCTATCTAAGGGCATGTTTTATATGCATACAGCACAGAATTTGTGCCCAAATATAATCTGAATCTCATCCATAACTCTCTGATTTGGCAGAGAGAACAAAGCATTTCATTGTGTATTCAATAATGGTTTCAGCAATCTTATTCACACATTCCTTTCTTTCTTAATCAACAGAAACTGGCAGAATTTAAGATTCATGATTAGGGGGAAAAAAACAATGCCAAAGCCTCTAGTTTTGAAATCACCATTTTCTTCAGAGCGAAGTATAATCTCTCTTCCTTTAAGAATCTCTTAATGCAACACTTCTCAAGCTATTTTGCACCATGTCCTTCTCTAATGAACTTTGCTCTGTTCGCTTTTTGCACCCTATTAGCTGGCACAGTACTATGCCTCTATTGCTTCCACTTCCTACAGCTGAACTCTCCAGGGATCATGGTGCACAGTTTAGGAACAACTGTCTAGTGCAAAGGTTAAAGGTCAAAACAGACAATCTGGAAAAACAGCAACTCAGAATTGACAGCAAACTGGGTATGTTCTATTCATTCTTCTGAATTGGGTCTTACCTTGTGCACGTTGTAAATAGAAATTAGGGTACAAAATAAAATAAAAGCGTACGAAGTTGCAATTCCTGATGCTGTACTTTGAAATGCCATCTAAAGCCAAGTCTGTCCATTTATTATCTAACTTTTTAATTAGGTTTAATATAATTAGTTGTACCTTTAAAAATACCACATGCCTGAGGGGCGTGGATTAGGAATGCACAAAATGGCTGTTCTAATAAGCCATGCTGCTCTATGAAGAAAGATATCCTTTCATTTGGAAGTACTAGAGTTCAATGAGAACGTTTAAAGCGTTTTGTATATTATTTAAAGTCACTTCTGCTAAGAAACGGAAGAACACCCACCTGAACTTAGGCAATCAAACTTTGTTCTCAGATGCATCCATGTAACCCAAGACAGAATTTACCCATTCCTTGTAAAGTTACTATAAACAGTATTTGTTGACACAACAAAGGCTGTGAATATACAAGCCTTTCTGAGTTACAACATGTACTGTTAGTACACTACATCTTTTAAGCATACTAACATTTGTTTAAAACAGCGTAATTTGGTTAATAAAACATTCAAGACTGATACACAATAACGTTGAAACCAATGCTTTTAATTTTATTTTCAGGCCTGAAGTAGAGAATACAAGCTCGTGTATGCTTTCTTATCGGTACTACATGACTAAAAGCTGTCAGCTGTTCACATGCCATATTAATAAATATGCCCAAATCATAAAGCTTTGAATGTATTTGTACATTCCTTTTATTACTAGACTGTTTTATTCATGTTGGCACAGATAATCCATGCAAGGTACAGTTACTCACACCTCATAAACCACGCTACATTCTGTTTCTGAAATAACTAGGAACTTAAGAAAAATATGTATCTAAAAGCAAGGGCACTTGTGGCATCAAGTTGATGTGTCAATATATTAGAAAACCTAGACCTAATATCATCACTGCAGGCAAGAAATCACTCAGTTTCAAATTCCAATGTTTATAAATACTAAACAAATTAATATCTGCTACCTGGAGACAAGTATTGCAAATAAACATTAGCGTGCCCAGCATTAGACACTAATGAGTGTGTTCAGTGCTGTGGACGTTCACATTATTAAACATAAATATGAATAGTCTTCAAGAAAACATTTCACCCAAAGTACTGACCACTGAAGGACCAAAATAAAATATTTTTCCTTGTTTTAAATTAATTTTAGAAATGTGCAAAGTGTGAATCCAATACACTAAAAACTAACTTATAAAAAAGAAGTCAGGTCTTTTTTTTTTTTTTTTATGTTTCCAGATAATAAAAGCAAAGTCTTCTTTGGAAATGTTTAATTTACTCTTCTGCAAAAATAGCAGAAAAAGAGAAAAAGCATTAAGATCATTTTTGAAGCCTCTGAAAAGATACTGAACACTTTTTAATTGGGTAAAAGATGGGTCTTCTTATTTGATCATTCAGAGGTACAGGATCTTTGTTTCATTATGTAAAGTCCCATATTAATTAGAATGAATATAAATATTTAGAGGAACTTAGGACTTATCCCAGGCATCAGTTACAAGACATAAAACATAAACAAGTACACATTATTCATCTTGCAAATACTATTTTTGTACAGCATTTATGTTGAGTGACAGTTGCAGGGCCCCGTTCTGACTTACATATATATCTATGCATCTTTCCCCCCCCATATCACAAAGGTGATAAGTGGCAGAAGAGTATCAGTAGTTATGTGGGATTCTACCCCTGTGAAAGTTAAAATACTATACTACTATTCACAAATTTCTGGTTCAGATATGTGCAAAAAATACATCTTAATATAGATATTGAGGGTGGGTAAGTGGATTCCCTATTTTTGGACCATATTATGAAGCAGCACAAGTCAAAACAGGAAATTTATTACATGATAATCCTCAGGGTATCTCTGTTCTTCATTCAGAGATATCGCTGTACCTCATATAGTGATATGTAAACTAGCTTTAATCTCACTTGCTCAGACACCAGCTGGAGTCAGGGCATGCGTTACAGTGCAGGTTAGCTGTCCAAGGAAGTTTTCAGGACTCTGTCAAGTTAGTACAGCTCCCACTGAAGTCTGTGCTGCTTCATTTTCACTGTTGCCACTCTGCACTGCATTCACCCTCCTGCACTGCTGACTTCAAAATTACTAGATTGGATCCTGGATCTTCCTTGCTCACCCCTTCTGTATACATTCATATTATATGTCAGGACTATCGTGAGCTCTTTGTACCCTAATTTCTTGCTCCAAGCCCTTTCGTTGACTGTAGCAAGTCATCCTGGCTATTTCCCCCTTCCCACCTCTGCCCCAACCCCAAGTATCTAATATGTCAACTTAGTGCAACTGGCCTTATCTAGCTCTTCCCCTTCCTCCAGACCCAGCTTCAGTAAGGACTTCCCCTGTCTCCTCAATGCCTCATCTTTCCACACACAACCAGAGGCCCCCCAAGCCCCCACATTCTGGCTGCCGCAGGTGCTCTGCCCTCTCTGATCCAAGCCTCACTTCCCCTGCCCCTGATGGAAGTCCTCCCACATCCCACACCCCTGTCCACCTGAGCTCCTCACAGGCTGACCTGAGCCACTTCAGCTGGCAATCCTGGGCTCCCTTGTGGACATGGAGAAGAAAGAAGCAGCCCCAGCCTTGCTGCCTACCACTGTCTCTGTATGGACTGTACCCCTGTCAAAGCTGCAGCTATTCATCTCTGACAATCTCCTAAAATGCTATATCCTTCACAGTGACAGCAAAGAGGGAGCTTTTAGGGATAGTTGAGGCTGGAGAGGGAGAGACACACACACATGTAGATTAGATCATGAAATTCTCCTGAGGTGTCACGTGCCCTAGTATTTTGTGTCCTGCCAAGGAGTCTGACTCCCCGTTTTGAGAGTCTGATGTTGTAGGAGCCTAGTCCCAGTCAGTGGGTAACACAGAAATCTGCCTACGGAGCATCTTCAATGCAGTCTTAGTATTCTCTTAAATAATAGAGAATAATTAACACAATTTGGTTGAATGGCATTCAAAAATTAAAAGGAAATATAGAATAGTGTCACTGTTTTAAAAAGGTATTTAATGAAGTCAAATATTAGTGAAAAATTATTTAATTTCCATGATTACAGTTAATTCCTCTGGAGAATACTATGAGCCAGATCTTTGGATTTTGTAATCTGAAACTGAAAACAGAAAATGTGTTTGCTACAGAAAAAAAGGCTTTGCATATAATGTAGTAGTGTTTTAGAATAATTCATTCATACAAGATCTGACCCTGTAGCACTCAGATCAGATCACTGCTAAGATCGGTGAGGACTATGATACCTACTGAATAAACACAGGTCATATACATCAAAACTGCCAAAGGCAGTTTAGGTTGTTATTTTTTTCCAAGATGTTGACTGCCTGCAGCTAATTTAACTCACATATTAGAACCCCAATTTTCTTCTATTTTCTCCTCCTCCTGCTTCTCCCCAAAGCTTTGGAGAGTTTTTCATCACTAAGAAGTCCTATTTTCTTAAAATGGGCATTACCCATAGGAGGGAAAAGGCAGACAATGCCAAGTCATTCCTGGTTACTCAAAACACAAGGTACAATGGGATGCAGATGGCACCAGAATGTGGCCCATAGAACTCAGCCTCAGCCTCTGAAATACTAATTCAAAACTGTCAGTACTACAAGCTGTCAACACACAATCACAATTCTCATTTAAACAAATTAATAAAACTTGAATAGTGATCAGGCTTTCCATTTTAAGTCCATTTTCTATTCAACAGAACTGCTGTCTCCAATACAAAAGTAATTGATATTTAAAATTAAAAATTCAAAATCATTACCAGTACTACAAGTATTGCTCTTAAAAAAAAAAAAAAAAGTCTGATAATGTTTGAGCAACTTGAAAGTTGTTTATAAAACATTAGAAAAGATGACTGTATGGTTAAGCGTCAGAGCCTATCTACTGACTTACAACGGCAAGTACTACAATTTAGAATGTGTTGCATTTAAACTAATAAAAGTAATAAAAAGCATCTGCCTGTAGTGTTATGCTGCCCAATTAATTTTTATCCATGTTCATTTACATAGATAAAACATTGATTCATTTCATTCTACAGGAAAAATAAAGGAAGCCCTTTTGCTAACTATGTGGGATAGAGTAGGGAATTTTTCCAAGCTATCTCCCACTTCCTAGTTGTACTAGATGGAAGCGTGTCTTCATTGTTAATCAGTGTGAAGATCCAGATGTAGATTCCTACCTCCCACTGATATCAATGGGAATTAGAAACCAAAGCAACTTTCAGTATTTTTTTCCACAAGAGGAAAGGCAAACTGGTTTTGAATTAATAGCCATAGTTCCTTTCCAGCCAGCCCTATTCTATTCAGTTTAAGAGCAAGCTCGAAAAAGCCAGTTGCCCTTTTCCATTATGATTTAAAAGTGAGGTATCTACTGCCCATGTAAAAGCCAAGTGCACTAGCAAGGTTGAGCCAACATGCTTTTCTCAATCTTATGGGGTGTGGAAGGAGTTAATTCTGTTTCCACTTCATTCTCAAAGTTACTCATTGTCTCCTAGGCTTCCCAGCTACATATGGATTCAAGGCAAACTTCTTATTTGGAAAGAATCTAAAGTATTTGATGCTATGAGGTAGCACCACAACATAATGGAATAGCACACACTTTTCACAGAGAAAACCCTAACCTATTTATTTCCCTTTGAAAGCTATGGCCTTTGGTTCTACAGATTATTGTTCACGTAGCACTTATTCTTTTTATGAAAGAAAATGAGTTATTACAAAAGGACTTTTCCTGTTACTCTTAAACACTAGTGTGTGGTCTAAGCAGTAAACCTGCTGTGGGTAGGTTCATTTGAAACTGTATTTGTATATTACATGTTGTATTACAGGTTTTAATCTATTTCTCCAAACTGCTGCACTAATAATCAATTTTCAAATGGACTAGTTCATTTGTTTTTGACTATTCATCCAGTAGGTTTTTGTACGAACCATGCAAAAGCATGTTCTGCTTATAAGAAACAGGTTAAAATTAAAGTTCAGAAGTATCAACTTCCTAGCTTTTACCAAGAGAAATGCTAGTCATGGATATCAACTTCATAATTGCTCAGTTACTCATCAGTTTTCCCCAGCATTACTGACTTCCAGCTCTTTTTTTAAACATTGATGGCATGGGCATGCTTCTTGCACAGTGGCTTATCCTTTTTGGAGTAGAATGGTTGACCTTCCAAATTCACATGGCATACCTAGAATTAATAATAAATACAATCAGAAATCACTGATGAAAATAAAAAAGATAGAAAGAGAGGGGAAAAAAAGAAAGAGACATGATTATCAATTTCAACCATATTTCTTTTCTGCCCACACATTTCTTTGACTATGTCTAGACAACACAATAGAGAAGTGCATTTGATTTCCTGGATCAAAGTGCGTGCCCTGGCAGGTTTCCTACTCCATCTGAGGTTAGGTCTTGGTTTGCATCAGCTCTCACCTGCATATTTTCCTGCCACCACTACCCACTAAGTTCACTAGTTTCCATTAAAATGAAGTCTGGACACACGATCCCCTAGGCATCTTCAACATGTCCCAGCAGTGCCTATGCAGACCTCAAGGAACAGTGGCACACTCAAACACATGCAGCTGGCTCAGACTTTAAGATCTAGATTCCAACCCTTGTAACGTACAATTTTACAACAGCTCTGGTTAGGTGCTATGGTCCCAGGGGTACCACCCTGCCGTGGTAACATCAGATACTCATTCTCCTCATTACTTTGTCCTGATATTGGTGTTTATGTGATCAAGGAATGAATCATCCAGACAGCTGATACCACTGAAAATGAATTACTTCTTCTTACCAGGTTGTTCTTCAACCAATAGAATTCACTGCCTGGCTGCATAAGTGCCAGTGTTGACATAACAAAGCATGTGAAAATCCATGGCCGAGGGCGGGGCAGCCCAGATTTAGGTCAACTTTAACTGCCCTGGAATTGTACCAATATCCACACGGGGCAGTGCAACACCACTTGCAAGGTCAGAGTTAACTAGAACCGCTTAAGGAAGTCAGTGCGTCAGAATTTAGGAGCAAGAATAATGACATTGTCCCAAATGCTTATGGCAGGCTTAAGACCAGAGAGCGATAGCATCGGTGATGTGCTACTGCATGTGGAAGGAAAACCACGTGAATGGATATGGGGATAAGCATATCAGAAAAGGTCATGTGGTTAATTTGCACTTGACTTTTAGCTCACTGAAAGTAAAATTAGCTCCTACAAAAACAGCTGTGAGAACTGCATTAACAAAACAGATGTCACCTCTGCTGAAAATTGGGTTGCTAATTAAATAAATATGTAAGGATGCACTTACGTGAACAAGCAAAAAAGAACCAGAAGTGTTCAGAGAATGTCTTTTATAAGTGACTAATCACTGTTAGTTTGTGAAGGAAAATGTCTGTCTTGGTATTGCTTTCTATGTTAGAATTTCAACGATACTTCAGTTTGCACAGAAGAACACCATTGTGCTACTCACTTCATGTACCCTTGAAAGACCAGTAGCCAGTTTAGCCTAAGATATTTATAAACATTTCTATACTTTCTACTTTCCAACCTGAACTTTAAAGTTCAACAAACATCAGAAATTCTCACTTCTGGTGTGGCCAACATACTATTTTTAGCTAATTAGATGTTCTAACTATTATTACCTTAGGAATAATACTTTGGGGAGCAGCACAGCTGTATTAGAACCATATGAAAAATACTGTTTATTGTATGGGTTTTACTACTTTGTGCGCATTGTGGGAATACAGCCACACTATATAGCTGTACGCACACCACAGACCGACAAGTGTGACCAACTTCTATGTTAATTACTATTCTCTCTAAACAGACTCCTTTTTGCAAGTTTCATCAAGCATTCTGAATGGAAATGCAAATTGCACTGCTTTGTAAGTAAGATTATGCCTATACTCTTCAGTATGGTTTTAATTTATTTTAAATCCTGATTTATCTTTATTTGGTAAATATTGGAAAGAATAATAGCAAATAGTGCTATATATAACTGTACATACAGACTCTCTAAAACTGTACGCTTTATTAAAAAGCACTCACTTGTGATGGTCAAATTTAATAATTCTAATAAAAGTTTACAGAGGAGAAGAGAAATTACTCCCATTCCACTCCATCTGCAAGTAAAAAATGAAATTCAATCCCTCTGCATCCTCAGGCATATGTTAGTCATTTCTGCTTCCAGGTCTTCTGATGTTACTTAACAACTTACAATAAAAGTATGAAGAAATGAGATAGTATTTGGTATAGAACCTACAGCACAAATGAAGCAGGTATCATGCCAAGTGTGTCCAAGGGCTTCAATGAATTTATCTCCAGCTTCGACAGGAAAATCACAGCCATGGCATTTTGTGCTGAACAAAGCAATATAATCTAAAAAAGAAAAGAAAAGAAAACAAAAAAAAACCAACAAACTTAGAACAAACTCTTAACATAATCATATTACACCCAAGAGAAATAGATAGTTTCCAGAGAATAATTTTTTTACTATTTTTTCTC
The DNA here is from genome assembly GCA_013399115.1 of Anseranas semipalmata. Classification (NCBI taxonomy): domain Eukaryota; kingdom Metazoa; phylum Chordata; class Aves; order Anseriformes; family Anseranatidae; genus Anseranas; species Anseranas semipalmata. The sequence continues at coordinate 52,786 of VXAA01003085.1, forward strand.
AGTTTCTTTCTACATTCACTGAAACCGTCCCATAATAAAATTTTAGAGCTCCTGCTTTTTTTCATTAATTAAATACAAATTCAGTGCAACATCCTATGTCAGTACAGCACTACAAGTTGTCATCACAAACACACAGAATAAGCATAAAAAGTGCATGAAATTCAGTTATTAACGTTTCTCACATTAGTTTTAAATTAGCTTTAATGTATGTGGAAGCTGTTTATAAGGACAGATATGATCATACAAAACACAACCTAATGGCCAGTGAGTGTTAACTTTAAGGGTTGCGTAGAAGTATAGTTTAAGTTTCCATGAGTAGATTTATGTCCTCTATTTAATGTTGAAACACTATGCTTCTTCTGCGTTAAGAAAGAACATTATAGAAACCACATACTGACTGCTTAATACATCTTTATTTTGAATATCAAGTCCGATTTGGAATTACCTTGCCTTGAAAAAGATGAGCAGAAACTCAAAAGGTATATGGAATTAGTGAGAATAATTACAGGCTACGGCAAAAACTCGCACTTTAAAGGGTTGGTACCAAGTCAGTCATGCTGTAGGATTTTCATTCTTCACTTAGAGTTACTCTGATACGTAAAATTTGATTTGTGCAACCATAAAGAAGGCATCTTCAGGGAGAACTAGGCCAGAAGCACATCAAATGGATAAGGCTGGGCTTACAGAGGGAACACCAGTTTAACGTTTGCCTGCTTCCTGACCCTGTCAGGCAAATCATTTGCATGGCAAGCTCCTTTTATTAAACCATATTACCCTTTCCATATTTTTGGAAATCCTGACCTTTTCTTTTCTTAGTTGGCAAGAAGCAATTCATTTGTTCCAGCACTCAGAAAGCAAAATCAGCACTACCATGTGTTGCACATCTGGGCAGAGCTATCTTTTCATATATTGATCAATTTTAGGGTGAGGTAGAAGTATCAAACAAATTAGTAGAGAGAATATGGGCAGCAATCCACACGTGCTGTGTATAGAAGCACTATCAGAAGAGTTTCTCACCCCTGTAACACATAGATTTCTAGTGAACAGAATCTACCAGGGAAGGCATGGGGACAGGAGCAAAAGTGGAGGGAGAGAAATGAAAGGTGAGGGAGAGAAATGAGGTAAGGCACTCTGGAACACTGAGGCAAAAAGACCAGCACTCTGCCAGTCCATCATAAAGTGGAGAAAAATACCAAGAAGGAAATGCTTGTATATGCGGGCAGTGGAGACAAAATCCATTCTGGATGGGTAGCTGGTTTTATTTTGTTCAGCAATTGCTTTATGTGTTGCTTCCATACAACATAAAGCACATGATTACTAAGCAGAACTGTCCTCTTTGCCATACCTTTCTCACAGTAAGGCTCTCCATCTTCCATGTGAAAGAGGCTATTTCCAAACGGCTTCTTACAAGCGGCACAGACAAAGCAACCTGTGTGCCAAGTCTGTCTTAGGGCATGCATCACTTCCTGTAAAACAAACAAAAATCTCCAGTAGAATAGCATGTGCTGCAACTACCTACTGAAGAACAAATACAAGGCAGAGATGCTGTAAACTTTTCACTTCTCTATCAGCCAGCACCTCTCCTCAAAAAGAAATTAGTATGACAGAAACTGGGCTCCTTTGGGAAGAGGGAGGAAATAGGACTGCAAACTGTCTAGAGCGATGTATTTGCCAAAAAGAAAGAACATAGTTCAGCCAGCTGTTTGTATCAACATGCCCAGTTGCTGTTGCAGGAGAGATTCTGCACAAAGATTCTGTTTTTTTTTTCTCCTTTGTTTTGACATTATTAACTCTTCAATGCAAGAGTATGATTTGTTAATTAAAGTGCAATTTTATCTCTAAGACCAAGAAATGCATGCAGGAGATAAGTGATTTAAGTCTGATGTTTTCAAAGCAACTTAGATTATGTACTCATTTCTTCAAGCATCTCACAAGAACTCTTTACAAACTAATGTGAAAATTAAAAAAAGTTCTTAGATTTTAATTTTTGTGATTAGTCGAAATGACTCTGCGCGTGTTCCTAGGCCACATGTTCATCACAAAAAAGCAAATTCAATGCAACTGACATTCTCTATAGAAGAGAAACCTGATAGTGCACAGGTGGCAGTTTTTACACATTTTTACACATGCTTGTGATGACCCATGCTCTGTATAATCACAAACACTGTAAAGCCACTGGCACCAAAATGGGCTGTCCTTAGACTCCCACCACTCTCAAATGCTTCTTCTTCCCCTACACGGATACGCATGTTCATGAACAAGTATTCATGTGACTAAACCAAGGAACTGACTTTTCTTTGTCAGGCTACCTTAACCCTTAGCAGTTCTTTAGTGATGTTTGCACAGCCACACAAAAGTTTATCCAACATCACGAAATGGATAACACAGGGGATAGGAATAGATGATTGGAAGTAATGCAGGGGTTTAACAACTTCTTCTGGCACGAGTATCAGCTTACAGTATTCATGAAACTATAAAGTAAGTTACCCAAATTTGTGTGTTCACCTGAACTAATGGAGAGTTACCAGTCAGACCCTGACAACCCTCTTTTTTATTCCTTTCTATGTAATATGCATCTTGTGCAGAATATCCAGATTTCATCAGTTTCTTTCTTCCAGCCAGTACGGAGCAATCTCTATTCATTCTTATCTTGTCATACAGAAGTCCTGCAAGCCCAAAAGCTGCTGTACTGAGCTCTGATGCACAGTTACCTGCTAATTTGTCAATCTTACTTGCGCCCTAGAGTGTGACAGTGTATCTTTGTCAAACTGTCCAAATGTCAAAGGGCCATACGCTCAACTGAAGTAATTTTAGCTTTGTTAACCTTGGTGAAACATTGATTTACAGCAGCTGAGAATCTAGATCCTATTTTATGTTGCTTCTGATTAAATATGTAATTCTGATTCTCTTTCAAGCATTTTTTAATCTCCATTGACTAAGACAAAGTCCATTTCCACGCTTTCAATCCAGTGTATAGACAAAATTGTCTAATTTATGTTTGCCATATGTCTCATTAGAGAATCACCATTGAGGTTCATTAACTTCTGTTACTGTTTGCAAAACAGTTATCACTGATAAATAGGCTTGGATCCATTTATGAACCTCACTGAGCTAAGAAGCAAAAAACAGATTGAGAAATCTTATTAATATAAATAGAGGCAGCTGGCATCTTTGCTATTTTGCTGATGAAAACCCATAATGGCGAACTGATTTGTGCCAGCATTAATTAGATAAGTTAAGTCAGTACTCTGCTGTAAAATTACTCCTACTGCTGCAGTAGCAAACAAGACTTGGTTGGAGCCAGAGCTTCACCATAAATGTCTGATGCTGTCATCCCTAATTGGCAGTTGCAGAGAAGAGCATCTACTCTGTCAATACCAACATCAGACAGATAATGACAGATATCAAAAGATTACAGCTAAGCAGTAAAAACCAGTGTGGTACTTCTTGCTTCCTGATTTAAGAGAATCTTATCATATATTCACTATAACTGCATGCATAAACACTGCTAAAAGTATCTTAGGGTATTCCAGCCTCATTACTATCTAAGGTACATGTAGAGCATATTTACTTGTATCTAGGCATGAGTATATTAAGAAAAGAGTGGCATCTATTTTTGCCCTTCTGGAATTCAGATCTTTTTATTTATTCTTTATTTTTGTAACGATAAGAGGTCAACAGAATCCCTCTCAGCAACTGTGTTGCTAGCTAGCAGTGAGGTGCAGCAAGAGCAATTGGCCTCTTCAAGATCCCTGACTTCTCCATGGAGCTTTAGACTAAATCCTGTATAAAAAAATTCCAGTTCAAATTTCCCTTATATAAATATAAGTAAAAGATAGATAAGAGAAACATACTGTGTGTTTGATAGCAAAGAGCTATCCAGAAAGTGTTATGTAGTTACACCTGAGAGATGGTAATTGGATTACATATTCTAAGAGTTGAATAACGTACAGAAATATCCAAGATTTTGGATACATAAAAATTGTTATAAAATAATATGCTTTTCATTCTGAAATTATCATCAGGCTAGGAAATTATTATGAAAAAGAGAAATAATTAAATATCTACATTCATTGCTTACAGTCTAAATAATTTCTAATTTCAGTGAACCATGTAGTTGGAGAAATGGTTCTCTTTCTTACCCCCATGATCTTAGTGTGGCATCTGGCACAGGTTGGTGCAAAGAACTGCTCGTAACAGCGCTCACAGTACACACTATTCTGCTCTTCCACAAAGCACATATCAGCCAAGGATGTCTTGCAGTAAGCACAATTGAATTCCTCTGGGTGCCAAGAGCGACCCATGGCAACCAGGAAAGGACCCCTGTAAACAAACAAAATTTGTATTGCAAAGGTATTGAGTGATCCTGATTACAGACCCATTTTGCTAGACACTGCATCCATGTATAACAAGTGTTCTACTTGAACTATGAAGGTGCATATTAAAGGCTCCTAAAGTCTCCTGCTTTCTTTTCATTTGAGGGACTACTGCATCCTGCATGTACTAGAAATGTCAGACTATCAGATGACAACTTGCTGCTTCATTACATGGAAGATACAAATTGGTTTTGGTGATTTACTCTTGATTGTAATTAGATGTAGCGATCAGGATTTTATTCTTTTATTACTGGAGTCTTTCTGTTTTAGGATATATAAAGAATGACAAGCAGCAGTTCCACATCACAAAACTAGCTCCTTTTAGTGGGTGAGACTGTCATTAAACATGGATTACTTCAAGTTGCTTAGCAGTCCACCGGGTAACACTGGGCACCGCTCCAGCAGAATGAATTGGGAGAGAAGGGAGAAGCATGCTATGAATCACTGGTAATAAAGTGTAGGCATTATCTTTCTCCAGACACAAAAGCAACAATTACATTTGGCTGCCATTCCAAAATGATGTCTCGTTCCTCTTCTCTCTACCATCTTCCCCTGCCCCCCAACTCTCCCAATGTAGTGGTACGTACCTCCTTCAAGGAGTACCTTAGGGACCAGAAACTTGTTTAAAAAACAAACAGTGATTTGCCACAGCATACGTGAAACAAACAATTAGCATGTATAACTTTGCAGTGGTAAAAAGTGAACCACACAATAGCAAAATGAGTTCTGGAAATGTTAAATTAATGAAGCAGACAACAGACATCCCTGCTGGGTAATTTAACTGAGTCTTAGGCTCTGGTACTATATATTAATGTACAATAACCAGTCTCCCTGTGATATTTTCTCTTCTGCTTCATCCCTCTTCAAAACCTCATGACCTTACCGAATTATGCTGTTACAGTGCCCACATAGCGGAGTTCGGCTGCTAGCTGGAAAACGCTCAGCCCTCTGAATTGTTCCCCGGGCTATTGCAGGAGCCTGGGAAGAAGCTGAAACTGGAGATGGGTAAGCAGAAGTTGAGGCAGGAGATGGTACTGGAGCACCCCTTGGTAGGATGTTCTTTGTGACAGTGGTGGTGGTTTTTCCAGGTGCAAATTTCTGGGAAAAGGAGTCATCAGTTACCCAGGGAGGACGGCTTGCAGGCTCAGTGCTGGCAGGGGTGTAGGAATGAACTGGTGCTGGTGCTGTTTTAAGTATGTCAAAAGAAACGAAGAAGTATTTTAAAGTCTTTTCTTCTGATAGCAAAACAATAACCAAAGCTTCAGACGACAATTAATTATGGTCTGTCCCATTATCATTCATTAATTCTGGAATGAAGCCAAGGATTTCAGCACAATCACTGGCTTTTAACTCATGTGCATTATAGAAATATTTGCCTACTGGCTTTTACAGATTTTATGGAGACCATTTGCAAGGATCTCTCTCAATTTTCTACTAGGAATGGATATGACAATTTTGTGATAATTTAAAAGGCTGCCATGTAACCTGTTTAAGGCAGGTTAAAAATAGAATGGGCAGAACACGTAATGAAGTTTTAGACAGAATTCCCTATAATTTCAATAAAAAGTTGTGCTTAAATTTTGATCTCATTATATTCATTAAAATGCAGCATTTCCCACAGATGTCACTATTATTTGTCATTTGTAGAAGGTTATACTCCTAGGTTTCTGAAGAAAAATAGGCTCACACAGAGAACACAGAGCGAGCGAGCACTGGAAGCAACACTGAGGGAGCCAATTCAGCTCACATGACCAGCAAGACAAAGCCAACAGCACTTAGAGGAAGGCCAGACTTGCGGTTATGACCGATCTCAGTTCTGTTCTTGGCTCTGCCACAGACTTCCTGTATAACTTTGAGCAAAGTGTAGTATCTCTGTGCCTCAGTTCCCATGTATAAAATAGAAATATTATACTTCCTTTCTTCCACCCTTTGACTATCAGATAAAATCTTCAGCGCAGAGACTGCCTCTGTGTTTGTATGTACCAGGCTTTAATCTTGGGTGGAGCTTCATCACATAAAAATAAGCAGAAGCTAGAGCCTGTACGTACTGAGAAGTTTTCCCTTTGCCCTTGCTCTTTTCAAAACATCAGATCTAGCATCATGTGGGACTGAAGTTACTGCCTAAGAAACTGCCGCACTTTGCCAAGTACAGGAGCACTAAAAGCAGTTTTTCCCTTGCAAAGAAAACAAGTGAAGGATTGTCAGTGTGTGTGAGGAGGAACAGAACCTTGGAGAGTTGAAGTGTTTTGCCCAAATCAGAGAGCACAGATTTGGGAACAGAAGCCAGGTCTCCTGCGCAGTAAATCGTGGTGCCAATAAAGTGATGAGCAAATACATGATTTATAATTTTAAGGGGCTTGCAGGTAGAAAGGTATTTCAAGCAAGAGAAGGTTTCAGAATGTAACCCAGATCTTTCTGGATAATAAAGTGTTGATAAGATTATGTTCTACTTAACACTCCTCTGTTAGCTCACACTCTGCCACGTAGAATAACACACACTGATTATTGGCAATTACAGGTGCTTAAAGTGGATATATATGGATCTGCTGGGATCACTCTAGTGATCTCTGATTTTATTCTTTTTATTGAGTTCAGAGTTGAACCGAATGCATCGTCTTGATAAAACTTTATTATGCTACAGCATCAACAATTTTTCTGCTTCATAAAACTGTGTCCCACCTTAGCTTGAGGCTTCTTTTTTTCACTTGGGAATGGTAAACAGTGTTTAAAGATTTCAGAACAGAGAGTTTATATCCAATCTCTTTAAACCCTGGGGCTGTTGCTATTTATGTACTATGGTATTAAGCTAGGCAAAATTAGAAGGCAATATTTCATCTCTAATTGGTGAGTTCAAAAGGCTCCTACCTATGAGGCTCTGTAATTAAATAAGGTGACTTCTAGCTCACTCAGTTTTGTGAAAGGATTCTCCCTCCCCCAAGAGCCGATTCTTGTTCATGCGAAGTAAGGCACTGTATACCACAGAGGGCCTAACAAAACGGTCAGATATTCAAATCCAGAGATCCAAAAGTGAAGAGTGAATGCAGTCCAGGTACCATTTTTAGGATTTTTTTTTTTTAAAGATTGTCTTAATAAATTCAGGTTACAACCTCTTAGTTTTCCACTTTTCTTTCTTAATCTCATAATGTCGGTGTTTTGTTTGATTTTTCCAGTTTGTTTATTCCAACCAATGTAGACACCATATGATTTGTCTGGGTTCAGACTAATCTAGACTGCTCTGAAGGATAAACACTGGGGATGGGTCTTTGTCTTTCATTTTCTCTACCTTCTATTTCTTTTTACACTATCTTTTCTACTTGCCACTGTAAAAGGAAAGCAACAAAGTAATTCCTTTTCAGTTGCTGAAAGAAGATGCCAAGGGAATTACTACAAAATGACAAATATTGGGTGTTTGCAACTGCTTTGATTTCTTCATAGTTAACTAACTTTTCAGCCACTATCATTTAATTTAAAAGGTGGATTTATTACCACATATTTTTTCCATGTGAACAGGCTGGAATTACTATTGTTTTAAAATAGCTTCACTGCAATGTATTAGAAATGTTCCACTAACTATGAGATTTTAGCTATTGTTATTAAAAGGGAATTATTATCTTGCTATCTTATATCTCTAATCTTTTATGAACAGCTCTTTTTTCTTAGTAGCTACTGCCATACAAATTCACCTTGCATGTTTATGTATTTCAAAGTCTTCCAACAAGAATGCAGCAGATAAGAGGTGCTGTTTGCTGCTAACAAGTACTAAGATTCAGTATATCAGAGAATAGCTTCTCAAAATATCAGTATTCTATCAGCTGACCCTTAACTGTTCAAGAGTGAATACTTTAAATCATTCAGAAACTTAAATACTATCACCTTGTTTCTCTGAGCCCTCAGATTCTCTTATAGTAGGAGAGAAACAATAGGACTATTGTTATCCTGGGAGAATGGTAGAAGTTGTCTCTTAACAGCCATAGGAAAAAGCTGATTCCTTGCTTCTGAGGAATTTGGAATTCTTCTCATCAGTTCTTCATTTACTGTCAAGGGATGTTTTCCTTCCAGAAAAAGGCATGTTTCCAAAGATTCATGTAGTAACATCAAGATTCATATAGTCTCAAATGCTTTAGTTTTACATACTACACTGCTTAGAATATATGAAGGAACTATTGTTGTCTGGGAAAGTACAAGTTGGAGGATGCAAGTATTTTCTGCCATCTAGTGGACACGTTCAGAAAATAAATCTATGTGCCTTTTAAAAACGTGTTACGAAATTTGTAGGACAGAGAATGATAAAGATCTCCCTATTGGAACAAAAGAAGAGATTTTTAGCAGCAGAAAGTTCCCAGCAGAATTAGCTTAGTCAAAGTGTTACTCTCTCCTCGCTTTGTAGTGTAGGCTTACTGATTTACTCCCACTGAGCAAGAAACTCAGCAATGCAGTTTCATTTTGAGATCAGTTTCAGTGTAAACAAGATTTAGTCCTGTTACTTCTCAATCTGAGCCAGATTCAAATAGTCTTGTAGACCTTCTTAGTGATTGATTTGGGTTTCTGGATATTGCAAATACAGGGCTGTTGGTGGGTGTTTTAATCTGGAAATTGCTGGCCTGGAATTTTAAAGGAAGTAAGGCATCTCATTGCGATTAACACTGAGGGCTAGCATAAAGGAATCCCTTTGCTAAATTCTCCATTGCAAATCCTTACAGTTATATCCATTATTTCAGCCTTTTCATACAGTGGATTTACAAAATAAAAGTCTAAAAAATTATTTGCTAAAGTGAGAGCAGCAGTTATTGCAGAAGCAATAACTTCTTTATTGCGCTTAGATTGGAAGAAACAGTTGGATTTTGTAGTCTTACATGTCATCCTTTGAGAATAGTTGGTCTTCTCAGACTAAGGCTGCATTTTACACTGTCAATGCATGTGAATTCTGTCCTGCAAAGTTGGATGAGGAAGTTTTCTAACTGCCTTGATGGTGGCTTGTTTAAAAATCTTTCCAATCTATCAGTGACAGGAAACGCTTTTTCCTCTATTTCTTCCCAAGCAGCAAGTTTCTGTTTGCTCAGAACTGCAAATGCAGCTTTCTTTAGGGCCAGCTCACATTCCAAAACCAGTTTGAAGTGCTACTACATCAAACATACCAATACTTGAAAAAGATACCAAACAAAAAACCAATAATCTCCAATAAAATCACTTTCTGTTATCTTGTGTATCTGTCACTTTGGCGTTTAATTATAAAGGTCTTTTAGAATCCTTTACTATATATCTCAAACTTCTCTTTACAGCTCCCTGAGGACTGGAAGTGCAGAGGGAGGTGCCAGTCTCTGCTCCCCGTTCACTGATGGCAGGACGCATGGGAACGGCACAGAGCTGCACCAGGGGAGGCTCAGACTGGACATTAAAAAAATTTCTTTACCGTGAGGGTGGTCAAACATGGGAACAGGCCTCCCAGCGAGGCAGTCGATGCCCCATGCCTTCCAGTGTTCAAGAGGCATTTGGACAATGCCCTCAATAGTTTAACTTTTGCCTAGCCCTGAGATGGTCAGGCAGATGGACTTGATGATCTTTGTACATACCTTCCAACTGAACTATTCTATTCTATTCTAATCTTCTAAACAATACAGACAGACTTACTGTTTCTTTCTCTGCCAACTTTAATGTTATTTGCATTTGTAATATACCACATCATGTATTATTCTGAATTTTCTCCTGTCCTCTGGAATACATTATATCCTTGCAGTGCCTGCAAAATAAGAATTTCCCACATGCAGGCAGACAATATGTACATTTGAAATGAGTTCACTGTATACACAGTGACACAGAACGTAGTTTCCACACTGCACATTTTAAGCTATAATTGTGAGGCAACAGAGCTCAAAACCAGCAATATAAAGAATTGCAAAGAAGATGCCCATCACAGCAGAAAGTAAAAGTATTACCTCTTATTCTGAGTCGAATTCAACAGCCAGCTTCTTCCTTCATAGATACAGCTACTAATTTATTTCTGTGGCAGGTTTGTGTGAACTGAAGTTTACACCTCCCCCAAATGAGCGTCGGATTTAATATTAATCAGTTTATTTAGGAGATATTTTGACCTGCCATGGTTTGCTCTGGCCTGTCTTACAGAAGTGAATCTTTTGTTCTCATCTTTCCTTCTTTTACAAGACAGAAATAATATTTGACTTCAGTGAGAACACAGTATATGCTGACACACCTAACCAAAATCAAATGAGGAGAAAGTGAAACCTTTATTGACTCTGAGACCCCTAAATAACTTATTAAAGCTCTGAACTGGCTTTTTTCCACCTTTATATCTCAAATACAAAGGTAAATCAATCTGTTTTATATCTAAGTAAAATTTTTGCATTGGTTTCATTTCAGTAGGTCCAGAGATAAAGCATTACAGAAAAGACAGAGTTTAAGATTGTTAGAATTGTTGGCCTTTTCATATTTACTTGACTGTCAAAATATAAATAAACTTTTTAGTTCTCTTGCTAAGATCAGAACAAACTTAATTTGAAACAGAACTGCATTTAGACTTATATTGCTGCCTCGTGTAATTTGTTCATTTTGAAGGTTCACATTTTGGTCATCAATGGTTTTGGAAGTTCATTCCATTTGTGACACATTAACGGGATTTAAATAATGTCGAGGAGCATATTTTCCACGTAAATGAATAATCAAATATATTCCTTCAGTAATTGGATCTGTGGGAAATGGAAGCATAGCATTATGAACTACTTTAATAGGTCATTCTTTATTCCAAATATAAGCCTGAATTTTAGAGGTTCAATATATGGCTTTATCTATTTTGCAAATATCCTACTTCACTTATTTCATCTCCTTCCTGAGGTACGCATTGTCCAGCTATTTTATGAATTCTGAAGTGCCCTGGGGTTCCTAAATGGGTGCACTGGGCTATTTTGCAAATGCATTTCTTTTGAAAAGTTAGGCCACACATTGTTCTTACAGACTTTTCCCTTGCTTTTGCTTTTACTTCTTCTTCCTCCATTTGTTCTACATTTTCCACTCCAAAGCATAACACAACATAATCCTTAATCTGAGGCTGAAGCAAAACTAACAATCCAGCAGCATTTTGTTCCATCTATATAAATCTCTCCTGTTATGTGTGTCCAATTGCAAAATGTATATATTCTTTTCTAAAAGAAATGCACATACATTTCAGTACTTGGAAGTCTCCTTACCTGGCTGGTAGACAGAGGGCTTTATGCTGGCAGTAGTGACAACTCTTGGTTTTGAAGTAGCAGAAGCAGCAGGACTTTCACCATAGCTTGCAGAAACCGGCATTGGTGTATAGGACTGGCTTATGTTTCTAAAAGCAAAATGAAGGTATGAGCAACTTTATAAACAGCAAAAGTTACTGATTATGAAATCAAGAGATCTGGAAGCTTCCATAGTACACCAGAGGTACTGTCCTTGAGAGCAACAGAGAGAATATGTGAGATTCATTAATCATTATCATTGCTAAGAAAGGCTTGGACAATTCTTCGGAAAGAAAAATTAGCTGAATAAGGGTTTTAAATAATGCCAAGTTGCTCTTGTCACAGAAGACAGCTTACTGTAGGAATGACACAAATTTATTAAAGGAATTCTCAGTTTAACAAGGGATCAGACGTCAGGAACATGCACAAAAACTTTTGGTTTTCTGTCCCTTTACAAACCATCAGGCCTATTCTTGTCTAAGATAAATCAATGGGGGATTTCTCACTGACTTACAAAGATACTGGCTCAGAAACACAATTTATGGAATTTCATTACTAACTACCATTTATATAAGCCTTGTACTCATTCCAAAAAGATTGTAGTACCTGTTAAAAAACATTTCTGAAACTCTTTTCCATATTTAGACTAAGACCATAATTTATGTTATTTTTTCTAATGTTTGGATTCAGCTAACCAAAAAGCACATGATATGCAATACTGTGATGTGATTTCTGCATTCCTAGATTAAAAACCTTTGCTCAGGGTTCCAAACATCAATAAGGAATCTTTTTTTTTCCATTTTATGGCTCAGATGGCGATTCTGAGTTTTATTATATTAGCACATAGAAGTATATGCCTCTTCTATTTGCCTATTACTTAGGGTGATTCTGTTTGATGATTCTATCTGTAACACCTTTGCTTCATAGACTGCTGAAAGAACATGACAAACAAAGCAAGCAAGAGGGAATGAAATAAAGAAGTACAGGGAAGAAAGGCAACAGATACTGAGATGCCTGCAGTAATAAAAACCATTCAGTGTTCAACATCATTTTGACTCACCCTGATAACACAGTTTTACTCTCTTTCCTTTCATTTTCACTATCTCAGTGAGCCAGATACCTATCCATTTGTGCTGAGATTTTAGGAGTTATTTCTATAGTCTTTGCTTATAGGACACAGTTTGTAAGCATAAGAAGAGAAGAAATGTCCTGCTTTGCAAGATCAGTGATCCATCTTGGCTTGTAGTTTTCTTTGACAATGGAAACAGATTCTGATGGAGAGCATGTTATAATTTTTACCTATGACAAAACCCAGCAAATTCCTTCCAGTAATGGCAAAAAAAAAAAAAAAAAAACCCTTTTGATTAGGTTTATTTTGTTCAAAATCAAAAATCAATCTTGAAAACACAGCTTTTTGCTACTCTGACTGTGCTTATACTATAGATGCAGTTTGCAGAGCATTGCTGCCTCGGGCTAATTTATTTTCCTATTTAGTTAGACCTAGAAACATTGCTATTGCTATAATGACTATAGCTAGTTATTTCTATTCCTAGTCTAGGACTTAGGGCTGGATTTGGGCTCATTTGGGCACAACAGGCTCTCCAAGATAAACTGTTTCAGTGAGTTTGTATTCACTGTAAATTCTGTTGTTAACTGTGCCATGATTTTGTAACCACCAAAGCACAGTAAAACATTTTACTTTCCATTCCTAACATGTACTTCCTGTTGATCCCTCTGCATCTATAATGCATAAGAATGCACTGTACTTGCGGTCACTGGACAGAGAATCTTCGCTCCCACTGTAGCCCAGACAGGAAGAGTGATACTTCAGGTATGCTGGCTTCACATGCAGATTTCAAACTGTCGTTAGCTAAATATGTAGTATCTAAAGATTTTTCTTCGTTTTAAAATCTACTGTTCAAGGTAAACTGGACAGAAAATTAGTAAAAAATACTTACCTTTACAGAATCAGTGATCAATATTTACTACGTGGATTAAAAGATTTAAATCATTTGTGTCGTACAGCCTTAATCTGAAAATGGCATACACTCAGGAAAGCCTACTCCCAGAGGTGCAGGTCCATTGGAGTAAAGACTCATTTCAACATCTCTTAACGCACAAAACACGTAAAGAAGTCCTGAGGCAGATTAGTGATACTTCGACTGTCATGAAGAATTTTTTTTTTTTTTTTAAGTTAATAGCATGATAAAACCATGCTACCAGATTTCCTTCTATTTGTAGGGAAATTAAGTTGAAAAGACAAAAACAATACCAAAAAGAACTGTATTAATAGTATCAAATTCATGACAAAATTAGAAGAAGTCAACTACTGAAATCTTTTACAAGTATATGATGCATATTAAAAACAGTAAAGAAGATAAAAAGGCTTGTCAAAGAGAAATAAAGTGTTATACTACATCATTAAGGGTTTTAGTGAAGTTAAAAGATTTATCAGAATTTCTGCTGAAGAAAAGGAAATAGCGTATCATTAAAAAAAAGAACAAGGGAAAAAAGAAAGAAAAGAAGGAAAGAAGAAAAAGAAAAAAGATGTCCTAGGTGTTGAAGATGCTCTTATGTAACAGGAAGCAACGGCATATCGAAAGCAGTGAAAGCACCCTTACTGAATTTATCTGTAGCAGCCAACGGCATGTGACAGGCAATGAATTAAATACCGGTTCTGAAAACTATTAGTTGTAAGAAAGTAAATATTTCTAAGCAGATTTTCATGTTAATACTTCACTAGATGCCTATTAGCAGCAATAAACTGTTTTGTTAAGTGCTTTTAAGGTAGAATAGCTGCACAAAACATTTTTATACCTCTTCTTTGACTGGTAGCTGATGGAGGTGGAAGAATGTCGGTTGAAACTAAAATGAGACAAAAGTTGTATTTGAAAAGAATATATCAAGAAAATTAGGATATATTGTCCTACAGTGAATTTCCTTATGAATAGGAGCTACTCTTAGTAAGTGCTAAAGTAAACAACATGTACATATTTATGACCCTATAAGATCAGTATTACATTACATTTTGCTTAACTTACTTAATCTGGCAATCATAGTGAAACCTGAATAAGGGTAACAAATAAATGAGCTGAGAATGTTGCTCTGTAAGTTGCTCTCATCCCGTTTTGTTCATTCTTTAGTTGTGGTATTCTAATTCAACCACTGGACTGTTTACTTTGACGTTCACCATCAATTTGTACTACCACAGAAAATTAAGTATAAGTTTCTTTTTGTCAGTATCATAAGCTTAATTTATATATAAACAAAACTGGAATGAAAGTTCAACGATCAGCTAAGTTTCCTAGCTAATTATGGGTCGAGAAGGATAACCCCACAGAAAGGACAAGCAGAAAATAGTTGAAACACCAGCATCAAGCTATCACATTCAACTTCTCCATTGCAGTACCCTTCTACTGATCATATACTGAACAGAGCATATGAACAGGTGAACAGGTGGATTTTTTTCTTGGGGAAACAGCATCATTTCAGAGCAAACGATTCATTCATGTAAATATAAGAAGTACTTAAAACCTTGCACAACATATTATCTGAGAAACAAAAGGGTTCAGAATGAACACGGCTCCTGTCTAAATGCAGAGCAGTGCAGAACTGCATGGCAGCAATCACATCATACAGGAACACAGCCCGCATTTGCCAGAAATAACGGTAGGACCCCATCATGTACCAGTTACTTTCCTAGCTTCTGGAGAAGAGTTTTTCTTCCCTTTACCACAGACACAGTGCTTGGATTCAGACCCTAGGATCACAGGAGTCCACCCTTCTTTTAGAACCATAATCCTGACTCTCCATTGCTTCTCCTGCTTTTATATTCTCAGACTGCTGGTCTCACTGGTTGCCCTGCTTTTACCCTCCAAATAGAATAACCAATTGCATAAAGAGCTTCGTGGCTCATTTAAAAGACTCCTGCTGTGCTTTCTTCTTTGTAATTAAGATTGTAAGTGAGAAAGTAAGTTTAACATTGAGGGTTTAAAAGTAAGTTAAATGTGATCAGTTAAAGAGTAATGACTTCAAACATCATTCTTCAGGAAGATTATGAAGATTTTACCCACGTTAGTCGTTATGTGCACATACAGCCTCGCTCAAAAAAAAAACCCAAAATCACTATAGAACTAATCTACCAAGGTTTAAAACCAGATTTAAATAGCTAAGGACATTGATCAATAAATCCTCCTGCATTTTCTTGATAGATCTTTTTAAGCTATCTAGAAGGAGGAAAAAACAAGCAAACTACTGGATCAGTGGTGGGACAACCTCAGGCTTATTTTACCTGAACATGTTTTACAGGATGGGGATACTGTTGTAAATAAGGTCATCCATATAATTTTAGTTCAAAATAAAATATGAACTACAGCAATGCTACAGTGGTATATGTCAAAGTGAAACTGGACTTTTAAATGTGTATTTTGGCATGCTTCATTGCTTGATTTCTAAATGAAAACTATCAGATGCTCACCAATTTGAATTATAAATGAATTTAGAAGCCAATTTTGGACCCTTATTTAGACTACGCTAGCTATAATATATGAAAGTTTTTAAAATAAACAAACATGGAACTAGTGCACAAAGAGAAAGAACCAATTTCAGCTGCAACACAACCCTCCGACAAAATGCGAATTTGCATCTTGTACCTGATTGTCAGGGAGCCAATTTTTAACAGGTCCTGCAAGTTTCTGATTTGCCTTTATGTCCTAAGGCTTGTTGCACTACTGAACTACCAGGAAAGATATTACCTAAGAGAATAACATATGTCTGCTGACAACAACTTGAAGTATACGTCAGCATGATACCTGTGTCATCCATTGGCAAGTACGATTTTAGGGCACTGACATACAAAGCCAACTGCTGCAGATTTTGTATCTCTGACTTAGACAATTGCCAGCTATAAGCAGTAGCTTTTAGCAGTCTGATTAAAGCATTGCTCTCTGAAGTGGACACTTGTTTTTCGTAGATGCACAGAGGCTTTCAGGTTGGGAAGGACCTCAGGAGGTCTCTCATCCAACCTCTTGCTCAAGGCAAAGCCAGCTCTGAGGTCAGACCAGGTTGCTCAGGGTTTTATCCAGTGGGGTCTTGAAAACCTCCAAAAATGGAGACTGCACTGCCTCTCAGGACAACGTGTTGCCCTGCCCGACTTGAAGGGTGGCTTGAGTTTTCTTCCTTAGCCAGTCAAAATCTCTCTTTTCAGTTTGTGTTCATTGTCTCCTGTCCTCCCACAGGGCACCACTGCAAAGGGCCTGGCTCTGTCCTCTTAGTAATTTCCTCACAGGTATTGAAAGGCTTCTGTTAGCCTGGAGAAGAGAAGAATTTGGAGGAGGGTGGGGGAGAAGCGAAGCAAAACTAGTTCTCTCAACTGCTGCTTTGAGGACAAGTTCTCTAGTCCCCATCATCTTGGTGGTCTTCCACTGTACTTGCTTCAGTTAATCAACATTTATCTTTACTGGGGAGCCAAAACTGTATGCAGCACTCCAGTTGCAGTCTAACGAGTGTAAGGTAAAGGGGGTAATCACCTGCCTCAATCCATGGTCCTTATTCTCAGGCACTTTGCTGCCCACTGGCACTCAACCAAGACCCCCATGGCCTTTCAAAGGAGGAGGAGAAGGTAAAACGGTCCGTGCCAATCTAATGCATGAGATAAAAGCCATTTAAATTGAAAATAAATTCTAATATCTCAGGGTGATCTTTTAATCCTCATTACTCATTGAAATTGAGATTCCCACTGATTAGTCCATATTGATATATAACTAGAAATGAATTAATAACTCCAAATGATTTATTGCTTCAAGGAAGGCCTCACACTGCTTCCCTTCTCTGAATGAAAGGCATGTGAAATTAAAGTGAAATGGATAAAGGCTCAATGAAGAAATAGCATTATACTTGCTCTAACTTATTAGTTGTTTATACATAAATTGTGTTTATTAATAATATAACTTATTAATAAACAATGTGTCTCAGATTTCTAGAGATCTACCATTTTTATAACTGTTTTAAAAGCTCAAGGTATTTTGGTTCACTTATTTGTAATGTTTTTTTAAAGTTTTCAGATGACTGAGGAGTACCATCTTAAAACTTGGTAGTCCAATTTTAGAATGGCTCCCTTGGGTAGCAGCATTCTCAGCATTCAGAGTAAATATGTCTGTCTTCACCTAGTCAGGCAGCTTTGCAGAATAATAAAAACAAAATCCAAAGGAAATTTGGTTTTATTTCAAAAATAAATCCATTTCCTAAAATTGGAAAATTTATAGTTTTGACATTTTAAAAATCTGGTATGGTCTTTAGCCCTCATATCCTCTCATTCGTGATACTTAGACACAGAAATTGTCAAAGAATAATACTTTTTTTTTTTCCCACTCAAGTGTAAAAAAGCCTTTCTAATCTAGGGTGGGCAATAAAATAAACCTAATGGAGCCCTGAAGTGGTATATGCAATGAATGCACCTGTCATTTTATCTTTCTGCATTGCTCCAAAATTGTTCATTAAGTGAGCGTCTTTCATTATCTAATAATTTTTCTTAAAAGAGCTAGAGCCTTTTGTGAAATTAATGCTAAGCTCAATGAAGTTACTGCAGAGATCAAAAGTACTACATGCTGTACTACTACATGCAGGCTACTACATGAGACCTTTTATTAGCTATTTTATGTAATTCTCACTGAAGCTAGCAGAACACAAAGGAAATCTCTCATGCAGATATGTAAAAATATACCTGTCATATCAAGATTTATATGAGTCCTAGGATATAAACTGATGAAACACAAACAGATGTCCTCTGGCTGGCCAGAGTCGTCACCAAGGCTTCAATTTGATTTCATGTTCTCACTGATTGATAAGTTTCAGTCCTTAGCTTAGAGAAGTACTAAAACTGAGTCTTTTCTGTAGCTCAGAAGAAATAAATAGATTTTGCACACCAGTGTTATAAACAAGCTCAAATACATGCAGTTATTGTTATTGTTGCTTAGTAAGTATGAGTCTTTCTTTGGTTATTAGAGGTTTTTAACAGTCTCCTAAAAGACCTATGTAGGACCCTATTCTCATACAGCTATTTGTTCATTCCAACTGACTGAAAGATTTGTTAGTAAAACAAACATCAGATAAAATAGTACTGGTGACATTTAAGAGCCTAATCTGAGCACAGAATTGAGCAAAAAGACAGTGTAAGAATTACTTCTGAAATGCACTGAGCACTTATAATTTGAAAATTAGGTCCTCTTACAGTATTTTAAGATGGATACCCACAAGTAATGAATTACCTACCTAACTAATCACTTTGGAATTCTGCAAGTTCATACACAAAACTAGATGTCACTGGCAGTAAAAACCCTTGCAAAACCTCCTATTCCATTCTTTCCTTCTATTCCCCATAATGTTCTTGGTGACATTCACCAAATTCATCATGTAATTGAAACTGAAGATATGACTAGTGAGCGTACTTCCACTCAAATAAATGGAATTACATCAACAGTTAGTTTTACTTCTTATGTTTTAGCAGCTCCATATGGGAATTATAGAAACAAAACAAAGCAAAGCCATGCTTACATCCTAAAACTCAGAAATCTTCTGATCTTCTGTTCTGTAGCTATTTCATTTTTGCATTGGTTTTAGTGATGTAAAGCCAACCAAAATGCTTTCAAGTATGTACTTGTGCATAGTGTTTAACTGCTGTTTTTTATGATACTCTTGAATAAGATTATTATACCTCTTATGTGTAGCCTTCAAACTTGCACGCTTTGTTCATTTCAAGCAACACCTTTTAGTGATTTGTAACTACATTTTATATTAATGTAAAAGAGACATGGGATAATAAGCATTTCAAACGTATTGCTGACTCAGTTTTTCATTATTTGTGAAGACTCTATTCAAATAATGAACCTTAAAATCTACTGCTTCTTCCTCTGTTAGTCTTGACAAAGTGTTAACGAGAGCTGTGAAAAAGCTTAACAGTGGGACAGTACAGCAGCATTCTGTCTTTGTAGTGAGAGATCCTATCTTTGCCTATCAGTAGTCTTTCATTAGCCACAAATAAGACAGTAATAAAAGGAGATCTGTGGTCCTTTGAAACTGCATCAGATAGCTAAACTATGATCCTGTGTTTTCACCATGAAAAAAAAAAAGTCTGTCATTCTCACCTGGCCTCACTGGACACATATTTTCATTTTAAGATGGGAAAACCAGCACAAATTAACCAACTGAAATACCTTTGATCTGAAAGATCTTTTGATTACATATCCTAAGACTAAAACTTAGGTGTTTGCTAGCTTGGTTTTACTGTGAACAATCAAGCTGGAAGGCTTTTCCATTAAACACATCGTGCTTTTCAATATTCTTCACAAAGCCAATCTCTTAAGAAGCAGAAAACCTTAAACTGAGAGAGTAATACAGAATAAAAACAAATTAAGTAAAAAGAAACAGAAGAGAGCTTTGTAGATATACCTAGACTGAGATGAGATAGCAGATGAAATAGTGGAAGCTGCTAATGACATGTTCTTGGACCCAAGGAAAGGCTTAGGTTGTGAAAGAGAGCTGGGGGCTGCAAGCACTCTGCAGAAGACACAGTAAAAGCATGAAAGCATGTACAAAATAATTTCACAGGGACAAAAATCATGAATCAAGAATCAAGCTTTGTCGGAGTTCAGGCACAAGAGAACTGCTGCATAGTTACCAGGAACAGGTTTTCTGTAGCATACATCTGCAGACTTACAGAATAGCACAACCAAGCACATCCCTACAGAACACAAGACAAAATGCACACATTATGTAAAAATCTTAAAAACAGAGTCTATCGAAAACTGAGACAGACAATATTTCAGGACGGGACTTTTGCTAACGATACATGTTTTTACCTGCAAGATCTGAAGATGTTTGAGTCTGAATTTAAGCTAAACATTTTAATATGAAAGCAATATCAGATAAAAGATTCTCCCTCTTAAAACAGAAGTTATTCACGTGATTAGTTGAGTAGAGGCATTTACTTTTGAGGCATATATTAGATAATTCATTTTCTTCATGTTAGAGTTTCAACTGGGGGATAAAATTGCTTAAGCCATGTGATTATTTCATGTGAAAGTGCCTTTCAGCACAGTCCTGAATTACAGTATAATACCTTATTCAAATCTCCTTTGCTGGCTGGATGATTGATTTTCTTGCACTGGAATAAAAACACTGGAGTCCAGTAGGTCATGATAAGGAAAAAATGACTGAAGTGAAAAACTAAGTAGTTGGTATACAAATAATTTTAGTGAAATAGCAAAAATTAAACAAGAAATAGAGCCAAGAGAACACTTCCAAATTCATTTACAGAATTCTAAAATATGACAGACTACGTCTTAGATCTCAATTATTTAAAGTAGCTTATATTACTGATAATGTGTTTTTCCTTGGATTTTTTAAAACATGCTAAAATATATACCTTTTAGGAATAGTAATGTAGCAAAAAACAAAGAATGAATAATGTGCACCAAACAAATTCACTCTTACAATCCCCAAAATTACAGTAATGTGACAGCAGCATAAATCCCATCTGTTTCTTCACAGACTGAGTCTGATCACTTTCGGTATACAACTGTAACTCCTACTATACACTGAAAGTGTTATGAATGCATATCTCCTTGAAACTCACGTTAGCGCTATAGCTGAACTGCATTAGAGAAAGAGTGGATCAAACTATTCAACATGAATTGACTTAATGTCTTACAGTGCACTCAATCACCAAATGTGTGGTTTTACTGACATATTGCTCACTGTGCATCCTGTTCTACTGACATCTGCTACAATATGGTAAGCTCAATCACGTGAGCAAATTACATTTTTTTAAAATAGTCCATTTCATGTCATACTTCAGAAACACTATTAAGAGAACCTGTGAGATGTTGTGTTGGTTTTATTAGAAGTGGTGAAAAACACTTCTAGTTTTAGCCCCAGACTTGCTTTTTGAAAATGTAAACTATATACCAGACTTAATCCTATATTTTGTTATTTTTAGGGCAGTTCTATTTTGCAAATTCTTTGCAAACGTGAATGTACTTTAAAGTAAGAAAAAAAAAAAACACAAAATATATAAAAGCATATAAAATAGGCTACAGCTTGTACATACAACATTCTTAAGTTTAGAATGTGTATGCAGCATTTCCAGAGCCATACAGGGGTACATCTGCGAAAGGACAAAGCAAGGAAGCGTTACCTTTGGAAGGAGGATGAGAAAGACTCTTGCACTACTGAGGTGGGAGTGGTTGCTGGTGGTGTCATCAGACTGGCTGTATTTTGAGCAGCAGTAGCAGGCTGATGTGCTGAAGCATGTGGTGCAGGAGCAGAGGCAGAGCTGGTAGACACCGGAGCATGCTCAACAGGGGTACTAATTAGAGTTAAATTAAATAAAACAAGAAGCATTTTAAAAAGGTGCATATTTAAATGTAGAGCATAAAACCTACTATGTTTGCATCTGAAGCTGCAAACATAGTAGCAGGCTGTGTTACTGAGAGAAAAGCACAATTACGGAAAGGAAAAAAAAGAAAAAAAAGACATTTGTTAGGCCTCTTCATATGAGCAGTTAAGACTGTAATGCGGTTTTTGATCCGGCTTGACTGAAATTTATCCCAGGACATACACAACACTAAGGCCTGCTCCCACTGAAGCCAGTGACAGGAAGTGTGGCATGCAGTACTTAAATGGTTGTATAGACCCTGTCAGAAACTCTTTGAATTAGGATAAATTTCATCCAGTATTTACTCCTGGAGCTGAAGTTTACGTTAAGGAGTAAACCTCTTAATTAGATGAAGAAAAGCAGTTTAAGAGATATTATAGTTTTGTAGCAGCAGGTTTCCTGCAAGTTCTGAAAGTCTAGAGATCTGGTCTTGTGTTGGTTTTAGTCAGTTTTGGGCAAAAAACTGACTAAAGAAACTTTTTTAGCTAAGTAGAAAGATGTTTATAAAGAGTCCATTGATTATTAGCTCATCTCTGCCCTAAATTCATCCTATGTTATGCTGGCCAACCCATCAAACGATAAGACACCTTTTTACACATAAGAACAGTATGCAACACACAAGGGGAAGATGTAGCATAACATTTTACTATGTCAGCTTTAAAACCACTTGGGTGATGACCATGAGTTGTTAACCTCGGGGTCCTCTTGTGGCACAGATAAAATAAACATTTATATTGCTCTGTTCCATGTTATCTTTGATTGCAAAATAGATTAATTTAAATGAAAAACATCTAGTCCTGTATCCTGTGGTTATTTTACTCACATGTCTTCCATTGCCTACTATCTGAGCATGCAGTGCTCATTAGCATATTTTAGCCTTGCCCCCTCACTCAGATTTGGAAAGTATTACTCATCTGTTACAGACAGACAGATTGAGTAAAGTTCATCTATTAGACAACCTTGCAAGATAGTTTAGTCAAAGTCATCCACTGCTAAAAATTGAAACAATCTTTTGGGAGGTTCCGTTTATTGTCTTCCACTAGCTCTTCTTAACATTAAATGAAAAGAAAAAATTGATGGATTTACAAGATTTGAGGTCTTTTCTGATTGTTTCAATGAATTGGATATTAACAAAAGGAGAGTAATATGTATATTCATTATTTAGTTGTCAATAAACCAAATAAAAATCACTATATCATTTAAAATTACTTGGGGGGGGAGATAAAAGCTTAATCTTAATTTTGTGGTTAGACAGATTCTACTGTGGGTTTAATTAACCTTTATATACAGAATTAATAAGACACTGAAAAACAAAACTAATTGCAATTTGAGTTTTCAAATTATTATACTATTTTGAGGCACAAACTTCAGTGATAACATAAGCATCTAACACCCAGACATAGGGGCCATTTTTCTTGATGCCATATTAATGAGTTAGATTCATTTTCTTTAGTAGTTATCCCAATGCATTTTAATTATTTTTTAAAAACAGTGCACTACTATACATAACATAACTGTCCACAAGCAGTGGTACAAGAACATGTTTAAAGACAATGGCTGTATTTTTACTCCCGTTCGCCTAACTCCTAAATATATTGCTGCATCTCTGGGTTCTTACAAATGACACCTATGAAGGTGACGGCATTCAGTGATTCTCTTGTGCAATGTAGAAACAATGCCCCAAATACTATTTCCTGAGCGCAGTAAGTATCAAACAAAAGACAGCTTACAGTTCCAAGACTATTTTCAGCCAAAACTTAGCACCCAAGCATACTCTCAGCATTTTTTCTATGTGATTTTGTCATTGTGCAAGTATTATCTATCTTTCAGCCATTCTGTCTAATATTTTCATTTGCTTCTCTCAGAAACATTGATTTTACAAGTTACACGCCTCAGGAGCTGTTCAGTACTTCAGAATCTGTGATACCCCTTGCTCTTCTGGGGACTGTCCCATTTCCCCTGTCCCCATCTTGTATGACACCTTTTTCTGTGGGTTTGGTAGTCTAAATGATGGCATCTCTTATTTCAGCTGAGTATTTTACTGTTTCATTAGCCGAAACAGAAGCATGCTTGTTACACCCACCGATTTCAAAGCTGAATGTGACCCACCACAAAAGCAGATAATCAGTATTTTCTCCCTTATGAGTTTCACCTATATATAGCAAGTGAGCTTTTGAAAATACTCATCTTGCTTGCAGTTCTGGATTTCAAATCATTAAGCAAAAAAGTTTTGCATCAAGTTTTGCAAAAGTTTGTTTATCACAATCCGCATTTATTAACTCTTCCATATTGATGCATTTGCATTACGTTGTAAATTTTTCCACTTTGCTACGTAGTCTGTCTAATTGATGTTGTATTAGCGAAGTAGCTGTGTGTTATACATCACAGCTATGGATCATGGGCTAGTCTATTACTGAGTTTTAATGTAAAGGAATACTCGCAGGATACCCCCGCCCCCCCCCAGCAACAGCGGGTACTGCAATTTTCATATTCCGTGGTGTTGGCTCAAAATTTAGTACTTATACATCTTTAATTTAGCAAACATCAAAAGACTGGAACTATACAATACAATATTCCATTTTATAACAGAACTTCATGCATGTCCTAAAAACAATCTATAACTTCACCTATTTCATCTTTCTATTTCCACTGAAATGAAAGGAAAATTGCTACAGATTTCAAAAGAATCAAGACTTCATACCTTGAATAGAAGAAAATAGTGAGGTTACTTAAGTGTTGTAATGATGTCCAAAATGTTAACCAAAACACATGCTCATTGATACATATTAAAAAAAAAAAAAAAAAAAAAAAAAAAGGAGAGAGGGAAGGGAAAGAGAAGAAAATGTATGTGGACATGGACCTGTGTGGAGACAGATTTGAACTGGACAAACACATATAAATGAAATGCAAATATACTGAAATACCTTATAAAATTAAAGAAAAATAGAAAGTTTTATCTCACATGCTGTAATAGCTTTTTAATATAAGTAAAATGTTAGAGGCTTGATCACATTCCTGCAGGGCAGAATACATTAACCGTTTAACAAAAAAAAGAAAGTAGAATAGATGTAAATGAAATAGATTAAAAACCTTAAAACTCAGGGTGATCTTATTACATACAATGTGTACAGTTGGTAACTAATTCTCTTTTTATAGAAAGAATTCAGACTTACTTGACTGTTTTTAATTGATCCACTATGAATTTTAAATAGATATCTTATGTAGACTTTCAAATATTTTTTCCCCCAAAATCGCCTCATTTCTAGAATTTTTTTTTAACATGTTATTCAGGTGTAAAAGAGTTTTGAGTTGATAAATGTGAATGCTGTTTTATCAAAAATATCACCTATTATAACAGCTTCATTATTAAGTATGTTACAGTTTTTTTTTTTAAAAACAGGTATTCTGTACACTTTTAATCTTTACAGTATTTTGCATTTTAAGGAAAATCAAAGGAAACGTATGTTCTCAAACATCTCCATATTTGTGGTAACAAACATAAAATGCATGATGTGAGTAAGTTAAGTGGATGAAAACAAACACATACTCTCTACTCAACTGATTTTCCACTTGAAAAGTAACACAGATCAGTAGAGGTTAAGAGGATAACAATGGTTAACAACTATAATGAGGAAACAGAGCAAAAAATGCACTCTAACATTAAAAACAAAACAAAACAAAAAAAAGTGCAGATGACTCTTCGTGGTCTCAATAGTCCTAACTTACGTGACTTTCTGTCCAAATAACAATTGAGTGGGTTATTAAAGCTGTACTTAGTCTCCTTTATATAATGCATGAAGTCCTTTTTGTTTCAAGTCATCCAACCAATCTCTTGTATGGAATTGAAAATGTAAGGGACAAATCAAAATGAACAGGCAAAAATTATCTTTTTTATGGTAGCATTTGTAGAAAAAAGTGCTAGAGAAGATAATTAGAAAAAGACATAACGTGGAAGAAATTTGCATTTGAATATGGGAATGTTTGTAGAAATACAGTGAATAACATCAGCTGCTGCTTTCCTGCAGAAGGTGCTTAATGGTTCTTGCCTGTATATTCTAGATGAAATCCTTAAGAGTGTCACTTTAAAATGTAAAACCCACAGGAACTAGAAGTTGCTGGAATTTGTAGAACTTAGACATCTGCCTCTTAGGCCATGGGCATTTCTGTCTGGAAGAGTTAGAGATTGTTATTACCAAACCATTCCAAAGCTCCAAACCAGGTCAGTTACGCAGTTACACATCACAGTGTACCTTTGATTACTGGATGAAGCAAGAGGGACTTTCTGGCCAGTAGTGACGAAACTGGCTTCCCTCTGACTTGTACCCGCTCCAAGCCTCACAGACCCCTTGGAGGCCACTGGCTTAGCATTGTCAGTGCTGGCATCTCTGGTGCATGACTGAGGAGGATGCCAAATACTCGAGGTCACATACTGTGGTGCATGTGTAGTAGCTGAAGGCCTGGGTAACAAAGATTACAACGGAAATTTCAAATGAGATTTTTGTTATCATGTCACCAAATTCCTAGGTAATAGCAGTTTTTTGAGGGAGAGGGAGAATTCCAGCCACAGAAGAAGCTGCCGGTTTTAACAGAAAAAGGGCTGTTTGATTTTTGTGGTTTTCAGATATACTTTGTGCTTTCTATCCATGCTAAATAAAGCAGCGCTTTAGAACACTAATACCCGGCCTTTTAAGACAGCAGTCATTATTTGTTTGCAGTGGGCAAAGTTGGGCTGCAGGGGCGCGTGGGACGAGTAACAGATGTGCTGAACCTCCTAACTGAAAAGTCAAGTCTAGGTTTAGTAAGAAAGGCTTCATTTTTCTGGATGATTTATACCTGAAAATATCCAGTGTCCTTTTTTTGTATCCCTAAATTCCTTGCACCATAGGAGATCATCATGGTACTGCATTTGAAATCATGACAAGTCTTGATGGTTCATTACCGCTTACGACTGCGAAAGGATTTAAGAACTCAAAAAGTACCTTGTGTTAAATCTGGAAACCATACTGCTAGGCATATCAAAATAAGACACATAGCAAAGCTGTGATGATAATGGAGGTGGAGAAAAGCCATGGTATGACAAACCATGCAAGTTTAAGGCAATGTAGTGTGACACTAACACCAGTCATACATCAGAAATTGTTCCTGGTAAAATCCAAAAGAAGAGATTTCAGTGGAGCAGCTGCACAGTCCTGTAGATGATGTTGCACAAATCAAACAGCTACTGAAATGCTAACATGTGTTACTTGGTTTTTCAATTTAATTTATATACATTTGTTATGCAGGAATCAAGGGTTTTATTTCATTCTTCTGCCATAATTCTTATTTTCCGTAGTGTTCCAAGTGCCAGTTATCATTGCTCGTGTCACTAGTGAGGATAATGCTTGCCCTTGGATTTTAGTTCTATGCGACCTTCGTTCAAATGTGAGAAGTCTTAAAAACAAAAAGTAGTTGTACATTGTTTATGGAGGGATGAACAAGACAGGAAAGCAGTGAGGTAAAATTTGTTTCATGACATGAACTAATAAGAGGCATTTCTTTGCTCCATTAAATAATTGATCAGATCCATTTAAGAAGTACCTGTGTTTCAGCACTTGTGTGTACCTTTATAGATACATTTTTATACGTAACTGCAAAGTATGCTGAGATTCTTTGGTAGAAAACTACTTTTGAAATGAAGGAAGTTACTTACAGAGATAAGTTCTGAACCTCATAGCCCATCAAGGATAAAACAACATATGCAAGAATCAGATATAGAAATGTTCTTACAATACCCCAAAGGTTCTTTCTTAGATCTTAAAAGCATCTTGAACAATCTAGACAAAGTTTATAATGGAAATTGTTCTTAAAACCCCATCGAACTGACAATATTCCATTTCAACAAGATCTGACAAAAGCTTCTTATTTTTCAGGTTTGTAAGTTCTGAGCAACTTGATCCCCCCTGCCCTGTTTCATAGTCCACTACCATCTCATACAATTTTTTGAACTCTACATTAGAAAGAAATGCCTGGCAAACCTGCTTAGTTGAATTCTCCATCATTAATTGTCCACTCAAATTGTACAAGTTTCATATGGTTTTGAGGTAAGAACAATACGGGGAAAGTGGAGGCAAATTGAATAGGAAGAAAGCAGAACACAGAACAAACATTACCTGTTTTCTGATGCTGCTGCAACATTTTCCTTGTCTCTGTGAAAGGAGGGGATACCATATGAATAAAGCAAATGCAATTGTCAGTGGTGGTGGGGAAAACAAACAAACAAACAAACAAAACAACAACAACAACAAAACAACACACAAGGCAAAGGAAGATGAGTTGAGGAGAAATGTTTGGTTGCCAAAAGCATCCTAGAGTGGTTGCTCATAAATATAGCTGAGAGGAACATGTTCAGCTCTCCAAATGAAACCCACCAAATTTGCAAGTTTCCTGTGAACTTTTTCTCTTGTTCAATATTAAAGACAAATGAAGGAAAATTAACAGTTACAAATCTGGCATTATCTATATGTATATAACTTCAGGTATAGTTTTGACTTTAATTTAAAGGTCACTTAAAAAAAAAAATCCAATGATATTCCAGCAAAACATAATCTGATGCTAACTCCAAGTGGTAAAAATAATCAGATGGGCAGTCCTCAAGGATCCTATACTTTGAAGTGATAAGGAATTAAATAGTTAACAATAAGATGGATTGTATATGTCTGGCATCACGTAAAAATTCTCTGTCCTACCCAAATAAGTACTAGTTTTCTCAGTTCTATGTTTGATTAGAAACAAGAAAAGTCATCCCTTCAGAAGCGAGGAACAAGTCCACCTCCATTTCAGTGACAGAGCATTAAGCTGTTAGCCTGTAAACACTCACAAACACTTACAGAAATAACTGATCAGTTTAAGTGCAAACAACTGTATATTTGTGGAAGAAGTTAAGAAAAGGGTATTCTAGTAAAGACTATAATCCTTAAATGTTAGACTCCTATGCTTGAAATCCAATTGAGTTAAATAACTGAGATAAATCTCAATATTTAGCAATGCGGTGGGTGGTTATGTCTTTTCCTAGTCAAGAAATTGTGCTAGAATTTCAGCATGTTTAAAGTTAAAATATGCCAAATCAGAGCATTTTCCATAACTGGGATCTAAAATTACAAAACACAGAGCAAGTGCCCTCATTTATCCAACTGAACCTCCTTTCTGAAAAGTTCTTCCATAGAAGAAATACAAGAATTTATTTATCTTGATTTGTTGAGCTCTGATCATTGTCTTACATTATGCTTGGAAGACTATTCTTAATATTTTCCACATTATTAGTAGTATTCTATAGATTTCTGTCTGCGTTTATGTATGTACGTACACATGCTTGCATACATACATACACCTTTTCCGTAGTTCAGCCCCAGTAAAGTTATAAACACCAGTCCATCAGCAAAGATATGGGCATAGATATTCTCTACCCTCCCAATTTTTAAAATCTCTAAAATGTAACCCCCAAAATAAATGAATTGAAGCCAGACTTTCAAACACAGAAGTAGATCTGAAACGAGCCTCAGCTGTGTCTGTCTAAGAATGTTACTATGGTTGGAATGGAAGAACCTGGCTTGAGCATAAATACCCTAGTAAGATGAATTGTTCACCACTCTAAAGCAATGAGAAACCAAACACTATCTTTATGGTAACCAAGCCGCACGTTCACTGGAACGTCCTGGATGGGAAAGCCAGGCTGAAACAAGGTGGAGGAGGATGGATTAGAAACTGGTGGGGGTGCAGGTAGGATAGGAAAGTGTTAGCATACCAAGAGCCACAAACATGCAAGACTGTTAAAAAATACAGTTGCAGCCAAAAGAGAATAAGGCATTGTTTATTCCCAGTGTTACCAGGTATTCATGAAAAATTATAGTCAAGACAAAAAGGCAGGCAGCTCGGGGTAGGGCAGAAGCAGCTTTAAGCCTCTGGTGTTACTATTAATCTGATCCAAACTTTTCCACTCTACTAGCTGTAAACACTAGTTTACTACTACTGAAAACGCAGAAGAACATCACTTGACTTTGAGGTGGGGATTTTACAAAAGCTTATTCCGAGCATACCAGTATAGGATAATGTTGAATGACAATGGCAAGGGGAGTTTTGAAGGTTATAAAGAGAGAGAGAAGTATAGTAAACATACTCCCACAGAACAAAGCAAAGGAAAAGGCAGAGAGTAAAGGAAAGACGAGCTCAAAGGCACACAATACTTCCTCACAGGTTTGCTTTCAGGAACTATTCTCTTCCCAGTCAACAGGAATAATTCCTGTTTGGCTAACAGTGAGAAAGGTTCAAGATCAAGTGTCTCTTATTGGTTAAACTCATATTTCGAGAAACAGACTATTGAATTTCCAGCCTTTACAATCAAACATCTTTTGCAAACTAAATGCAGAATTAATTTCACTTTTGAGTCAAATACATTGCTGGGACAGGCTTGGTGAAGTCGATACCTTTACAATATGAAAGAATTAGGCTCAGAATATTATGAGCAGTTTGTATCTTTGCAGTTACACAAGCTGCTCAAATAAATGACACTAGTGGACAGTTTTGAGCTACCTGGGCGAGATTTAATATTAACGTTTTTTTTCTGCAGTCCGTTTAGGTCCCCAGCTAAAACGACTTTTGACAGAAAGGCCTTAGTCAATGACTATTTGAGAGAACACTGCAACTCCCACAGGTTTTATTAAATATTAGGCATGTCTCAAACAAGACTTTTGTATGCAGCATACTGTCTATCCCAATTACACAGTGTGTAATACAATGGAAATTAGGAAATGTTTCATTCTCATAAAACTATGCTACATGATACGGTCTTGAAGACAGAGTGAATGGAATGACTGAAATAGAATCCTTCCCTCCCCACGCTAGCAAGACTTATATCAGTGTGGGTAACAAAATGCAAAATTCATTTGCATTGTGATCATTCAGCTTGTGCGTTCCACTGGACCCTAAAAGAACAATAAATTTCAGAGAGCTTCTACTAAGTGATTCTGTTGAATCTGAACTGTATGTACCAGACAACAGAATACTTTCCCATTTTATATTTGGAAACCAAATGTAAAAAGATTCCCAAACAATCATGTAAGTGTAACAAGCAAATTGAGATGCTGAGATTGTGCACCTTCCATCTACCTTCCCTCTTGGAGAATCTAGACTCTCTTGAACAGCTCCTCTCTATTCCATTAAAATGTTGTAGAGACAGAGGATCATTTAATCTGTAATGAAGATCAGATGGTATCAGGAAAATCTGGCATCCTGAGAAGCCACATGGTCCTTCAACTCTTTTCTGTCTTTCAGTACTGAAGCAATAAATGAACACTATAATTGATTTATTCTCAATACTGTCACGCAGCAATTTGTTCTCATTTTACAAATGAGAAACTAAATAGAATTGTTCATGGCCAAGTAGAAGGTCCGTGGCAGGGCAGAGAACTGAAATGAGTCAATCCCTGAATTCCAACCGAGTATGTAAAATATCAAGTCACTCTCTTTAGTAAGAGATTACGGAACTATTTTTATAAATATTACTATTCAGTTTATCAGTATTTTCCTGTATTGATCATCCAGTAGTCTTCTATCAAAGAAGATACATGACAGATCTTCTATCAAAGAGGATATAGTTACAAAGACTTACAGATTATTAGGGTTTGTACCTCTTGAAATTAAAAATTCTGTTTTTCTAGTAGTATGTTGTAAATTTGCAGGACTTTTCCTTATTAGACTCATAATAGCTTTCATCCTAATATGTAGTTACATTTACAGAAACATATATACCTACAGATAAAATTTCCTTTTAAGAAGTTAAAGTCACAAAATAATTTTTCAAAAATTTCTTATAGGATATCTAGGAAGAAAGTTGTGTGAAAGTTATTTCATAACTGCCTTCCAAACATTTTTGTCTTGAAGGCATAAGATGCTGACACTGCTGGAAACTGTACACTGAGCTATATTAACTGCTGTTCTGATCCAGCAAGGCAATTTCTAGCTTTCTGTGTTCGCAGCTAGGAATTTTTCCATAGACACATGAATATAAAATCATCAAGATGGTTTATCTTGTTTCTCCCCAAGTTATATTTTTGTAACTGTAACGAACTATTATCTTAACAAAGACACCACAAGACACACACACAAAAAAATCACAGGCAGTTAACTGGAGAGGACAGAAGATGACTATCATGCTGGTTTAGTCAAAACTTTAGCTTGGGATCAGAAAAAGGGTGTAGAAGAAGAGCTAGTCTCTCTTTTTCAGCCACTGTAGTTAAGAATGTGAGCAGCCCACGCCAAAATGATCGCAGTATATCCTGCTAGTATGTCTGCTTTTCAAAACAGGGAAATACATTTCTCCCAGAAGATATCCTGGTTTGTGCAGACAGTGCCACAGAATAGGAAAAGCATTGTCATATATTCAGTGAAAAAAAACAGCAACTCATTCTCAACAGGTAGCATGAAACTCAGTCAAAGCAGCTCACTAAATCACAGCAAATACCTCCTACGGATGCATTTTAGTGGCATCTACTAGTATGCTGTTACATTAAACATTCAAATAAGAAATACATCTAGAAATACAGCAGCATCTGCGTTTGTGAAAGTTAAGATAACTTTTCCAAGATTTATGTAGGGACATTTGGCATGCAAGTATGTACTCCGATTTATCTTATTGGTAAACATGCCACTTTAATATCAACAAAGACTGCAAAATCCTCAGTATATTGAACAATTTGAGCTTGGGTACATTTGAGCTCAAAAACCACTGCAGATAGTTTTCCCCTATCTTGGCCTTAATTTTGCAATCAGATCTATCCGAATAGTTCCCTCTAGCCTTTTAGAACCCCACTGGTAAAGCTCAAATATCTGCCAGCAGGCACCTGAACTCAGATCAGGACTTTCGGTTTGTATTTGTGACCACTGAAGACAAAAACGGTGCACAAGTTCAGCTACTGTACACTGGAAACGGTTCCCCTTTCTCTGAAGCGTTCTCTCTCATCATGACTTCACATTGCTCCAGGGAAGCTAGGAGAAAAACAGGAACTCATCGATCTCACTGTCAGCTAGTAGCTTTTTAGAGCCATTTTTTAATTTGTGCACACTGATGATAAGAAAATTCATACTTTCTCTACATGGTATCATCATCAATTTGAAGGTACATCTCAGATACACCAGCATGTCTTTTCTGGTTGGCTCCTGAACCAAATAAGTGGTACGAGTTACAGTAGTTGACAATTTTTTTCAGAACGTGGAATATGCTTTATTTCAGATTCCCTTAAGGGTTTTCTTACCTTCCCTCTCTCTTATCTGTAATTGTATAACATTTTGTGTCAACGACACCAATTGTTTACATGGAAATGAACTGTTAGGAAATTATTAGTATTCAGCATAATTCTGTTGACATTAATGCAATTTAGAAGCAGAATAAAAGGAAGCAGTGCGAGTGCTCTGCCATCAGCCAGTTCTCCAGCTTGTCCTAAACAAAGCTCTCTGAACCAGTCAGAATCCACAGACCACAGCTGGGTACTCCTGGGTCACACGTGCCTCTGGAAAGCTGCTACATGCAAGAACTGCTTTTTCCTTGTTGGACTGAAGGCAATGGCAGAACACAGAGTACAGTAAGAGATAAAGGCAGCACTGTGCACCGGTATTTTGGTTAGCCATCGGCATCAGTGCAAGGATGCATATGGGTGTCTAAAAGGTTGCACAGAAGGAATGAAAGCAATGTGAATTACTGCTCATGCAGAGGTAAGTGCTGGAGAGGAACATGCAGAAGACTGAAATGGTAAAGGAGAGATGTTAAAATATAGTTCACTACACCCCCACACAGAAGTGAATCTTCAGCTTTGACAAGATCTGTTAGCTTATGCATTATTTTCTCTATTTTGAGAAAGATTTCATTGTATTTGCTAGTTTCATCTGGTGGCCTCACTCCTTCAGTTTTAAGCAAGCGCATTCAAGTGGATACATCAGACCTTATGGCTCCCATCTTTGATCAACTGGTTCTACAGAGAACTCGCGTCGAAACAAGGAATCCATGGCCTCCAAATTCACTTTTCCCACAGAATTTAAAGGAGTGTTTTGGGGAAGGACATATTTGATCAATTTTCCCTTCTGGTTTCACTCTGAATTCCATAGAAACAATTGAGTTTATTCATTATTCCTATGTTTTTGTCACTCTTCAGTAACTAAAAGGTAAGTGGGGATCAGAATAAAATTATGTACTTAATATTATTTATTGTGGTAATGTTCCTTAAGCAGGAAAAAAAAAACCAAGAAACCACCACCACCACCAAAACAAAACAAAAAATGAAACAAAAAAAAAAACCCAAAAAGCTAACTACAGAAGCCTGCTTTATTTTGTGCACTGTTGTAGAAAAACAAGCTATATCCTTCAGAAGGAGTGTTTTGGTAATTTGCCTAGTGTACAGATAGGAAGTTTCTGGCAACTGGTAAATCAGCATTGCTAACCACTGGAAATTGGCAAATGAAGGAAGAGGATCAAGGTACCATAGCTTGTCTTGGTTGTATCAGATGGCTTTGATAAGCAGAAGGAGAACAAAGAATGTTACCGTGTTTGAGAGCAAATTTTAGACAATTTTCACGTACATTGCAGAAGGCTGCTGATTAAAGGCTGATTAAAGAAAGCCATCACTTGGTACTACCAAGATCTACTACCATCATGTACCATACCAAAATTCTAGATTTTTATATCTGCAAACTAGAATTTGTGCAAGTGTCCCTGTATTTTCTGAAGGTGTACTGATAATCCCAGTCACTGAAGCTTGTGCCAGACACTGCTAACGCAGCCATGGAATCACTTATTCCCTGTGGCAACCTGACTGTACAAGTGAAACATTGGTCACCCCTTCCTCTCTATGAAGAAGGCTACAGCCAGCTCTGTGATACATGAGTTTGACTTCTCAAAAGTGATGAAGCAGTCCCTAAAATATCTGTCCCTTACTACTGAAGATATACTCCACAGTTGTACATAATGAGAAAGAAACTGCAATGAAGAGAAAGTGACCTCTACGTTTATTACACAGCGAAGAAATTTCTTCTCCTACCCATGCAGGCAGGCGTGAAAAGAGGGAGGCAAGTGAAGGAGCCACAGAACCTTCCTTCTCTTGCAATTTTCTCATGCACAAAAGGAAGAGAGGTCAAGTTCTCATGCCTGCTTTCTTAAAGGCACACTCTTGGCACGTCCCGCCAGCATGCGCTGCATGCAGTCAGTACTCCTGCTGCAAATGAAGCACTGTAAGAGGTGAGGAGGAGACCATCTGAGTAGAGGACAAGGCAGCAGTATTCAGGAAAAGGGTTAGTTTAGATCAAACGGTCTTATACCACAGCAGAAGATGAGCATTTCCCTGTGTCATAACCAGACAAGCAGATTTACCTGGACGGCCTTTTGGCTTTGATTTCCTAGTGGCATCAGCTTTGCTGTATCTTCATTAAATGCTTATAACACTAGGCTTTTCTGGCAATACTGGGAAGGGCAGGGGGCTAATATCACTATCCGCATACTGCATTTCACTATACTTACTGGCATGGAGATTATTTAGAAGACACTACTGTCACCAGCTTGGTGTCCTCCACTCAGCAAAACAGTCATGGTTCAAAATATATTCAACGTGGGACAGATGCACCTGCCTATCATCAGAGCTATTTTCAAGAACTACATGACTCTGAGTCTTCAGTGGGGAACCTGGTTTAAGCCTTACGTTCACTGAGACTAGTTTTCCTAGGCAAAACAGCAGACTTCTGCAAACGGTCAAGAAACACCGGACGATGGGGATGGTTGATCAGAAGCAAAACACAATGAGATAAGCCTGGACACATTAAAAATGGGATGTAACCAGGCCAGACTTGACCTTTAGCCAAAACAAAGCTATTGGCCTCTCAAAGCTACTTATGAATTCTCACCAGGTCTAAGCCTGTCAGTCTCCAGCAATGTGATGTAGTAGAACAACAAATGCAGGCCAGTTTCTCCACCTTACAGAAAAATCCTGCCTCCTCCTCCTCCTCAGGAGGGAAAAATAAGGCCTGTTAATAGTTACACAAGGAAATATCTGTAACATTCTTTTTTGGGACTTGAAGATCACCATGACAACATAAGAACAGATTTTTGAGGTGTAAGAGTTAAGGAATTACTGGGCTAAATATAAACAAGAAACTGGATAGAAAAATTTGACTGAGTTTAATGAACAAAACTCACCAGTTGGGAGATTTTTTTTTTAAAGGGATTTGACTAAGCAGTAGAAATATGCTGTAGTAAACAATATTGCATTAGGGATTAATGACAGCACCTTCACAAAAAGGTCTTTCTCATTTAAAAAGTTCTAAAATTTACCAAATACTGAAGATATTTTTCTATTACTTTTTTTTTCTGTGATTACATAAAGAACTGAAATTCTACAAGTTTGTAGAGTATTTAGATTCTATTTTCTATCCTCCAGAGAAAAAGATTACAACTATATCTCTTCACGAGTACATAGTTTATATGCACTGTTTATTGTTAAATCCACGGAAGCAGACATAAGATGTCCCTTAATTACATTTGCATTAATTTCATATCTAACCAAACTATGCTTTTCTGATCATTGAAAGGTATCTTTAAAAATAACATTAAACATAAATATTCAGATATAATATAAACATTTTCTTTTACATTATACTACATGCACTAGGAGCATTTGAAATAAATAGTATCCATATTATGTTCATAAAACATTAAGGATACACAGTTCTTGTTTAAGTGAAAACACTATCATGTACTTATATTCAGGAAACCATTTAATTTTGTTGAAAACTAGAATTGGAAAATTTTTATCTAGGTACATTTGCTGTTTAAGAAAAAAAGTTAATTGCATATTGGTATTTTAAATTCTACCAAAATTTTCCATATATAAATAAAATTTACCCATTCTGAATCGATGTTTGATCTTAGCAACACTCAGGAAAAGTTAAATGTTGCTCTTATTTTGTGCAGTTCAGTTATGCTGATTTTCCACAGGTACTAGTGAGATGATACGATCAGAATTTGTTTGCATTCCCACAAGGAAAATATAAATGAATGTTGTGCATTAAATGGTATGTTTACTGAATTGCTATGGCACTTATATAAAAAAGTGAAGTGCATTTTAAAATGAACTACTGCCCATGTAGTCTTAAGTAATGCTCAAACATCTGTTTTTTTGTTTGTTTTTAAATGTCAGCTAGATTTTTTTTCTTCTTTAAACACTCATGTATTTGGTTGATTCATGCAAAATCCTCCATGAATAGTAGCTTTTCCAGACCACGAAATTTGAGTTTAAATGTGCCTTGTTCTTGTACAGACTGTTGACATAAATTGAAGATGTTTAAAGGCAGCAAAAAGTGTAAGAGTTTCAATTGCACACATTAATCTCATTGATCAGAATTACTGATACCAGATAAAGGTACCTAATCTGCAGTTTAAATAAGTTAATAAAAAGAATTGTTTCATTAACTGGGCCAAAGACAGGGCTGCAACATAATTAACCTTCTGTTGCTGAGGGAGAGACCTGTGCTTTATCACCAGAAACTTGTGCTTCAATCAGTCCTAAGGACCCCTAATGCAGATTGTTGTAAGGGATAACATCAACTGTTTCTATGGAAACCATAAATGCAGTTTGAGTTGCATTTTTTGTTCCATTTAATGATCAGGACATAAACTAGAAAGCTCTTGGTTTACTTTAAACAGAAAATAGAAATGTGGGGGCCTTCTGGATACATGTGCTGCATTTTGACTGACACAGTTTAAAACTGAAGCACTGTTGTAATGTTGAAACAAAAAGATCCCACTCCAAGCACCAGCAATGGCTCAAGTACCTTTGCTGCGTGCATGTTAATACATTATTGCCAGAGAATGCATATTCTTCAAATCGAAGTCTGTAATGATATTATCAACGGGCTGTCATCTAACATCTGTTAATTATGCCATGTTCTCATTCACAACTAAGAAGGTATTTGTTCATTTCTATTGCTGCTTTTTCAACTACTTTGTCAGGTTTGTTCTGATTCAGATAATTTAAAGGTCAGTAAGAACTGCAGGTAATAGGGAAAAGCTTTTTGACCAAATTTTCTATTGTGGAAAGAAAAGTTCACTTTTTTTCAATAATCAGTTGAAGCAGTTATTGTTTCAAAACAGAATAAAGTACTGTGTAAAACAGGCACATAATTATTTTAGTTTTAAATCCTTTTATTTCAGATAAAGCATGCTGCTATATACAGAAAAAAATGTGGGTCAAAGCAAGAGCAATACAGAATGGGCAACACATTCCTTAAAACTTACAAGATGCTTTTAAAAACTTCAGTGCACCAGCAGTACTATATATTCTTCTCACTCCTGAACACCTCTAGCAAAATGTCATTTCCTCACAGGTCCTGAACAACCACATTCTATCTCTATCTTTCACCTAATGATAAATTCAGGTTTCAAACAGAAAGCTTACAGCAATAGTTTTAGCAAATAACTTTTACTAGTATAATATATTGAAGGAAAATAACATTGCTAATGTCTTATTTCAAACAGCATCATTCGACTATGCAAACTAAGCATGCTGTACGTTTAGCAAACTCTAGGCTAGGCTCAGTCAGCTTTCCTTTTCATCTATCTTTCTCTTACGTAATTATCTTTACAGCCTCAGTAAAGCTCAGTAAAAGCCTAATTCCTCCTCCTAAAGTAATTCTGTGAATAATGTTCCTCTCATTTTCTCCTATAATTAAAGTCAAGAAAGTACAATAGTGATGTTTTCCTTCTATC
Source organism: Anseranas semipalmata (assembly GCA_013399115.1). Lineage (NCBI taxonomy): Eukaryota > Metazoa > Chordata > Aves > Anseriformes > Anseranatidae > Anseranas > Anseranas semipalmata. The sequence goes on from VXAA01003085.1 coordinate 91,588, forward strand.
TGTACATTGAAGTTACATTTGATATCATAAAGGACAAAAGCTAATCTATTTTGTATCAAAGAACATGATCAGGGCTGTATGATTATTTTTACTTTTGGTGACAGTGAGTGGATTCCAGGCTAACAACAGAAATCTACCAAAGACAGGCACTCAGAAAACCCCTAGCGATAAGTCTTTCCTGTATGTGTGTGACACTCTTAGGCTCTAACTCAGGACAGCAGTTAATTCTTTACTGTAATTTTCTGTCTCACATATTTGCCCACTAAAAGTGGGCTTTTAACTTTTAACATTAAGGATTTGCGCCGATAGGCCGTGATGCCAGTTGCGCAATTTGGCAAAGCGTGGGCTGTTACGTTCCGTTTCAAACCTTTCCCTGTGGCATGAAGAAAGAGAGAGAGAGACAGAGACAGAAAGAGAGAGAGAGAGAGAGAGAGATAAGAAGAAAGAAAGAAAGGAGGGAGAAAGAAAGGGGTTAGGGAACATGGCTACCACTCCCCTGCCTTATAACTAGGGCAATGGCAATTTATTTGGATTTTTTCCCAGCTTTCAAATCAGTGCAAAGTAGGCTGGGTGATTCTTTTTAGACCGTGTATAAAAAGTTTTGCAGTTGTTCATTTCTGAGAAGTAACTTGATATAACTTCATATTCTACGACTCGTCCTTTGTATTACAGGGCTGCTTTTGCTAGAAATGTAGTGTAATCCCACGGTTTTCCTGCCAGTGGATTCTCTTGGTTCTCCCCTCCCCAGCCTGAGCAGTCAGTGAAAGTTAATTCAGTACAGGAGCAAAATTAATGCAAATATTTTCCATTCTGTAATATCTAGGTCAGTGTGTATGTAAATATAGATAGATACATACATAGATGCATTTATCTCCTGCTGTCCTGTAAGGCCCATCAGCCACAGGTTTCAGCAGTACTTTCTATAGGTTTTCTCAATATAAGTGAGTATAAGCACTGATATTTGTATAAATATTTCTGGTCATTCGTGTTAAAGAGCAGAATAACACGGGATTTTCAGAAGCACAATCCTGTGCAGTATTGACCACCTTTTGCGAACACCTTTGACTGCAGACTGGGGCACTTGAGCAAGTTGTAAGCAATGTTCAGCACCTCTCAGAGCTCAATCTTTTCTATATGTTCTATAGTTTTAATTCAGGTTTTGCAAATAAAAAGGTGGAGGAGGACAACGTGGCATGAGAACACAGTCAAGGAGAAGCATATCAAACAGAATGGAAAATGTTATTTGCAAATATATTTGATTCATTGCAAACAAGTAATTTTCACTTCACTATTTAAACCCCAAATGCAAGACAACTGTGTTGATGCAACAGAACTTGAGAGTGAAGCCAGCCGAACAGAAAGGAACAGTCCAGGCTAGTTTTACTCCTCAGGCTGAATATAGCACGAGACAATAAACAGAGTAAATACCAACAAACTCACTGATATTTCTAATTCTTCTTTCTAAATCCAAGAGAGTCTTGATGTACGGCTTCCTAAACTCTCTTTTATATTTTTAAGTAATTAAAAGATATAAAGTATTTGTAGCTGAAATGCTGAAACTTCATGGTGGCATTTTTTCAAGTTACATTGGAGCATACTAGCTACAGAGGGTTCTACATGAAATTTAAGAATTCCCTTACTGCTTTAAAAATATACCCTTCCATTAAAGGAAATGGTATTAAGAAACATCTGCTTGACTTGAAATGGATATCATCTTTCTGGAAAGTGTTCCGTAACAATCATCACAACAGCAAATTAAAGTTTTCATAGTAACTTATAATTGTATGCATGCCTTCAAATACCAGTAACATAAGCAAAAGACAGTCATGCACAGCACTCTTTAATATTAACAGAAAGGAATACTCTGCCACCTGAAGATTCCTGAGCCTTATAGGTTCGGTTAGAGAGCATGTCAAAAAGTTAGAAGCAGCAATCCAAAAGTGACTATAGTCTGCCAAAAATAAGCTACATGTTCTTTTTCCAAGTGTTTGGAAAAAATCTTAACTGCCATTACATGCTGACTACACTGAAGAACTGACACAAAAAGACAAAAGAAAGCACCAGAGAAGGATTGCTCACAGCATGCTCTATGACCAGAATTCTCCATTCTGGCAGGTTAAGTTGTGGAAAATACAGAATTTTTTCCAGAATGCCAAAACAGCCCAGGATTAATGCAACACTGAATCCGGCAAGACTCAGGTTCCACAGTTCTATAGCAGCCTTTTGCTTCTGGGAGCCCAGGAGCCTTGCAGCTGATCCCAAACTGTAGGCATGGGGCAAGGCGTGGTTGCACAGGTTATACAGTGTCTGCAGAAGACACTAACGAGGAGTTTCTACTCCATTATTATGGTGGGAGAGTGAAGTTCAAGTATGAATTCTGTGCATCTGACATAGGTCCTTCCATTCTTTACAAAACCAGAAGTGGCAAAGGTCCCTCACAAAAGATGAAACAGAGAGGGGTCCTATAAACTCAAGAGGACATATGATGGACATATGCATAACCAGGGCTATTGCTACAAAATCCGCAGGTGGAGTAGGTATAAATGCCTGACGTAAGCACCAGGCCACCAAGATGAGGCAGGCGCTACCAGTTTGCTAGGAAGGAGGCCCCATTTCATTGCTTGCACAGAGCTCATGCCCATGGCACTACACCACTGCATAACTACCCAATATATTCCCTTCTGCCTCCACTACCAATGAAAGTCCTTCAGCTTCTTTAGGTAATACAGCCGTGCCCAAATATATTCTGAATCATTACTGTTCTTGTGAAGAAAAGAACAACACATGCTGATACCTCAAAACTGCAGAAAACGTGCACTGGACAGCAGATATAGTCACGTACCTTAAATTGCACTGAATAAAACATGCAATTTACACTACACTTGTTGACGTGTTAACTGTTCTCAACATATCCAATACTATGTTAAGTTTCCAATATCTAGTATTTTACAAAGCCACAGAGTACAGCTAGAAAGATTACTTAAGAGAATATGTTACTGTCAGAAGCATATAGGGGACCTGTTAGGTTCAGTACAACATTCTGAATCCCACCATAATGTGGATTTGGAAGTGTGCTATTACATCAAAACACATAATGCACAATACATTCAACAAGAATTAGGTCTGCACATTTGAGGGAAGAAATGAATCCACAAAGGATGTAATGTCAAGCCTGATGTTCAGGCACCCAGCCATGAACTTCAGTGAACTGCAGTAGAAGGTTTATAGCAGACAAACTGGAAGTATACGTATTGTATTTTCATAGGGATGATAACAGACATCTTTCTCACTGATTCGACATTTGTAACTTGCTCAAAGCCTTTATGGAAGCCACATGGCAGTAAAAAGAAGAAAAGGAAAAGTAGAAAAAGTAGTAAAAAAAGTGGATTGAGTATCAAACACAATCACAAACCCAGCCCAGTGGCTTAGCACAGATAATGTGATATAGGGATTTCAAGTATGCAAACAGAAAATCAGGCTTGCATGCAGGATGCTCCAATTCAACTTCAATTTCTAATAAATTTCTACATAGACTTTCTAATAAATCTATTCCCTGGCAGTGTAGGACAACATAAGATGACCACAGGTCTTTAATTCCTTATTATATCTCTGAGCATACCCATTTTATCAGCATTATTGTTAGGTCATATAAGACAAATACATTTCTCCACTAGCAAAAGCAGTCCTGTGCCTCCATAATGCTACAAGTTTGGGTTGCACTAATTTCAAACAAAACATAAACAAAAGATTATGGATATGGATGGAAAAAACTCCTTTACTGTATCATTTCAGATAAATCAGATATCAGTCAGGATCATCCAAATAAATTGCACGTAAGTTTCAATGCTATCACAACATTATATATTTTCATACAGTTACACAATCAAGCAGTTACACAGGGCTTGGTCTTAGAAGTCATTGCATTCACACACCCAGTGAAGTACACAAAAGTTGCATGTGCAGAGAGCTTTCAGATCTGAAATCACAATTCTTGCACCATCTTTCCTAAATACATGCCAATTTGTTACCTTTTTCATTCAAATTACTCTCTCTGATAGCATTTTAATTTTAGTGACTTTTAAATAAAAGTGTTAGATAATTGTAAGACAAGAAAATAGTTGTATATGCTTGTATTAATGTTGTTTTAAAACATTATTTGGTTATCAATAAGGAGAAAGACGTATTTTTCACAGGGAGTTACTTACCTTGATCTCCTCAGGGCTTCTTCATCTGGATCTTGCACTGCAGATAAAGAGTGTTTCAGTTAGAAAAGAAAGAAAGAATTGACTTCATGATAAAATTACAAGTTCTTTAGAAAAGTATCAAAAGCCTGTCTAAAAGTACACTCACGATGACTTTGCAGCAGTGGCTTTTCTAACAGTGGGAAGAGGAGCATTTCCCTAGATCTAGGAAGCAGGATGTTGTTAGGAAAGTGGCTATTACAACTACTTTCTCATTCATTTATTAGCAGTGTTTCACAGCTGTAGGCAATGATCCTACAGAAAGGGCCTCCTGTTTTGTAGGAAAGCATCAGAGGCAACAGCACATTTATACAAGGAGAAAATACTAAGTATTTCCCTCTGATATGGGAAAGATCCCTGAACTTCCTTCTCTCTAGATCAGAAATGAGAGCTGAGGTTAGTACCAGGTGGTCAGAAAAACATTTCCATAGGCAATAAACAACAAAGTTCAAACTCCCATTATATTCACAGCAGATCTAGGTTTAGATAAAAGGCTGACAGGGAACCACAGGTACAATACAAGTGATGATCCATGATTTTTTTGATCTCAGCAAGTCACTTCTATAAAAGACTGCTACAGGAGACCTAAGTTCTTTATCCTTTTCTAATGAATTGACAGCTTTGATTGTCTAAAATGCTGGAAAGTGAAAGATTACCCTGCACAGATTTGATTTGTAAGTAAGAAGAAATATGGGGTTCCAGATGTTCTTCTACTTTACAGTCATACTTTTTTGGTGAGACCCTTGACAGATCAAAGAATTTGCTTCCTAAAGCATAAGGTGAGATATAACACTTTGACTTCCTAGTTCCCTTAAGTTACATACAGGGTTCTCTGATCTTAGCCCTCACTGACAATGACTACAAGCAGGATGTGAATTCTCCTGGAGTATCAGTCACTAATACTGGGGTAAGAAAATAAAGGCACGGATCGAAAACTAGGATGAGGGGGACATTTTGTTATTTGACTTACTGTACTCCGTTCCAGTCATCTGGGCAAGGATGCGGAAAGACTTAGACTGCAGATTGGCAGAACGGCGACTCCAGTCTTCAGTTTCATCTTCAGGCTTGTTCTGAGTTTTAAGCACAGCCTGATACACCGGAGAGGCACTGTCTATGTGAGGATCTTTAATAGGAAGGGTACTGCAATTCAGAAAGTGAAATGTTGTGAAACATGGTAGCTTTCATCTCAACCTCCCTCTGGTCTTACAGCTTCTTGTCCAAAATAACAGCAACCCAAAACAAGGCTTTGCAAATATCACTTTTAATGAAAAATACATAAATCAATATTAGGTGAATTAAAAAAAAACAAAACTTTGAAATGACCTGCTATCATTCAAACCTCACAAAACAATGTGAAAATACGTGGAAATGTCTGTTCATGATTCCTCAGCCAAAGCAGCCACAAACTTGTGGTGGTTATAACAATGTGTGATGATAAAGGAGACTATGCCAGTCAAAAAGATTTATTTCTCTGAGCATTCTTGTCCAATATTATTTCTTACAAAAACAGCTTCATGTTGATACTGTTCTATATTATGTTTCGTTATAGTTTTGAGCCAGTGTACTTTAAGGTTGCACTCAAAAATAGAAAACGTATTTCATTATAAAAATAACATAATAGGCTTTTACAGTTCTTTCCAGAGGTCATTATTCTTAGCCAAAAGTCTGAATTAAACATCCAGCTGCCATAACTCTGGATTCATCACTAAGCCTGTGAAACATAAGGAATCTTGACTTGCACCGAAGACTTCCATACGTATTTTATATCTAAAATCTTCAGCAGATTTAAAAAATCCTCAGGCTCTTACAATGTCTCTAATCACCTTGCACAGCAATACAGCCAGAAAGAAACTTCCAATTTTGCACACCTAAAGCCAAAGCTACGAAACTCTGCAGCATAAGTGAGGTAACTTCTCTGATTTATAATGCAAGCTAGAAATAGACTTACTAATAGCTTTTTTTTTTTACTGTGAAATTAATTTCTGCATAGCACACAGTTTAAATAGTGACAGAACTGCAGAAATATACAGTGAGGGATTGATGTGTGCAGTCATATAGTAACTTGACTCCATGCCTTCTGTAAATACAAGGTCTATTTCTGAAGCAAGTGATTTATTGTAACTGGTTTAATGTGCTATTCCACACGGAGCTTTGCAAGCAGCATGCTCAACTTCACAAAAACTGAGAAATGACTCTTAAAAAGTTAAGGGCCATATGGTCCAACTAAGTCAGTGCTTCAGGGAGGAGTCACCTGCTATAAAAGTTGCTTGTATGGTTCAGGCTCAGACTTAGTATTCTTTAAGATGCCATTTTGCAGAGAAAATCTACAGGGAAGTTGGGTTTGTGATTTGAAAGTATGAAAGGAATCATGAAAAAGCCAAAAAGCGTATCTGATATCCTACACACAACAACATACACTAAGAAAAAAATATTACCAGGTACTGCCTTAAATATCAGTATCTTCCAGATGACACACATCTCTACTTCAGCACTGCATAACATAAGCTGTGTTAATGGATTTGCACCTAACGACAGCATGGATGTGTTCTTCAGGTAAGACTGCAAGGGGCTCAGAAACATGATGTGTGCTTATATATTCTGTGAACTCACAGCACAGGTGATACAGGATTGTATCACACCCCAACTCCTCAGGATTTTTTTTTTTTTAAGAGGAGCATTTATATTCCTCATAGCCCCCAGAATATGCAAACTTCTCACTTTCTTGAGGACACAGCTGGGCACAAGCAACAGTTCTTTTTCTTTTATGTTTCAGTATGATTACCTACATGGTGGAGCGTAGCTTAGGAAAAAAAAGACTAAAAATGAATCTTCAGTTCAAGTTCTGAAAAAAAAAGTTCCCGAAAAGCTGACCCAGTTTTCAAGTTCCCAGCTGTACTTCAGGCATTTGTTTAGTATTGTCTAAACATGCAGTATGTTTTGCCTCATTACTGTCCTAGGTGACTGCTTTTATTTGGCCAACAGTTAACTTTATATCCCCCGAGTTGCATTTTAATGCTGCTGAAGTTTAAAAAACTGCTGGATATGACAGCACGTTTCACAGCTGCAGACTGTTGCAGACTGGATAATAAACCACTGCATAAATAGTACTGCTGATTTCAACCAGGAACTACTGTGGCAACAGTGGTGTGCAAATCATGGATGGTTCAGATTCCTTTCTTTAAATGCTCTAGCTAAAATGCTTTATTCTTATATTATGACCAATCTACAAAGAAGCAGTTTAAAAGTACATGTATAGATATGCAATTAGCATAAAGGTACTTAAAAAAAACTCTAGAGCCTAGACCACAAATTTTACAGTAGCAATGTGTGGCATTAATATGACATATTAATATCTTTGTGGTAGATGATTAAGGCAGGAAATGGAGCTTGGTGAATTAACCTTCCCTAGCAAAGTGAAATACGCTCCTATAAATTGAACTAGATTAATGCAATACATTGGAATATTTCCAACTCTGTCTTTAATGCAGCAGGACTTTTTCTTTTTTTAAAACTGTAATTATATTGCAGATGAGTAACTAGGACATATGAGCCACTCAGCATGGAAATGCAAAATACAGAGCATCGCTAATTACAAGCACTTCATAAACCTAAATGTGACAGTTGACTCTTAGAGATAGCTGGACGATGTACATAACAGTGTTAATAAGTAGCTCTTATACCTCTTGTTAATTTAATTTTTTTCCATCTGGGTTTGTACATGCAGAAATATCACGCATCTTTAAGCAAATTACCTCAAATTGATGTTACTGAAAAAAAAATCTGCCCAAACGGGTTAGAGCTTCTGCAGGTTTTTCATACAATATCCTAAGATATTATAGTAGGATTCAATACAAAAAAAAATATATCTCTCTTCCACATCATCATACGGGTCAGATATTATTAACATTAAAACAACCTTTAGACAGTCAAACCTCTTTGAGTAAGTAAAACATGATTTTATCTTGCACTTTATTATAAACTTTGGTTTACCATGTGAAGCGTTTCCTGGAGTCATTCCTCAGTTTTAATTTAACCAACTAGATAACTGATAAGTAAAAACTTAGGAAAGACCATAGACTTCTATCCCTAACTTAAGAATACAACAAAATATTGTGACATAGGATATTAGACTGATTCCAACTACTAAACAAAAGTTCTGAGAGGTAAAAACAAAAACCAAACAATTTCTGCAGATTGGTAAATTATGCAGCCAAGTTGACTTCTTGTAAAGAAACACAACTTTAGTTGCATAATCACATAGATTCTGCTATTGGAGCTGTTAGATCTTAATCCTCATAAAGTTGTTGGATTTACATCTGCTTACATGAACTGTGAATTTGGCTGAAACTGCATAATGGAATTCAAAAGAGGTTTGACAGAAATATACTTGAAATACCTAACCACATGGTTTTATTGCCACCAACTCTTGGTTCTTGGTATATCAAAGTCAATTAAAACAAAGCAACATAGAATAAGAAAAGATATGAAGTCAGGGCATTCAAACATTGCTACCTTTAAGTTCCAGCATGAGGTCTGAATAAGTGCAGTGTAAATAACTTATAAGCTTTCCTTTAAGTTTTCCATGGTGATCTAGTACGTGTGGGTTATTTTCTAAGCAACATAAGCCTGATGCTGATCTCACTGACAGAAAACACTGATTTCCAACGATCAAACTGGAAAATGAATCCTTATCCTCATTCTATTGACACTGATAACAGAAGTGAACAGTGTTTCCAGCTATTGCCTGCCAAAAAGGACAGAAGTCCTTTGGATCTGCAGTGCAATTATGCTTATTATCCTACATACCACCTTGTGGCATCAGGACTTACCTGTAATGTAATGTTAAAAGCCCAAAGAAGAGTAAGTGCTGAGTCCACATTATAGGCAGAGAATTGAGACCACATGAATCAGTACACAATTTGGTCTGTTTTTATATGACAAACTTCTCATACCATTATTTCTACATTAAGCAAACTTATCTCAGACTTGATCAACTAGCAAACTAAAAGAGTATCCTCAGTTTCCACTGCAAATTAAAGTTCAGAATAACACAAATGTCAAAGCAATACCTTAAAGAAATGAGTCACAGGTTTGATCAAATGAATGAAGATCAGTTAATGGGTAGGCTGTTGTCACATCAACAAGAACCCTGCCTTTATATTTAGATTTAAAATGCTGTGTTAATAGTAAGAATACAATCTACTGAGAAAATTGTTTAGTCACTACGTAAAGTGTTAGGAGTTTAAAAAAAAGTTACAAAAAGGCTGTAACACACAGCACAATAGATTTAGAGTTTCCTGCACCTGACTGCACACAGGAATGGAAACATGAGTTTCCTTTGGAGTCAGGTGAATACTAGGCTTAGCACTCAAGTTTTTAAGCATTACTAGTTGTATTACATAATGCTATAGCATTTAGTAGAAAACACTGATATATCATAAAATGTCTCTCATAATCCATGCCTATGAAAGATGTGAACCATTATAAAAAACAGAGATAAAATGAACTTCTTTCATTGTATCTCGCTAATTGGAAACATGGGTCAACTTACACCTGTGGAGATTCACTCAGCTATGGTCAAAACCAGCCAAAAGGTTGAGAGGAGAGAGTCTTCCCCTCAGTTAGGGAGAGTTGTGATGAACACAACAGAATAATATTGGTACAAAAAAATTAGTGAAAAAAGAATTTTAAAAAGAGAAAAGAAATGGCCAGTAGAAGGGAGCACAAGCAAATACATAAAGTATCTCCATTTTGAATAAGCCTGCAGCTAACATTTAAAAGAAACTATCTTGAAGTGTGTTGTTATAAGTATATTTTGGTGTCAGGTGGTAAATAGGTAAGTTCTACTTTATGTAGAAAGATACATGATAAGACAGTAACAGGGCTACATTCATGCCACAGATAATTTCAGTTAAGTCATAAAAAAGGTGGATAAGTTTATCAGATAAGATGAGCAGAAACATGCACTGGAAAAGCAAAATTATTAAAGATCACTGGATCTTGCCATAGTCCAAAGCATACCAAAGCATATACATAAGATATACGCATAAGTACAATATGTGTACTAGGGATAGGGATAATAAAGTACAACATTCCATTCTGCAGAATAAAACAGCAGACAGTATTAAATAAACACTTTGCATTCTTTATGTATCAACTCCCACCCCCCTTTTTTCTGAGCTGTGTACATTAATACAGTGGTTATTACAAAGCACAGTCATGATAAGATAAGTGAAAAGTCATCTAAATTCATATACAGAGCACTAAATATATTTCTGTGGGGTTTACCATTTCTAGGAAGAATACTAAAAAGAAGTGTTTTCTAATTATCCATCCTTTTAACTTCAAAACCACAAAATGCTTTCAAACACTACCTAGAATTGATTTGTATTTTTCACAGATAGGATACTCCAGAAAAAAAAAAAAAGTCAAGGAAGAGCTGTTATCATGCATATGGGGACTATTAGGTGTATCATGCAAAGGAAGAACATTTCACACAAAGAAATCATCTTACCCAGCAAATTCTCCACCTTGGGCTTGTGCCTGGCCTGCAATTGCATCCATGATAGCATCTTGGGAATACATGCTGATCGGAGTGTTATACTGGGCGTGAATTATAGTAGCCTTGCCGCCTAGGCCTTTCACCTCAATGGGTTTGTGTGTAGACAGGGCAGAGTCCTTCAGGACATTGGGGTTGAAACGCTCCGTGAACTCCGTACTGGGTTATGCAAGAGTGAGGTTTGAAAGGGAAGGGAGAGGAAGAAAGGAGAAAGGTGTGATAGTTAAGTGGGAGAAAAAGCACCAACAGAGGAGCGTGCATGTGTATTCATGGCATCTCACCACAAAAGCTTCCGTTCAGAGAATAAGAGACAACATAATAACAAGTAACAGTTAAAAGCTGGCTGCGCTCATGGATGACATTTTTGTGTTGGCTCACAGATGTGCAAACAGAAAAAAAAAAGGTGAAAGAGTTGTCACTTTATAAAAATCATTAAAAATCCGTATTTGTAATATTTACATATATTAAAATTCTATTCTTACATGCATATATACATATAAGTATATACATATATATATACATCCACACACATACATATGTATACCCACGGATGTACATACATACTTCAGAGAATTCCCAGTGAAGGGTCTTACAAAATGCTAGGAAGTGCAATGGGGTGAACAGATGTCAGCTTCTCTATTATTTAGAAGGTTACAGTGTTTTCTATCTGCATGATTAATCATAGTGAAATTTAGCACTCATGCCTTTTAATGTTCAAAGCTCTCTTCGCAGACGCTAAATTAATCTGCACAAAATCTACAGATGGCCAAAGCGTTGCTGTAACATGATAAATGCTCAGTCTCAAATCAAAGTATCTCACATCGCAATCAATGGGACAATTGCAGTTGGAAGAGGTGTAGCCATCTTTTCCAGTGGCTTCATTTACGAGGAATGACATTTATTTGAGAAATTGAACCATGAGCAAGATAACTGGAGTTCCCATAGCAATAGGAAGAGCCAGTTTAATGTCAGACTTCAACCAAATCGCACCTGGGTTCCTTGTACCACCCAGCTGTATACTGTCACAGTCCTAGAGTGAGGACTGAGTATTGTCTGGAGTTTTAAGGAATCATCTAAACCTCAGCTGTCAGTCACTGAAGTAACTGTTCTTCTCTAACATGTGGGAGATAAGATTAATATCCAGTCTGCTGTTCCTATCTTGCCAACAGCAGGAGGATGTCAGCAGCATAGATTCTGTACGCTCACCAGAAGTGAGCAAAACTGAGAAGTTGGTCCTTTGAGAAATACAAGTATTTCACAAAGGTTTCATTTTGAACCAACTCAAAAGCTGGAAAAGATTTTAAAAATGTAATCCAGTTTGATTGGAGCAAGTTCCATTTTCAGTTTAAAACCATTAGATCCTAAGTTTATCAGCTAATTAAGTCTTTTGCTGAATTTCTTCCTGTGACTGAACAACATCTGCTCTGGTAGTGGAACAACAGTGTTCCTGTCTGTCATGGGTTAGCCACAGGGTGTGTCTGAGTATTAAATCCGAACCAGCAACCCTGCATGAAGGAAAAAGGAAAATCAAGTAAAGCTGACAGCCAGCTGACTTAGTTTAGTCTTCCAGTGATTACGAAAGGCGATGTGCCACTCCTGAATGCAGCCAGGGGACTCCACTAGGCTTCCAGCCTTTTCTGTGGTGGGATGCCCTAACTGAAGATGGGCAGTAGGAAAGATGCAATTACACATGATTCAGAAATACTTGATAGAACATTGCCAGCAACATGCTCAAGAAACAGAGACATAAATACGCACATGCTGTATTACAGCCATAGCCTTTAATTACACACACCAACATTATAAGGGAGGGAAATGGGAAGAAATCATCTGTTGACAGGTGATGTGCAGAGATATGCAGGCTGTTACACTCTTGACTTTCCAGCATGCACATGCCTTACTCTAACAACGGTATCTCTTTTCTTTGTAATACCCTCAATCACCTGATAATTAGGAACACATAGGTCCTTGAGATCCTCAATTCAGCGTTCTCTTTTCCCCACGCTATTAGATGTACTGAAGAGATTCTAAACCCAAGATCTGAGAAGATTATGAATGAAAAGATAGAGGTTGAATTTGCCACTTTTAAAGAATAATGTTCAAAGCAATTGGTTTCCACAATCAATTACAAAAATAAAAGCTACTAATCTTCGAACGGCCTAAGCTTTCCTAACAGCAATAGTAGTAGTGATTTAGCCTTTGGCTCCTGGTATTTAAACAGTTTCAGTGATGCCATCCAATAGGTTTTAGTCATATTACACATACCAAGGCAAAACTTTCACTGAAGTCAACAAGACTCCCATAAAAGCAATAGAAAAAGGTACAGATTTTCAACTGCAGAGTTTTCATTATAACCCTGGAAGTAAACAGAAGATATGAATACTTGTAAGGGACGCTGTGCTCTAGGACAAAGTGGCAGAAGTAAGACCCTAGAGACAGCTGGAACAAATGTACAAAAGGAATAGGATATTTCTGCCAGGCTGGAAAAGGACTATTGGTGACAAGGAAAAATGAATGCCGAAGTAAGATAGTAGTAACACCCCTCTAATGTGACTTCTGCTTTCCAATACAATTGTAACAATAATTATCAATGCAAATTGGAAGAGCTTCATTTGTCCAAAGGAGCTACATCATTTGCATGACAACACTCACATCTCATTAAAATCAACAGAGAACGCTAGACCAGTGTAAATTATATGTATTATATATTATTTCAACTTTATGTCTTTTACTACTTCTAACTTTCTTGTCAGTTTAAATTTGACTTTTAACTAATACCATTATTTATTTTAAGCTGAATTTAGCCCAGTCGCTTCAGCAATTTCTTGACAACATTCAGTTCAGAGACAGAAGTAGGAATTTAGAGAGAATCCTCTGCTCTTACCTTAGAAAACTAAAGATCAAAGCTGAGGACTCTGAACTTCTCTAAATAAAGCAGATCAATCACAATTTCAAATCAATAGTTTCTTCTTATTTGGGGAATATTTTTACAAAGGTCAATTACTTTTTAGATCTTCTCAATATCAATATCTAGTACAAACCTAAATGTGAATTTTAGTGGAGTGGGACTTCAGAAATTAACTTAATACTCAGACAAAAAATACATCACTAATAATGCACGAAAAAAGGCTCTGATAAGGCTCCCGAAATCCTGAAGGCATGAAGACTATTTAAAGAGTTTGGAGGAATCCAACCCTGACTGTAGAGATGAAAAAATCTGAAAGTATTTCCAAGAACTGAGCAAGCACAGGTGCTAACTCCATTTGCTGTATTAGAACAACACCAAGAAATGCCGAACACATCATGTGCTTAGAACATAGCACCACTGGACAGCAGTGGCAGCGTAGGACACTTTCCATAACAAGCTTATTAAAAAAAAATATATCAAAAAAAAAAAANAAAAAAAAAAAAAACTTGTAAGCAAAACACAGCAGGAACACAAGGGATCATGCTAGACCAGAAAGCAAATCTTCACACATACAGCGTAACACAAATATTTGGCACTATACAGAAGTGATACTAACTTGGAAGTGGTGTTGGTTATAACCTAAAAGAGAAAGAGAACAAACAACATCAAAACCAACTAAACAGAAAATAGCAATAGTTTTTAGAGTGCAAAGGGCAAAAGGTATTTACAGAAGTTTACTAAAGTTTTATTTTCGGACCATCTACAAATAAGAGCAAAATGCAAATGTACGCCTGAAAACTCCAATGTGATTAAGAAAGGAAAAAATCAGGGATTATAGCTTATCCACTTGGACTTAGCAAGGTACCATGGCATTTTGGCTGACCCTTGAACACGATTTTATTGCTCTGCATCCCTGAATGTGCTACTATCAAAGTCTATGGTAGGAAAAAAAAGAAAAAAAAATATTTGCAGAGTATATTCTCGTCTGAAAATAGCAAATGAGTTGCAGAGATTATCCTCTTCCCTCAGATACCAAATATTCAGGGATGAAGTTTGTTCTGCTCAGGCCATCCTCAGAGCTGATATTTCAAGATTGATTTTTTTGTCTTTTACTTGCTGGAAAATAACCAAACAATGTTTTAAATCTAAAACTGAGGAATATGCCTTCATATTTAACAAGCTATTGGCTTAAATCTGACTGCATCTACATTATGCCACCAGCGGTGTAAGCCAATTAATTTCAGCACAGACATTCCTAATTTTCTCCATGTGAAATGAAGAGAGATTCCATGCATTCTGTGTTTTTTTTGGCTATCCATATCAGAATATTTTATTCCATGTGCTATGTACACAGTATGAAAAAACATATGGTCATACTATATTCTGCTTCGCTCCATAAACAAGAAGAGACTGTGGCTTGCATGGTAATTCCAAAGAAACACAATACCAAGCTCAGAACATAGGCCTTATGGAGGCCAAAGCTTGGAGCAATGAAGATAGCATGCTCAGACAGTAATATTATATTATTTGCTAATAACTCTTTCTGTTGGTTGCAAGAATAGCTTTAATGGGCTACAACATTTTTTTCCCTTTAGTTTCCTCAAAGCTTAGAAAACCAATTTTTTGCTTTTATTCTTAGATGAAGAGTAATTCATCATAGTTTGAGCAAAATAAAAGGGAAGAGAGACCAGGATCAGTTAATAAACATTTCTTCTTATTTAGCTGCACAGAATGCTGTTGACAGAACTGAGCACTGAACCTTCCAGCTTGCTGCTGTAACACTGCTGGCTCTGGAGTGGATCTGGGATTGGCACAAAACACTGGAGAGCAATACTGGAGTGACATTCAAACTGGATTTGTCTCTTTCTGTTTTTGTCTTGGGAACCTTTGATATACTGCTTTTTTACAGACAGTCCTTTTGCAATTGGCTCATCCTGCTGCATTTTTCATGACCAAAAAATACTCTAATGAGTCAAAGCTGCAGTAAAGGATTTGCACTTCTGCATTGCCATGGAAAAGCAATCACAGATCACCTTCTGCAATTACTGTTCTTCAGCCTCTCAGATTTGGGAATATTCTTCTAATTTCATAAACCCTCCATTAAGCCAAATATATCAGTCTGTTAAAGGAACCAGTAGAGCTATATTAGGAACAAGTTGCAGCCTGTAAGCACATCAATGATCCTATATCCAATTTAGGTACCTGCATGACAGCTGGGCACTCATTTACAATGAAACATGGTGTAACAGTATCATTTTCAAGAGTGCTTTAATCCTCTAATCCATGTCTCTGCCTTACACATACAATACTACTTTAAAGTCAGAACTATGGGGTCCTTAAGACAGGCCTTAATGAGAGGAACCACTTGTTTGCATATAAAAATATGTCCAAAGATAAAAATCACTACATGAACACACTAAGAACAGCTCAACAGCCACACGTCTCAGTAAAGATTTTTTAGATGTGAAGTTACTAGTTTCCTTCAAAATGAGTAAAGCTTTGCCTCACTTTATGTTCAGTGTGCAATGAGAAAAACCTCTCCAGTTCAGAGCCACACACTATTTTAGCTTAATTCTAAATACAGACAAGTATGAAACACCCAACTTGCTGCTCACAGAGGTCACACAGTAAGAAGCCAGTAACCCAAGCCACCTGGCACGTACACGCGGGACAGGTATTTACTGCCCTTGACCTACAACGTGAAAAATAACTTACACTGGAATGAAAAAGAACCACATGTTAGAAGCTATGACTCACTCTTCGTATTTATTAATGCTCCCCTTTCCAGAGCTTTCAGCACACAAAGTTCCGCACTTTTAACAAGCCACCTCTATATTTTGCAACCTGGCCCAGGATGATAAAACCTTAATGTAAAAGTGTGTCAGAGAAACACATGCTTTGTTATTCTTCAAAGGTCAAGGAAATAATCTCAAAATTAATTTTAGTTTACTGATAGGATTTTCCAAAGGGTTTAGCTAAACCTCTGACAGCAATTCACACAATTAAGCTTAAATGATTTGGTGAAAACAACACCAAATTGAAATACAAAATACATCTTTAGATCTACCCCCAAATCTGAACTTTATTGTAGCTTTTACTATACTGGTAAGTGGATATTCATGAATGCTTAACAACTTCACAATTTTGAAGCTCCATAATTTCACAATCTTTATACCACACCTCATCCAAAACAACGAATTCCAGCGCTGATTTTGCAGGGCTTACAGTGCTTTCCCTGTGTGCTCTTCCACACATGAGATCGAGACCATCATGGATGACACAAAGTCCCTAGCTACACATTCCACGTTACTGTCTGCAGAGCAGTAAGAAAGGCGCCCCTCACTTCTTGGGTAACACTCCAGTGGGAGTGGGAACGAAAGATTTAATGAACTTTTATTTTCTATTTTTTGCATGTAGACAGAGATTTAGAATGCTCTAAACCTCAGAGGAATTAAAGTGATTTTTTAATAGAACGTTTAGATGATATTTCATATATTTTCTTACTTGTTCATTCATGTTTAAAATACAGAGTGTTTATCACTGCTACAGACATTACAGGCAGTTAGGCAACAAATTGCCTAAAATTTTGTTCGAACTCAGAAAAAAATCTCATACGGTTGTTCCGAGGTAGAACCTTGCTTTGTTATTCAGTGTTGCCACAGGTGGCCCTTATCAGAGAACTTTATATTTGGCTTTGAATGTGCACACATAAAGGAGACAAAACATGGAAAAGCAGAGTGAAGACAGTGAAGTGTTTTCTGCAGCTACACCACTTTTGCACCCCAACAATCGTGGTCATTATATTATGTAGTCCTACTGCAATGCCCTCTGGCATCAAAAGTGTGGTTCACATTGACTCCAGTGAGTGATGGGTGCAGCTGTGTTGTAGTTTTAATAATAAAGAAATAGTCAGAATGCTGAGCCACTCAAAATACAGCCCCTTCACATTCACCCTTGCAGGTGTTAAGAAGGTATGTGAAGATAGTGGTAGAACAACAGTGAGATATACTCCCAGGAAACTTTGTATATTGAAATAAGACAAGAATTAGTTTTCCTCAAGAAAACTGTAAACGAGGAAAGGAACATTTTGAGGTTTATTTTGCTGATCTTGCTTATTAACTTATTTTGTTTTAAACACGAAAGGCCTTTCTTAATTATCCAGTAAGAGAAGAGAGTATAGGATTTCTTCAGATAAGTTAATTAGTATTGGAAATGCTGACTGCTCAAGAGAGTTATGATGAATTATCTAAACTGCGTGAATCATCTAAAGCATGTATATATGATCTTTTATAGGAACTAAATATCCTTTGCAACTACTTAAAACCCTTAGTTTTACTCTTACAAAGAGCTTCTGTAATCAGATATCAAGTACTTGAAAATATGCATTTATCATCACACCTTGAATGGATTGTCTGATTTTTTTTCTCATGTAACCAAGTTCCTAGTGTTGAAATTACACTTTTTCCCGTATTCATATTAAGATACTTCTCTTCATTTTTAACTAAACACAAATAAACAAAATATGGATTTGTTTGCAAATTAATACATGAAGGCAGAAAAAGTAGGAAAACTTGTTTCTCATTGCTTTTTCCCATATACTGTAGTCCAAGTTGCTTACCTTACACACCTACCAATAAAAAAGTCTGCAAGATACTAACACACTGAAAACCTTAACAGTGTGGGACCAAAGGCAGCATTTGCAGATTATGCCTTCTTAATACACAAGTTAAAAACAAAGCTATCAGATGTGAGACAGATGATGTTCAAACCAGAGGATTCAACAAATTGTGATTTTGACTCATTTTGCATAGGAAAGCCAGTACATTAAGCAAAGAATTATAGCAGGACACCGCAGTACACTAGCATATGCTGGTCAAAGCAATTTCTCTTTTATAGCAGCTTCTATAATGGCTGGTAGCGATACCAGGTTCTATTAGACTACATGCATTAGTTTAAAACAGAAAATGCCAAAACTCCAAGGTGATTACAGTTACTTCAGTCATAGTGTTCCTCCTCATGCTCTGGTGATTATTGCCAATCCATATTGCAATTCAGATACCAAAGACCAAGAGTTATCCTGTAATGGTACTGTGTATATATTTTGGGGGGTACTATACAATTTAAAGATTGTTCCAAACCTTAATCATGTTTACAAGACAAATGCACAATAGGGTAGGTACTATTACATTCATTTTTCAGCAAAATCTTATTTGAATATTATTATGAACTTATTGAAATATTAAATATTTTACATGTTACCTACCCTCTAGGAAGTCCACCTTCTGAAGCCCTTCGTCTGAGACTTAATTTATGCATCTCAGCCATTTCCCTTAGAGTCTCTGCTGAGTAAAGGCCAATAGGGTTGTTATACTGTCTTGCAGGGCTCAGCTGGTGTACAGGACTATTGCCATCAGTCAAGACAGGGCTTACTTTTGAACCTAGATTACTCTTTGCAGGTGAAATGTCAGGAGTCACAGACTGAGAGGACATGGAAGATCTAACTGTGGTAGTCTTTGAGTAGGAAGAGCTATTTGAAAAGCTGATCTCTTGCTTGTTGAGGTAGCCTGAAAATGTTCCATTGGTTGCTAAAATACTACCCATAGGCCCAGTCGCCGTGTTAGTTAGAGGACTGAAGGTTGTTCTGTTGCCATTGATTTCCCAAGCAGGTTCCTGTAGTAGCAAACATGCAGGCCAAGAAAAAAGAAAAAAAAGAAAAGAGCAATCATAGAACACATGCAAAAAATAATACATCTGCAATTACTGCTTTCTAAACATATCAATAACCTTGCAATAAATAGATTAAGGGCCAAAGCATCAAACCTTCCAGGGAAGATTTTCAATGAAGAAGCTCACTGTTTCAAAATAAGGGAAGCAAAACATACTCAGGCATTTTTTTTATTGCTTTTAGTTCAAATCAACAAATTAAAGCTTATCATTAAAAGAGCATTTGCTACTAGTCAACCACACAGCAATAATTGTATATAAAGACAACACTGTCCAATAAGTTCTAGGATAATTAAGAAATCTTAAAAGATATCTTGAGGTCAGAATTATGTGAAATGATATACAAGCATAAGAGTCAATTAATATAAAAATATACTTCTATTTTTCATGAGTACATTTCAAGTTATTGAAGCCCACACACTGCATTGCTTTCACAGGCTCTGGTTCATGCTAATTAGGCCATGCAGCATGGTTAGCAAATAGACCAACTGGACTCAAGAACAGGTATCTGCTCAACAGACGGAATGCCTCTATTCTGATCATTTCTGCATAATTCGCACTTGAAGGAATGTGTGCATGAGTATATAGGTGATGGTTGTATGATCCTGCAGCCACGTCCCAGATAACATTTCTAACTAGGACAGGAGGATGTATTGTCTTAGTCAAAGTCACAATGGACAATTTTATCAAAGAGGAATACAAACTTCTCTTTCAGGCAGGCATTTTATACCTTTCCTCTCAGTTTTATCTTCATTTTTATCTAAAATAAATTAGAATATAACAACATTACTTATGCTTGGATATGGGAAAAAACAAACTCACTTTTTTTTTTTTTTAACCATTCTGCTTGTCAGCCTGTCTTTGCCCTGATAAAACCTAACTCTGTGGTTTCCTTTTTTTTTTTTTTTTATTTTTTTTATTTGAGCAAAGCTGTTTCCATACATGCACTATATTAATCTTCTAGCATGTCTGTTCAGCAGTTCAGGCTCTTTACATGCAATGTCTTTGAAAACCTTTTTGCATTTGTTGGTTTCTGGGAGGTTGCTTCACACAACATGAAGGAACAGTTGGCATAATCAATTATGAAATTGCCTAATCTGGGGCATGATACAAAAATTTTCCACGTTTAAATAAGAAAAAAAGGGTTTCAGAGGTACTCACTTCTGCAATTTTAACAATTTTCAACATTTGATAGTGTACTCTGAAATACCTAACGCTTTTATCAAAGCTGCAGTTAAAGAGAAAAGAGCAAATGAAAAATAGGACAGTCCTTAGGACCATGGAGGAAACCCACAGAAACTTAACCTCTAAAGATTGGAACATAGCAAGATTCTAATATTCTAACATCCCTTCAATGTTTGTCTTTGAACCTAGAATCCTGAATGCTTGAATTCATCAGCACATATTTTAAAATAACAAATTCTATATTTTCAAAAGTAGCTGCATTTTTATTCACTTTTTTTTGCGTGTCTGTATGTACTTTGGTTAAAAAAAATCTCTAGCTGAAGCACCCAACATAATATTTGAATGCTTGATAATTTATAGATTTCTCTAGAGCCCATAATATTAATTTGTAGTTTATCTCAGAAGCTTAAAATCCTGGCTCCAGCTTAATTTGGGCTGCATGTGTTTTGCTACAGAAAGAGGATCCCTTTCACCTCTCCCTCTGGGCCTACACACACAGCAGCTGTGACTGGTACCCAGATACCTGCACGCTCACAGTTAAGAGGCCCATCAGTAAAACTGCCGGCAGGCTGCGGTCCAGCTCTGGGGGCCAGGAACAAGGAGGGGACATGGCTCTGAAGGAGGGATGGAGCTCACAACCTGCTCTCAGTGAAAGCCAGTACAACAGCAGCTGGTGGCCCGCAGGGACGTTTTACCTGGCACTGCTTTGATTGCCATATTTAATATCCCACATTCACTTCCCCATAGCCTTATATGAACCATAGGCCTGAGAACAATTTGGCCTCTGATTTTCTACTTTTGCTACTATTGGTTATCATTAACATCATTTACTGACTTTCATTATAAGGTTTACTAGAAAGATAAATATTTTATATTCTCCTCATGGATTTTTCTATATTGCATATTTAAGTTTAGGGAGATTACATTTGGAAGAAAAATCAAGATAATATGACCTGATTAACTATAATTCATTGCAAAAAACAACAACAAACAAACCCACCCAACAAAATTAAAGGTCTGGAAGATATAATTAATCATAACCTTAATACATTTAAGACATTTTGAATCAAACATGTAAGTCAGATAAAATGAACTGAGAACATTTTTTCGTGGTAATAAACAGGAAGAGATTTTAGCTGGCATTAAAAGTTGCCTGAGGCTGTAGAAATAATCATAAAAGCATTTTTCAGACTATTCCTTTTTAAATAAATAAAATTGAATTACAAACTTCAGTCATTATACTCTGACGTTGGAAAGAGCAACCAACCAACCTTAAGTGGCCTACTGCAAGTTTCCAAGTACCATTAAATTGACAGAAAGCACAGATTCTCTCCAAAAATGTCTTAAAAAGGGGCAAATGCACAAGGCCATGCTCATAAATTAAGTCACCACTTGTGCAAATGAATTTTACTTGCTAGCAGAGAGGGAAAAGAAACAAATATTAAAAATAAAAAACAGTAAGAAGGCAATAAAAAAGAAAAAAGATATAACAGAGCTATATTAGTTTGTTACCCTGAAACCTCTGTGGCTTTTATCTAAATTTACTGTCAGTTTCCTTTCTAAATTGTGTAATAAAGGGACATGCAAAGAGTTCTGATTATAAAGTATCAGTTCAACTGCTAATGATAGAAAAGCCAGATATTTCCTTAATCAAAATGTGTTTTCCATAATTTTGTTGTTACTGGACATTAACAGTAAGCAAAGGGAAAATTATAGGACAGCCATAAGAAATTATGGTCGATGATTTTGCCAAGCTTTACGACATGAAAGAGCTTTGGTTTTACTCCTCAAACATGTTCCAGCTGGAATACTAGCACGCTAGTAACTCACTACTAGAATTCCTAGGGACCCAGCAGTGCCAGGTTAGCATTCCCCACTTTGAGTTATCACTCACGGCAGTTTCAATGTAGGTGCTTTCCCTTTATCTGGGGAGAAAGGAGTGAAACAGGAAGTGGATAAGAGAGCTGCTGCATAATTTCTTCAAATGAATTACTGCCCAATAATCAGCTTATTTAGCTCTTTCCTGCTGAGATTTACAAAGTCTCTCTCATTCAGTTTATTCCTGGGAGGATATTTTAGAATTTTAGATTTTTATCTAAATCTAAAATTTTTATTTTAGAACTGCGGTTGTTTTTTTTTCCCCTTTCAGTTCTGTTGCAAAAACAGATGAATGCAGCAAAAGGATTTCTGAGATGTGAAGGTCAGACTTCTAATACCGAGCAGCAGCACGGCTGTTAGCAGCAACAGTAACAAGCACTCCCTTGTTTCCCAACTCTCTCTCATCCCGTTCCGTCTCACAGCCTCTGTGGCTGGAAAAGCAAGCTAGCGTTTCCAGCTATGCCAGTCTGATGCTACTCTTCAGCTGACCAGAAGAGGAGGCTCTGACATTGAGCAACGAGCTTCTTCCCTGAAGCAGGATGCTGTGATCCTGCAGTAATCCCTTACTAGGAAGGGAAAACTGGGTTTTGATTTCCCAGTGTAATGTCAGTGCATGAGCTTAAAACTGACAAATGTAGAGGAATCTCGAACATTTGGGAATGCAAGGAAGCTATGAATCAGCTCAATTTCCATTCTGCAATATTATATTCTTTTCCTTATAAATATTTAATTTCTAAGAAAGGTAAATGCTCCTTCTTACATATGGGAGAAATGAGAAACAAATTTATATAGGAAGATACTTTACATGTTTTTCAGGTCTTCTTCATTTGACAGTCCAAGTTCTATTTGTCTGTTCCTATGACCATACAACCTTTATAAACTCCTCCACGTTTTCACACTTCTGGGAGAACAATTTTAAAACTCTTCTGCTATAGAAATGAATTTGACCTCCCAGCATGCCCAAGAAGAAGCTAAGTGTTACGTTAAGCTTTTCACAGAAAAGGAAATAGAGGCACGATGGCATTAAATGACTGCTTAAAGACACCCAACAAACAGCTTTTGGCTCAGCCTGTTCTCCCATCCCATGCTTTCCTAAAGAAGTCAATCATCTCTTTATCTATTTTCTCTTAGCCATACAAGTTCCCAAATTTGGCAGGAAACAATTCCTAAGCATTATGAGATCCTCAATGGGACTCTCAAGTAAGTGTGTTTGGTAGTGTAGTTATATTATTAAAATAGAAGAGGCTGTCTTAATACCCTTACACAAAGGGACAAGTGTTAAAGCCATGGGCTCAGCCTTAAAGCTTCAGCTCAACCATTTTGAACTGCACTGAGCTGAACCTTCACCTGTATTATGTCTCCCTGAAAAGCTGCAGGAACTCACTGACTGATGAGGACTTAGTCTCAAGTCCATGGATTCATGCTTATTCTTGCTATTTGAAGGCTTTCAGCCTTAGTTATGCCCTCCTCTTCCAGCTGTGCCTCATCCGTACAAAATATTTGAGCACAACTGATCCTAAATCAAAATTGTTTCAAGTTTAAGACTAATGTTAGAGAACAAAATGGTGAAACTAAAAATCAGTCAAACTCTTATTTCCAGTAATAGCCCTACAGCACAGCTGATGCCATACTTATGGTTGTAGAACTTGTATCATCCATAACATCGATCAGCCCAAGAAAGCAAGGAGAGAATGTATGTTACTTGTGGAACGTAGAAAAATTTCTATCATGCTGAAAAACTTAAGATTTTTTTTTATAACTTCCTCACATCTTTTTAAAAGAATGTATGTTTATTTTTCTAAAATGTAGAATGCAATGACCATAGCAGTCAAAGAAAAAATACATGCTTGAAAATTAGTGGAAGCTACAGTCAGATCAGCAATAATGTACAAAAGAATTTATGGCTTATACTAAGACACTGAACTTGCACATGCAGATTCTTTACCTAACATCGCCATGCCTTAACCTTGACACAGAAAGAGGTAAGAAAAACTTCCCTTGATGTTTGAGGACAGCATTGTCATGACTTTTGTAATGTAGTTTTTTGCTATTTTGGAAATGCAATTGAACTCATTTCATGTGAACCATCAGTCTAAACACTGTCAAGCACTGATGTGGAGGTGACAGCTTCTTGCCTGTGTGTTAAAGAATTCATTTCTACAGTGATACTGTGAATAGAAATTATAAAGAGACAAGCAAAGAAACCTTGATTTTAAAGTATATTTACTGTAACATACCTTATTGTGACATCCCCATACTGCTGTTTGTGTGACTAAAGACTTTTTATTCTGGATTTTGAAACCTCCACTGCTGCCTGTTCCCCTAGGCCAAAGACCCTTCCTAAAAAACCTGTTTGAGTACTGTTAGAAAATCTGTTCCTCACCATACCTTCTTGTAGATGCTACCTTCTCCCACAGAAATATTCTAGCAGATTTTTTTTTCCAGCTGCAACTACTGCCTGCAGCCCATTCAGAATAGGCTACTTTCAACACCTCCTGTAAACCTTTCCTAAGCACCAACACAGAATGCTCAAGTGCAAGAAAACACGCTTTTGAAAAAAGGACCAAGTCCTTTGATTCTCATATCGCTCTGAAGGATTAAAATAGTAAATGTGAAGTGACCTTTTACTTTAGAACTTTTATGCCAAAGATGTTTTTAGGACTTCTAAAAAACCTGCGGTGTGTGAAGTTAACTCTTCTATACGGTAGTTAGTTATGGGAGAAAACTGTTTTGTGTGGTAAACAGCTTTGATTATTGACAGCAGTCATTTTAAAACTGACACTTGCCAGGGAAGAGGCATACCTAATACAGAACCATAAAAATCTGATGTATCTTTATACAGGTTTTTATGTGCCTGTGGTGGAAGTAGTCAAATTTGTCATACCTGCACAGGTGTTATTGAGGGTCTCGAAAGATAAATAGTCTTGTGTTGGTGAATAACTCTGAAGAGAAACAGGTCCTTGCTGCCTTGAAAACTAACAGCATTCTGTGTAGTTCTTGAGGGAAAATAAGTACTCTCTCCCCCTTCCTGCACCTACTACTTTGCTGGTGCAGTGGAACACCAGTCTAACTAAAAGAATGATCCACCTTTTTTCTTCTAGGAATTTCAAAGTACTATTTGGTGACTCTTCCAATAACCTTCTCCCAGATAGTATTTATAAAATCACAATATAAGCAGAAACAACTGTGAGCAAGATAAATTATTGATTTCTTCTTCCCTTGCCAAAAAGTTTACAAGATCCAGAGTGAAATAACATTATTTCCGTCTCAACTAACACATAGCCATTCAGGTTCATTTCAAATTTGACAAAATAAAATTGAGTCAAATTATTCTTCCCAAGTGCATTCTCTGCTAGTTTGAATGTGCCTGCAGCAGTTACATGGATGATGTTAACCTTCTGAGCTCTGAATTTGGAAAGCATGGCATTTATTAAAAAAAAATACTTAAAAATTATCTATGGAAATCAGAGCTGCTAAAAACAGAAGATCACCTAGTTCCCCATGTATTTTGATCTTAAGTGTTTCTTACTTATGTTACAAGGTTGGGATGAAACCGACACTTACAGATTGGATAAAATTACAGCAATGGGGATTTTACCTCCTCTTCATTTATCTAATTAAGTGCATCAGCAACACAAACATCCTCCTCGGTGCTTTAGTCTAAGGATGTATACCATCTTTCAGGCACACTTACTTCTCAGTGCCTCCAAAATACAGATGATGGGTTGCCAGGTACAGCCAATGAATGATGTTTGTTCTAATATGAAAATTTAAATTATGGAAGATAACAAGCTTTGACAACAGAAACCAAGCCATCCATTTCCTCTGCCACTTGCTGTTACTCACTAAATTGACTCATCTTCTTTTTTATTTTGATGTCTATTGAATAATATGACAATAATGCAATATGCAAGTCTTCAATTGCCCTAATACGCCCCCTTTCCAAATCAGTGTCTTTTCAGTTGTAGTCAGGATTTAGTTACACTGAGGCACAGTCTAATGGGCTTTTCCCCAAGAATATACAAAAATAAATGTACAATTTGAGAACCTTTGGTAGCCTTTTGCAGCCTAGATGAAAACAAAATCAAGACGACAACAGATTCCAGCTGCTCAATTAGACCAGACTGTATCAGAGGATAGCTAGATGCTTTGGTTCTGCTAATCAGAAACTAGCAGAATACAAATCACCAAGTACATTGCATTATAGGCAGTTTTGCTACCTGTGCATTCATTCAATGTTTACTTATTTGGGAGAGGCAAAAGTTATTTTGTGTAGTAGATATTTACCTTCACTGCGGTAGATAAAAATATTAACTTTGGCTGAGTAGAAATGGGTCACATACCTTCTGGTGGGGAATTACAGCTCTGGGAGAGTCAATTTTGGGTGCTGTGGTTGAAACTGGCACTGGACGTTTAGATCTGGGGATCAAAAAAAAATTAGCAATCATGACTCCTATTTTTCAGACAAAATCTTACATTTCATGCAAAAATGCTGCTTCATCAGAAGTAAAAGCTAGGCAAAGCTTAGATTTTTTTCTAGTGATCATAATGCTTTTTCTACATTCTCATTTGTAAAAGTCTTAGATGTGAGAAATAAAGTTCAATTTAGTTTCTCTGAATGATGAAAAGCCAGCAGTTACAGAAGCAGCCTCTGACTTCGGAGATCATCCATTTTCCAGTACCTTGTGACGAGCTGGATTTTTATAGATGCCAAACAGCCACAACAAGAAATAAATTCAGATCTGGGCACTGGTCTGGAAAATGGTAGAAGTGTCTTAAAACGCAGAAACTAAACTCTGATACTGAGGCATCTCAAGATCAACTCCTCAACAGTTCATTATTAATACCTTAGACTATGTAGCAATTACCATACTTTAAACTCCTTTGCAGGAAGAAACATGAGCTTCATTTCTGAGGATTTATAGTTTCAACAGGAGTAGATCACTACTGAGTTAACCACACTCCAAATGCCCACCTTTCACCTGTGTTTTGCAAATACACATACAGATCATTTAAAAAACAGAGATGAACCTTATTAAAATGTTTGCAAAACACACAATTTGCCCTTTCATTGGAACATAACAAAGAAAGGGATAAAGCACAGTGACGAATACTAACTGAAGTACTCTAGGATGCTCAGGTAAGTGAAGAGGTATTTGTGGAGCTTTTGTGAGAACCTGTGTAGCACTGAATACCCTTCTGAAATCCTCCCAGAAAACAGGGGATCACCAGGGAAAACGAAATGAATAACATGCAAATAATCAAAGGAATCAGAATTATACGACTCCTATTACCAACCTACAGATCAGTATGCCTGGAATTCTCATCTATAAAGTTTCATTTCAAAATTAGGATAGAGGAACAAAAATGAAATTAAAATACTGAAAAGCACACAAAACTGTTACTCAGGCAGAAGTGATTAAGACATTTGGAATTGTTTTCTTTAGAGAGGAAATGAATAAGGGAAGACATTACAGGGGTTTAGAAAATAATGAATGGTAGAAAAAGGGAAATAAAGCTACATTCCTGGACATTAAGTGAAATTGAAAAGACCACACATATACAATTGATAAAGGCAAACATTGTTTCTTAGAGTACTTGATTAACCTGAGGCGAAACTCATTGTTACAAGACAGCAGTGAGACAATGAGAATAGTAGGATGTCAGAATGGATTAGATAGTTATACTTCTAACAAGAACTGCAGAAGATGCTTTAGGTTCAGTAAAAACAAGTAGCCACACAGATTCTCATTTTTCATGGCACAACTTAACAGACTGATAGTGGAAGACATTCCACGTTAGGTTCATTCTTTCCTTACAGAGGGCTGTGTTACATTTTCCCCTGGAACACCTAACAGTGGCATCTATCAGAGCAAGAAAACTGAGCTAGACAAAAGCTGGGCTCATCCATCATGGCAATGCCTGCATTAATACCTAGCTTCATGTTGAGCTGTGTATATAGCTTTAGTTGACACACACAAAATACCCATATAAGCAGAAACAAACAAACAAACAAACAAACAAAAAAAGCAGACTAGGAAAAATGAGTAATCCTTACAGAAACTAGAAGATTTCTTTAGAGAAGATATGGAAATTATGCTACTTTAGAGAGCTAAAGTCAAAGATCATGTACTAATCTGAAAATGAATGGTCTGAGGAGACAACTAAAACTGGCATTTTGCTAAACAATATGCAATTAACCTATGAAATTCACTGCCGTAAGGTGTTCCTGAAACAAGGGGCTAGAAAATTGTAAAAGGCACTAATGCTGATATTCACAGTAATCACAGTTGGAATATATCATGATATACTTCCTAAAAAAAAAAAAAAAATTATCTGAGAAATATATATACCTTCAAGTTCCAAGAACAAAACTAACCATTAACTGCCTAGAACAAACTTTCCTCAGGCATGTTACTAACTGATTTTCCTTCAGGAGTGAGTGCTCTACCCTTCCTTGAACCATTTTAGTTTAAAAAGAGAAAAAATAAATCATATTTATGTGACATGCACACAAATCATGAAAGATGACGATTTTTTTCATGAAAAACAAAGAATGAAAAAAAAAAAATCGGCTGCGGTCCAGAACAAAGAGTTGCTGAAAACTGACTGCAACAATTTATGGCTAGGCAAAGATTTATGGGGAAGATTTTGATCCTTCTTCCATTGGTGTTATTTCTGGGTAAACCCAGGTATTTCTGTCAAGTTACTGAGGGGGACCCGGGCATAATGAAAACCAGAGCCAGGCAGAGCAGACACTAAGTGTCCTTTCTGCTCTGTCCACTGAACATGAATTTTAGCGCCACAGTTGCTCAGCAATGTAAAAATTTTTTGTTACTTACAGTGGTATAGCAAACACACATACTGCATGTTTGATGCATGACTGGAAAATATTTGTATTGCAGCAAAAGGATTTGTTTACCAAACTACTCCATCAATTCCGTTGGTTATTGTCTGTCTATTTCTCATGGTCATTACCTGACCACAGAAGATCTTAAAAACCTGCATTTCTTTCAAATGTTACTGATAAGTTCTCTGTCATTCACAGTGCTATCCACCCAGGATTTTTATTTCACACTGGCTTTGATATTTCAAGATGCGACTTTAAAACAAAGAGGTTCCTACATATCCCTGCCCTGGTTGTTTGTAGCTGTGATATTTTAAAACAGAACGATGAGGCTTGCTGGATTTAGCACAGGTTTGCACCAGAGAAAAGGGCAGAAGAGGTGAAGTCAATTTGTGGAATGAGAAATGTATGCACTTACAAAGTGATTATTTACATAAGAGCTATTATTTCTCAGAGAAACATCTGCAAATTCAGGACATTTTTTTCTTCCTTCTTTTGCTAGATGAATCAAATCCTGCAGCAAGACTTCTAACTTACATTTTTGCTTTTCAGGTCACAAAGGTGCTACTGTACACAAGTGTGTCTAGGTTTACAGTTTAATCCACTGATTGCAAAATTATTTTATTCCAAACACTCAGGGAATGTACTTGCTTAGTGGGGCTGTGAGGAGGATGAAAGTCCAGATTTCACAAATGGTTGTCATAGTTATAGATGTGATGTTGAAATGTTCCATGATGAGTGCTTTCCCAGTCAAAGCAATTAATTTGACTTCAACTTTTATGTATTTTTTTTTCTATATTTTCAAATTAAAAAATGGAAATGAAAAGCTCATTTCAATACAAAACCCCCAAAGTCTTAAAAGATGACCAAATACAGCATTCTGGCATTTTTGGAATTCTCCTTTCCAGAGATACACCTCCCCTCTCCCACAATACTGGTTCTCTTCCTTAATGAAATTCAAAAGCAAGATGGATCTAGTTTTGCAAAGCAGTTCAATTTTGATAGCACTGCTGATAAAACTGTCACAATTTCTACTTGTTCCCACCTACCTAAATGTATCTTTAATTGAAGAGCACTTGAATGCAATCCTGACATCTTTGCACTTGCAGCAAAGGTTCATTAGGAGTCAACTGCATTAAGAGGAGCTGCCTGCCTAAGGAAGGGCTGCAAGAGACTCCTGTAATGCAGTAACAGTTTAACCCTGTCCTCACGGGAGCACAATACCACACTTGCAGAGAGGTGACACAATCTAACAGATAGTAACTCTTTTTCATTTTCACATGACTTTATATTTTATAACTTTGCCAGTCAGTGCCTATCTTCACTTTTTGAATTCTCAGGACAGCTAAAATCAACATTTATTTTCCTACAGTAAGCTCTTGCTTTCATTTCATTGCATGTGAGCACTCACTCTGAGCATCTTAATAATTGCATTTTAACGTCTCAGGCACTAGAAAATGGAAAAAGGTCGAGTTCATGGAAAGGTAATAAACCAGATTAAATTAGGGTTAGAAATATTTAGAAAACATTTTACCTACTTTACTTATCACTTAAATGGAATAATTATGGAGTGGGTCAGCACATAGTGGGATGTAGAATATAGCGTATAGAATTGGGCTTCTTTTAATGCAATAATATTAATGAAAATTTTGAAGAAAAAAAGAAAAAAGTAGTAAAAGGGAAAAAATCATCTTCATGGTCATCAATCTGACATGTCTATCTTCAGCCAAATCTTGAGCCAAATAGTGAATTAAATAGCCAAACACAAAAGCTTCTTCTTGTTTCTAAGCCTTGCAAAGAAAATATTGAATCTTGTGATCCCATAGTTTAAGTTCTCTAAGTCTTGCTTGGGACATCAGCAAATAGGCTCAGCAACTTCAATGAGAATCAAAGACAAAACCCTGAACACTTCACAATAGTTCAAATATCACTGCGATCACTTTGGGGCTAGGATAAGGCCTAGTTTTCCCTTATCAGGATATCATCTGTGCCTGCAACAGGATTGATAAGTACTTCCATCAGCAGTTTTGCTCTCTCTATTTCAATGGTGAATGCACATACTAGCATTTGGCTGGATGACTGATTTGTTAATTATTTCCCTGCATTGCGCTGCACTTGGATGGACTGTAGGACTGGCAATTATGCTTTCCAGGCCTAGTGTTCATACCCACAGCAATATATGAACAAAAATGTGTTATTCATAAATGCGACCAACCTGAAGGGGAGCAGCTATCCAAAAGCCTGTGGAAGAGAATTTGTTTGCAAGTATGTAATACCTGATTCCCTTAGAAGGGAGCTGAGCAAGGGGTAGCTGCAAACATCATGGCATAGAAAAGGAAAGGACAGAAGACAGAAACCTTGGGGAGTTTTGTGGAA
This sequence comes from Anseranas semipalmata, assembly GCA_013399115.1. Lineage (NCBI taxonomy): Eukaryota > Metazoa > Chordata > Aves > Anseriformes > Anseranatidae > Anseranas > Anseranas semipalmata. The sequence continues at coordinate 123,306 of VXAA01003085.1, forward strand.
GGAGGGAATGGAAAGGAATGGGAGAAAAAGTATGCATGAATCTGTGATTTTTGAAAAGGAGTATGTATCTGAAAATTTTGGAGAAACAATCGAATCCTACCCTCCCGTTTTCTGACTGACTCCTCCTGTCACACCGCATGGTGCCTGTTTTTTTTTTTTTTTTTAACCCTTCCCCCCTTCCTGCCAGACAAAATCCCTGCACTCCAACTCCGGCACAATCTGCCCTCGAGCTTGTTCCCTCCTGAGGGGAGTGACTGGCTACTAATGCCTCCATCGCCACTTAGTTGACTTGGTATCAGCCCTGAGATTCCTCCACCCCAGCAGCAACTGTGGGCAGGATTTAGATTGCCAAGCTACAGAGAAGGGTGCTATAGAATCAAAAGTGAGAGACGGAAATAGCATCAAAATAATCAGAGAGGGTTCAGAGCTTAATCATATATATCCTCACTTAAAATCTCTGTGAGTTCAGCATAGTTTTTGTTATTCATGATTTCATGATTGTATTTATTATTTCTAACTACTGCCAGATGCTAAAAAAAAATCTAATTAAGGTAAACCAGCAAATAATAAAAGAATTTGTTAGTGTAAGAAGAGCAGAACAAAACATTTGGGTTATGGAAGGATCTAATAATGTAGAGCAAAGAGTTATAAAGAACAGGAGAAGCACTGTCTTTATTCAGTCCTTGTATGTAGCCTATCATAACCTGGTCTAGAGATGTGTCTCACTCTCCCCAGTAAACATAACGAGAATTTTGAAGACTTGGACAAAAATATTTACGTAAGTTCTTTAACTGAGAAGTACCTGATGTGAAACATAGCCATTTCCCTTGTTTAATTTTCCCCTGCCATGCAGATAGCGTATCTGATTCTTAGACTACCTACACCCATTCAAGTATCATGAGACTCCAGGGCAGTCCTGCAACTCTTGGCTTCTCAACAGCTTTCTGAAGGGTGAAAATCATTTGGCTACAGATTTCAGAGCAGCACTGGAGGCTGCTGTAGAGCATCACCCTGAAAAACCAGCAACAAAATTAGGGAATCACAGCCAAGCCTCAAAGGTATGATGATGAATCTATCTCCTCTTTAAAAAAAAGTTCATAAAAGAATAAAAATCTTAAAAAGCTTGAAAAAAAGCCTATAAACTGCCTTCTGTAGATACACAGGTGTTGTTCAAATCCAAATAGGTTTCTAATGTTATGCAGATGAAGTCTATTTTTTCCCCTTGCAACTCAACATTTTCTAAAACCAAAAGCCAAACTCTGGATACTTTGAGCATCCTGACCACAAATGACTTTAATTTCCTGAAGCTGTTACTGATACACATTTACTTAGCTGTTTTTCCTGTAATTCCTTTTACTTGGAATGTGGACATTACAATGTGCCACATGGCTTTTAGAGCATTTCTAATTGACATACACTGCAGAAAGAAAAATTAGGGAGGATGGATAATTAGATCTTAACTACAGTCCAGCTCATTTAGGTATTCACTCTATTTCCAAGCTAAAACACGTCAATGAGCTTTCCATTAATATCTTTTTCACCACTTTTTTTTTTTTTTTTTTTTTTTTTTTTTTTAAGAGGACACAAACTTTTGTGGGGTACACGGAGCAAAACACCTATTGGCATGTCCTGTCACGATAATATTCAGTAACTATTGTCTGGGCAAAGTTTTAGTGCCTGTGAAAGACAGGAAAATCTTCAGCTGTTGCCACAAGCAACTATCATGTTTGCAAGCACTACTCAGAGATACCTACAAAGATGCAAATACTACTTTGTAGTGTGCTGACACCTTTACATCTTGCTTACTAGGCAAAACAGACACATTAACAAAGGCTCTACAGAAATCTAAACTGAAAAAAATCTATATATAACACAGTCACTACATGGTTTAATATGCTTTCTTCTTTTTTAATGCTGCTAGGTGCCTAGACTCCCCTCTTCACCAAGGCAACTAACATACAATTTCATGCCCAATAATAACTCCATTACTTTAGACTTTTCTAGAGTTTTGGGACAAAACTAATCTGTTTCCTACAGATACTGTTGGCTAGCTGTAAGAAAACCAGGTGACCATTTTCCTATCATCTGTTAGACTTTAAACCTGACAGAAGCTGTACCTGAGAGACTTTGACTGGAAACCTAACTCTGTGTTTTAAGACCACTAAGTCCAGAAAGTTAGCCAGGACTTGCCAGAAGAACTTGTTTCCTTTCAAATTATTCAAGTACTGTTTGAAGTTGTCATTACAAGAACACAGAAAACACCACAGCGCAAGCCCGTACCCAGTGGTCAGGGCTGCCATGCTGCAATGGACACCAGCCAGGGGAGAACAGACACAAAGAGGTGGCCAACCTCTGAAGAAGCCTTAAAGCCAGGCAAAATGGGCCTTGGTGTATCTCTGATCTTGCTGTAAGCAACAACGGGGACACCAATAATTAAGATTTGGTGAAAAAAAGAATGAGGCCTGGCAGCTTTTTTTAGCTGCTGATGGGCATGCAACACCATAATAAAAGGATCCAAAGGAAACTAGTAACCTCACATACACAAATAATGCATTACAAGATCAATACAGGAAAGCCTTAGTATTTTACTTGATTGAATGATTCCCTAGTCCACTTCTTAAAAATACTGTATCAGCCATTCCAATTAGCTCGAAGCATGTAATTTACATTTTGACACATTCATGCTTAAGCCAATCAACATTAATCAATAAGAAAATATTCCAGCCCTAATACATTGCGACCTTCTTGTCAGCTATAACATTTGGGATAGCATGTCGACTTCCTGGTTGCAGAAATGCAACCAATAACTATTTGTTTGAAAGATTATAACTGTCATGTGTATTGAGTTGTGTAAGCCCATTGACTCTGATGAGATGTGCCAGTGATACCCATCATGACCTTTCCGTGGTGAGTGCAATGTAATACATCCCAGAATTCACACAGAGATTATCTTTAGCTCATCCATAGAATATTTCTCCGACAAATAAAAGGATGATTTTAACCTCTCATCTGAGCTGGTATGTGGGGGGTAGGGAGGAAGTGATGTGCTGTCTGAGAACCGTTCTAATCCCTAAGCAGAATCTTGCTGTAAAGAAAACTTCACTGTCCTTTAAAGCCTTGGCATATATCCACAGTTTCCAGGCTCTTTTCTAAAACTAACAAGGACACTTAATGCAGTGAGTGTAAATAGCAGTCCCCTCAAACTGCTCGTGTAAGGAATATATTTATATTCATTGCAGTTACTGACATTTATATTTTATTTTCCATGGAAAAAGCTACTCATCAATTTTTAAAGCATTAAATGTTACTACTCAGAGATAGTAACTCACAGCCTTGTCCAAATGCCAGCCTAACATCTAGTAACAAATCCTACTGTCCTCTTATACCTGCGTACAGAATCAACTGAGTATGCAATGGGATTCACCTCTATTTCACAAGGAGTGAGGGAGTACCACCTCTCTCAGCTTGTAGTAATACATGTTAACTTTCCTAAACCACTAGAAGAATGTCTTCTTTTAATGCTCTGAGCACACAGCATCATCAGAAATCTGGGGAAGAAACCTTGGATATTGAAGGTAAATGGCTCTCAGAAGTTCTAGAGTCAGATGTCTAAGCAAAATAATGTAACTAGTCTCACATCACATTCACCATTATTGTTGTTCTGTTTTTTTTTTTTTTACTAACCCAATTAAAATTTTGAATTTATACATACTGTGATTAAGTGAAGCATGTAAACATTTGACTACTCCACTATTCTCATCTTTCCAAAGGTAGATTTTTGTAATACCTCTCCTGAATAGAGGTCCATGCAATTACCTACAAACTGAGGTGCTCAGTTGAGAAACCGTCCTATGAGGAGAGGCTGAGGACACTTGGGTTGTCCAGCTTGGAGAAGAGGAGGCTGAGAGATGACCTCATTGCTCTCTACAAGCTCCCTGAGCAGGGGAAGCTCAGTCTCTTCTCCCTGGTCGCCAATGGCAGGACACATGGGAACAGCACAAAGCTGTGCCAGGGGAGGCTCAGACTGGATATTGGGAAAAAAAATTGTTTACTGGGTGGCCAAACACTGGAACAGGCTTCCTAGAGTGGTGGTTGATGCCCCATACCTGTTGGCATTCAAGAGGCATTTGGATCATACCCCTAATAACATGCTTTAACTTTTGGTTAGCCCTGAAGTGGTCAGGCAGTTGGACTCGATCTTTGAAGGTCCCTTCCCACTGAACTATTCTTGTCTATTCTAGCTTGTGCAGGTCTCCAAAACACACAGTCCACATGGTCACAGATCTCAGTACTTGGTCCAGTCTAGATCAGAATTACACCAGTAAACATAACATGGAATATCCAACATTATACTAGCTTTGAATTTTTTTTTCCTGATATTTAACCAGTATTTTCTTAATTTAACTTGTAAATTCTGCTGATAATCATATTAGCATATTTAAACATAATTTCTGTAGAACTCAAGGGAGCAGATTAAAAGTCAGAGCTTCATTTTTTTAATTTTTTCTTTTCATACTCTGACGTTCTTTTTTCTCAAGTGTCATCTAATTTCAGGCTATTTCTATGGCAATACAAACATATTTGTACTTTAAAATATGGTAAGAGCCTATCATTTCTAGAGAAATTTTATCAAATGCAAGTTAAAATGCGAGTGTCACAAGTTTCAAACACGTAAGGCTGAGTTGTTAAACACTGTGTTCTGATAGGAGGCAGGCATTCATATCCTTAGTCCAGTCTGACATGGTGGAATGGACTTGCTTCTGCATCCAGTAATTCAGAAATCCTTACCGAAGTCTTGATGGGGTCCTTGTTCCCTGAACTTCACAGTGCTGCTGTGCAAGCCATTGAGTCCCAGGTGGGACTCCTGAGCTGTAGAAGTGCTGCTGCAGTCTCATCCAAGAAGCAGTCATTTGGCGCTAGGAATTCAGTTTCCATGGTTTTAAAATTGCAGTAAAAAGGCACTAACAATCAGGAAAAACTTAGTTACCCCAAGAACGGATTTGAGGAGATGCATTCACAACGATGAACACAAGCACTAGTAAATTATCACCAGCATTAGTGTTCCTTTCAAAAAAGGAAAAAAGTCACATTCACACAGCCTCACATTCTCCCTCTATATGTATGCAGTCCCTGAATGGAAGCATCACTAGTCTGATGAATGTAATAAAATCACTCAAACAAGGAAAAAAATTTCAAAACCATATTTTCATTTTCTGTTTGTTTTTACTAATAATTTCCTACAATGCTTTTTGGCAATGCTTCTATAGAATAGTTGGAATACCAGTATTTTAGACTGTGCTTTCATAAAAATTGTCTACAGAAAATTGTTTACTCTTAAACTGGGATATATACCCTCTTCTAATTCTTCTGCAAGCATAAACCCAGCCTAAATCTGGTTCTGATTTAAAAGTGTGCACATCAGCAGACCGAAAACATGCACACAATTGTTTACTATTTACAGCTTCAGACAAAAGAAAGCAGTTTACAATAACCACTGAATTTCCTTTGCTTGCAGTTTGCTGTCACCACAGGCTTTATTTATAGTAGGCCTGAAATAAATATTGCAGGATCAGCCATCTTTTGGTGCTGCACAAGAAAAGGAAAGCTATTAAATGTTTACCATAAGTCTCTCATAGCTTTGCCTCTGATACTTTCCCTTTTGCTAGAAAAAAGGATTATTTAGTTCTTGATTTTCCAGCAAAAGATAGTCAGTTGTGACTGTCTGGAAGTAAATGGTGTTCCACTATTGGCATGCCCTTGGAGGGGGAGGTTGTGTCAATGCATGCCAGGCACAGAAGGCCTGCACCTTCCCTGGTCCTCTGCAGCAGCACATGGTGACGCCAAAGCAGGTGTCTTAGAGTGTCACAGGAATGCTTGTGCCAGCAGAATGAGGCGCACTCATGTTACAGCACTTTCCAAAACTAAGTCAGTACATTTGGTGAATCCTTTCCAAGGAGGCTGATCAGATTCCTGGAGTTAAGATCAAATGAATGTTGTGGATGCTCCAGTGAAATGTGTTGACAAATAACACTGCACTTATGCATTGCATTTACTATGAATTTAAAAAAGAAACCCATTTGTATCAAATAAAAATAGATTCGCATGCATTTCATTTTTCACCTGTGAACTGAATGCTGTAGGACAATAAGCAGATGGCCTAGTCTCTGTGGGACAGACAGCTAGTTAAAGATGCAGTTTGGCTGGCCCAGAACTAAAATGCCTCGGGGCAGCTGTGTAGCTCAAGTAACCGATTAGGAACTGATACTGAAAAATGACTAAGAACTAAACTCTGGTAAGGCACAAAAGGATTAAAAGCAATCTCATTTTCCACCACAGTTCATTACTGAGTATGATCATAACCTTCCATAGCATTGTCTTGCAGAACTGGCACCACCCCATTCAGCACATCCTGAGTAATGTAGGTATCTAAGGAATCACAGAATGTTCTGGGTTGGAAGGGACCTTAGAGATCATCTCGCTCCAACCCCCCTGCCACAGGGGAAGGAATTAGCTGCAGCTGTATAAGTGTCTAATGTTTCAGAATATCAACATTATTGTTTGCCTGAATACTATCATTCCTCATGGAGCTCTACTGGGTCATAGTGCACAGTACCAAAGAACTTTTTCCTTCTCCCCTCACTGCTGCTCTCTCTTCCACGGAGAAAGAGAATTCACTTACTAGATGCATTCTTTTGTCTTCTTAAACTGAAGGAAGCAGAGCTTCCCACAGAAGCAGAGCAGAGGAAGAACAGCTTTCCACATCATTGGATCACGGGTCTCTCTCCCTCTAGGAATACTCCAAATACTTCAACTCCCTACCACATCACTTGACTCTCTGCATCCTTTAACTTCCCAATAGCAGCACAGGGAAGCACATTGCAAGTCTGAGAACCAGGCAGCCAGAAATTGAAAACAAGCGGTCAGAAAATGCAGCATTTCACTCAAAGGCCAGTAACAAGCCAAGTTCTGGCTGCCTGATCAAACCTCTGGCATAGTTGGCAAGACCTCCATCCACATTTTGTGAAGGTTCATGCGAAACCATAGCATGGATGAGGTGATAACAGGCAAATTTAACAGCGAGTTTAGGGAAGGAAGTGGTCAGAAAACACTTGACACCCACAACTTCCTGAACCCATAATGGGATATCTACATGACAACCATGGAGAATTCAGCTCCGGCCAGCACTTCACACCAAGCACTCATTGAAGAGCTGTGTCAGTGTACATTGAACAGTGCAGATTGACGGTACTTGAAGAAACACTGTTTGTATAGCCAGAGAAGTGCACTTTCGTTGTTCAGGCAGGAAAGTACGGATGGGCATTCTTAATGCTTCCCTTCTGCTACATTTGATGTCTTGCAATTCGATGTCCTGCACAAGTGCTGACACCATGTACAGCTTTTCTTGACAACCAAATAAAAAATAACCAGTCCCCCACCCTGAAAAAGAAACTCCATGGGGAATTTAAGTGTGATAATAAAAGTGAGTAGCAGCAAACACTGTTTGAACTGTCAGGTTATAAACAACGCTCATGAAACCTTCATGGTCAGGATCAATAAAAGGAAAGGCCATCACTCTTGAGAGCCAATAGCCATTAGAAAAATAAAAAGCTTTTGGTCTCAGAGTGCTTACGTCTAGATTTCATGTTCCACTGCTTCTTCCTTGGCATTACAGACTAAACAAGTGAGTTCACTTAGACTCCAGTGCTGCAACAGCAAAACCAAGCCACACATCATTTGGTAAGGCATTCCACGATCTTGAAAAATATTTTGTAGAGCCATGTGACTACTTCACATTCATGTCCAAGATCATCGAAATTTAGGGCTTAAGTTTTCCTATCACAGCAGTCAATTCCTAATTTGCATATATGCCTTTCCATTTGAAAGGATTCCCATTGTTTCCAAACTTTTATGCATATTAGATAATGGAGTGTCCCCATCTCTACAACCTGTATGGAAACCAGCTTTTGTTTTCCATAGTAGTAGCACACTCCACTCAAGTTCCATTGCTGCAAGCCATGTCTAAAAGAATGAAAAGTGATCACTCAGCACAGTCTTTTTCCTGGTAACCAAGTCACAGGAGATTTTCCTTTTCTCCTTCTATTCTTTCTGTGGTCGAATCAGTCACCAATGATGGTGATTTTCAATATTTTTTGTGTTAACTATTCTTCCTCTCACAAATGCAATTTTTGTTGAAAAATTTTATCTCAATGACCCAATAGGAAAGCAAACAGATGTTCTAAAAAAATATCAGAAAGGATTTTCCTTAACTTGCAAATAACTCAAACAATGTAAATAATTTTTAAAAAGATGTCATACGTATCTCTGTATCACTAGCATTCATTAGAATAGAGCAAAAAGATGCTGGAGGGGGCCGCAGGATGAGGTTTCGACATGCATCCAAGATATTGCCCTAAACTATTGTCAGGCCTCAATAATTTTAACAGACCATTTTTAACTGGCTTCTGGTATAAAGACCATTTCAGTAAGTTTAGGATCAGGCTCCTGGTCTCTGTTTAATTTTGGCTGAAAATCTTGCCTAAACACTCTAGAGAGACACATGCACATCATATGAGGTGGTAGAAATCAGTCCAAGCACCTCCCTACCTTCCTTGCATTTCTTGAAACAGCTAGACCACAACCTCAAAGAAAACTCTGAGAAAGTCTGAAACATCTGAAAATCTGAAGAGAAATCTTCATTTTTGAAATCTTTATTTTAAGCTCTTTTCTGGAAAATATATAAATCTACCCAGTGTTCTCACAGAAGCTAACAAATATGTTGCAACTTTGTTAGCATCTTTCCACTTTGTGTACTTATTACCTGGAACATCCACTTAAAGACAAGCTTGAGAATTACAAAGCCATGTAGGAAATTCAGCCATACATCTTTCTTTAGAGTACCCTACTCTGTCTTGGAAACCTCAGCTAAAGATTGTATCCCTTAGGTGTCAGCCTGTTCCTGATGCTACTTAGCTCAACTGCACATCAATAAGACATTTTCTGGTATGTTCTCAGAAATTATATTTCCACGTTACAACTTGTCTAATTACCACTTTCTACACCAGTCTCTGCCCAGCCAATGTAAAAATTATCTCATCCAAAATGCAATAAAAATGGCAGTTACTTTGCTTCTTATCATTATGGAGCTCTAAATATTAATGCAACTATTACAGAAAATCTCTGTGCAAGGTTATCTGACTTGAGAACAAGTTCTCTAAAAAGGAAGCAGTATTAACCAGGAGAAGTTAAGAGATCTGTTATGTGAAGGGATTCTGCTTTCTCAATGGCAAGACAACTTCTATCACATCTCTGTGAGAAAGTCTCCCCTCTCCATATTCTAATTATCTTTCCTGCACTCACGCTACACCTTTCTTATCCTACCAGATGCAGAGAGGCCACTTTCACACTCACAGGTGCTAAACCATTAATAAAAATTCTCAGCCTGCTGTGATTATTCACCTTGGGGATGACAGGTTCACTCCATGGGATCAGAACACTTATGATGTTCATTTCTAGAATAGTCATTCATAAATGACCAAACAAAATTGCGTGTTGCCCACACAGGAATAAGCAAAAGAAACATCACTGTTGGACTCATTCTTTTCAACAGGGGCCTGAATGAATAAGGGATTACACCTGTATTCAAAGGGCTAAATTCAACACAGAAACACTCACAATGTGTATCAACTATATCAACTATAAAAATCCATGCCGATTTCTAGAAGAATCACAGCAGATTTTGACTGTCTACCTCATATCTGTACCATGGATATTTCAAATAAATCTAACAGGCAAAGATGAAACAGATATCCCTTAGTCACGAGTTTCATAGGATGCCCTTAGGAAAGCAAGGATTTTAACTTAAATCAACTTACTTCTGAAGAGTTAGGCTGAGGTTGTAGCTGGCTGACTTGATCTTGTTCTGAGCTTCTAAGTGGGTCATGCTGTCAGTGTTGACTCCATCGATGGCTACCACAAGGTCCCCTTGGTTCATCTGTGACTGTGCTGCCTTGCTGCCAGGGGTGATCTGTGTGGGAGAAGAAAAAAAGTCTTATCAGTGTAAGTCATTCTGCACACAAAGCACTTCTTCAGAACCTGTCCAGAATTATAATGGGAAATTTTCCTCAACTACTGCTATTGCTGTAACTGTTACTGTATGGAAATTAAACAAACTTGCTTAACTCAAATTTCTGCAATGGTCCAGGACAATGTATGCTTGTCATTATTTCCATGTTAAGAGGTTAAGTCCAATGTAGTGGTTCCCTTACCACATATTATCACCTTCTCAAGGGGATAATTATCATTATGTATACTAGATTAGTATATAGAGACATTACACAGAATTGGAAAACTAAGAAGCCACTCTCTGCTGCATGATTTTATTGTAGTTTTCCTCCTAAAAGTCATTTTTCCCTAATTCATATACTGAGCTGGCAGAAAATGATTGTATGTGAGGGGCCTTGGACATGCTTTGCTTCTTTTATAGTGAGCTTTATAGGAAATCATTCTGCTTAACCTTACCCACATACAATTACAGCTCCATTACCAAGACACATCACTACATACCCAAGATAACCTCATCAGCCTGTTGCACCTGACACTCCAAAGAAAAAAAAAAAGACCAACACTTTTAGAAATAAGAAGCCACAATGCTTCAACTACAAACCCAAGTACTAAGACAACACTTCAGAAATTCTGGTTGCTCAGTATGGCATCCCACTGTGCTAGCTCCAGATCCCTTGTGGAATGCATCTTCTTCAAGTGGACAGTGTCCTGACCTCCATTTTACATAGTCCTCTCAGCTTGTATCTGTATGACATTGATATACTACAGCCATCTGTGAAACTCCACTCCATTAGGGAACTCCGACTAAAAGAGAAGAGCCTTCACATACCTTCAGCCAATTTTCAGTGAGCACATCAGATTTGTCCTCTCTTCTCTGCACTCAGTTATTTACAGGGTATATACATAAGCCATAGTCTTTGCTCTTATTTTTTAGGTACCCACTTCCTCACGTTCCTCTCTTAAAAAACAAAAACACAACACAACAACAAAAAAACAACCCAAGGATAATCTAAAATGCTACAACAAAGACTGCAGTCAACAACTCTGTTGTTCCTTCAGTACAGTGAGCATAGCAGTAAGATGTCTCTGATTTTAAGCCAAAATTCTCCTGTGTGCCAAGGTGAAACATATTGACTTCTCTGTTTCTGATTTCTGCTTCTTCCAGTCCAAAATTTAGATGTTGTATCTAAAAATAAAGACACAGTGGGTAACTACAACTGACATAGAATTAGAGTCAAATTTAGAGGGAGGAGATGGTCATACTAGTGACCTGGTTTCACTTACTCTAGTGGGACATTTTCTGCCTAACACTTTTAGAAAACACTACCAAAATGAAAAATGTATTTATCAGAAGAACCTATAAAAAATTCCTAGGCAAATTTGAATTTTTAACTACGGCCATTGCATCAGCCTGTCTAAGGCTAAGAGCTACAGAAGAGCTACAGAAAAATTGTGAAAGATAAGGAAATGGTCACGATCATGATTTACCAGCCAGTGTTCCTTTATTTGAAAATGAAAGGAAGGGGATTTGTAGTCTTCTCTTCAGCTAAGTATAACAGTAACAAATTCTGTGCTGTATTCCTTCATACAGCTCTACTGTTCCAATTCCCATTTCAAGAGTCAGCACAGCATTGATGTCACTTTCCCTCTAAAATTCATGTTATTATAGCTGCACAGACAGTACTATACAAGACTAGCAAGTTTTTAGAGATGGATCCAGTTTATTGTATCTATAATTCAGAATCATAATAAGCATTAGGAAAGGATTACTTCTTCTCCCCGTCTTCTCACTGGCTAAGAAATAAGCTATGTAGATTACTCGCTTCCCTACAGCTTTACATAGGAAGCATTGTTAAAATCCAGAGGTCTAATCTGTATAAAATATCTGAATCAAAACATAGAATTATACCTATTTTAGCTAGAAGCGGTCAGGCTTATCTGGGAAACTTTCAAGTGAACCCACAGTGTGCAGTTACAGTGGACATTGAGAACAGTCAGCAATTGCTGGGGACAAAATACCAGTGTACATATGGAGATACAGGAGAGCCAGATCTGAAGTGTCAAGGCACTTTCAAGACTATCTTGTTCCCATTTTTAAAGATCCAGCGGAAAGGAATGGAATGTAAATTGTTTATCTGTTGGCATGCTCCTTACTCTGAAAATTCAGCTGTGATCTACTATTTATTTACTAAATAATCACAGACAGAGAAGATCTCTGCCTTTGTGAAATATTTAGGAATTATTTTCTATTTCAAAAGTTTTTTTTTTTTAATATTTATAAATGAAGCGTGAATGTTAATTAAGCCTCAGAATTAGACTGAAAATCCATATCTAATTGTCTACATAGTAAATTCTAGTCTGCTCTTATCCCAGTTTCTCTTCTGATACAAAATTACAAAAGTAATACTAAATATAGAAATACAATATTGTTTAGGTAATATATAGTTTTCATTTTGTCCACTAATGCATTTTGTCCGATAATGCTTAAAACATCACTAAATCTAGACAGAGCTATTTTGGAAAACCTTTGTAATGGTCTTAACTCCCTTGATCTAGATTACAGCATAGCTTTCAGATGCTAGGTGCTGCAAGTGGCTTTATTTAGGGCTACAGTGAGATGTTTGCCAGAGGTTCAAGGTATAGCTATAATATCTGTCAATTGATTTAAAACAAAACAAGAAAAACAAGCTGGGGTACTACTGACAGTAAAATCTAATTTTAATAGCATTTCTTTAGCACCCCAAGCACAGACTTCATCTTGAAAAGCAGAGCATATTTCACCTCTCTCAGAAGAGCACAGAAACACTTGCTGCTTTAGAGATGTGGATTTTTAGCCCTCAAAAATTTCCTGCAAGATAGACATCTGACTTCCAATACCCCCAGCTTAAAGCAAGCGGGCCGGCTGGAAGTCTCACATGTTGCTCTGAATGCACTACAGAGAATTCTTACTATACTCTGTTGTGAGGAGAGCTGTACACTAGGTGAATATATAGCACAACAGTGACAGCTGTGCCCTAAAAAATAGGTCTGCACTGGGTTCAGAGTAAGTGCTACTTAGCAGGAGTTCTGGGAGGCAGTGTACAAAGTGCAGCTGCTGCACCACCTTGAGAACAACATGTGTTCCCATGCAAGCCCCCTCAGCTCCACTCCAAAGGGGGAGAGACAGGGATCAGGCAGCATTTGAGTGGTTGAGTGTTAAAATACTAATGAGAATGCTTGTATAAACAGATGGATGGACACAGCTTCCCTGCCCCAAGAAATTCTTAATTTACAGACAGACAAAAATAAATACAGAAGCCTACACAAGTGAGAAGGTGCTAATACAGCAGCTTGCAGCATCAGCCAGGGCCTCTTCTTTTTCTAGGACTTCAGCTATGCCTGCCCTCTTCCTGACCCAAGCCCCCAGATCAACAAGTTACACTCTCCTCATTTAAGAACAATGTCTCCCTAGCACTAGAAATATTCTAAAGCATTGGGAATGAATACCCTCTTCTCCTCAGGATATCTAGGATACAAGAAAATATTGAAAGGAAACATTCCTTTCCATAGTCAGAAGGGCTAAAACTCCAAGACAGGACGTAAGTTCTCAGTTACCACAGACTGTAGCACATACTACTACAAGGAAAGGAATGGACAGACACTAAGGATTGTTAGAAAGTAAAATTATTTACTTTGTGGAGAAAGCAGCATTTAAATCTCCCTCTTAACTTTTTGCCACTGGGTTTTTAGATAGGTGCTTCCAACAAACCTTCATATACTTTCTAAGCACCGAGGCTCACAGCGCCTGGGAGTGGCAAGAAAACTTCCTCATCTTACACATAGGAGTGCGACCCACTGAAAGGAGGAGACATTGAAATCCCTCTGCAGAGCAATTAACACTGAACTGACAAATACCCATATTAATCCAGCTAGTTACCTCTGGACTGGAGACACCAGTTCCTCTCCTATTTACATTGTGAAAAAGTTAATTGTTATTGTTTCCTAAATGAGTCACTTCCCATCCCTGTCCCCATAATAAATGTGTAACAGCTCCCAAGGGAAAATCATTGGCTTTCTTAGAAAATAGAAGACAATTCTGGACAAGAAATGACAGCAAAGAAAAGGAGTAAAACTCACTGGGGTACTTCATCAGGCAGAAATTCACTATTTCACCCTACACATTGCCAGAAGGCATGAAACAGGAACAAAGAGAGAAACAGCCTAGATAGCCTACCCCATACAGCAAGCATCCCACTGTCTTTGATGATGGCTTTCACACCTTTCAGGGCCAGATGGGAGAGCTGAGCAAAACTGACTAGTTGTAAAGGCAGAGGACTGTAGAATACTGGAAATGAAAGTCCTTGCAAATATCGCTAACGACTCTTAGAGAAAGTAAGAACGGTAGCTGCAAAATGTAGCTACCCTTTTCCCAAATAAAGTGTCCAATTGTTTTTCAATTTCCTACAAGGCTTCTTAATAAAAATAAATATTTTGTTTTGGCTTTAATGGGACAACAAAACCCACCTTAAATGAACACTCAGGGGATCTGCCAAATATGCCACTGACATCTTGAAGAGTTTCCATTTATACTAAACAGAGCTGAGCTGGCAAGCTACAGAGGCATTCTGAAGTGGCCTCTCAGCCTATGCTTCATCTGTAGTTAGGAAGGAAGATTACAATACATGTGAGAACACCCAAAATAGCTTTAATCTACCTCTCTTGGGTACCAGGAGCCACAATGCCACAGCAGCAAAGATTCTGCAGGACAGCCAGACACTTACAGTTCAGGACACTCCGTGCTGAAATCTGTGCTGCGACAGCAGAACTGCTATTGGCACTTGAGCCATTCAGTTCACCTCTCAGCCTTGGGCATGCCACACCATGGTGGAATGATACCTCCATAATCAACAAATATTTTCTTTCTGCTTAATGCCTCCACAAGGCTGCTCTTCATCCACAATATATAGGCTCTCCAAGGAAACCGACTGAGAGCAAGCCTTTCTTGCCAAGCTAAATAGACCCAGGTGATGAAAATAAGCCAAATGTAAAAGATTTTCAGCTGGGAAATGAAAGGAAGCACTGAGGCAATGTTCAGGGAAAGGAGGCTTCGAGGAACATTTTGAGTGAATGCAAATGCTCCTGTCCTTGGTTAGAAGGAATTCCAGTCATTCCCCCCCCATCCCAATTCCATATTATCTGGCTGAAAATCTCTCAATACTTTGTTTAAAAAAAAATAAAAAAGGAAACATTTTGGAGTTGGCAGATTAGCCTGTTAGATGCATGAGTAGTCTATACACACCAACCATAAAGCTGAGACAATCTAACATGGATGGGGCTTTTTAAAAGGATATGTTGGCATAGCCAAAAGACTATTCAGCTCTCTAAATCTTGAATGGTATTACTGTTAGTAATCTCTCTTCTCCCAATCTTCATTGAAAAATAGCTGTTGCATCTATTCAATCTACTCTCAGCATCACGTACTGTACCATGATAGTGTGTACTATGTATCTTGCAGAAATGAAATGGAAGCAGACTTGAGTCATACAATAGATTTTGATTGTTTTAAGGAACAAGTGAGTAAGTTCTTCTTTGGTATCAGAGTTTAATATCCTTAATGCAAATAAAATTTGAGAATATAGCTGAGGTACTGATGCATCATGTTCTGGCAACCCAGTATATGCGAGCAGTTCTGTCGACTTCCACAGGACAACTCCCTGCAGCAAAGTTACACCGAGCCTGTAAGAGCTTGAAGGACCACAACTGCCAAATTTCTTCAAAGGTTCCCCCTTCCTTACCTCTCTTTTTTTTTTTTTTTTTTGTCAATTGGAATTCATTTTAAGGCAATTTATAAGGTAAATGTTTCTTTGTGTTTCGAGTAGACCGATCTTACCTATCAATATAGCCTTTCAGGTTTTCACAGCTCTCAGCTTCTTGAAATCTACATTCTGTTTTTTGACCTCCTGATATAAACAATTTGTCTCATCTCCCACTACAAGTATTAACAATAAACTGAGGGGTTTATGTCTTTTACTATTGGCCACAATAAGATTTTCTTTAAGTTCATTCTACTTAAGACATTTCACTGTATATAACTAAGACCACGAAGCTTTATAATTTGAAGAGGTTTTGATCTGTTCAACAACAATAAGGCCTCTCTGAAAAGGCATTTGAGACAATACTGTTTTAGTTTGGCATTTAGTGGCCTGCAGCCATTTCTGATATTAAGCAGCTCAAAATAATAGCTTTGACTTCGAGCATGTCCTGAGGTTGGAGCACAGATTTGTTTGATCTGTAAGTGACTCTTCTGCTCCTGGGTGTTTGGAAGTTAGGATGCTTAGATGCAGGCTTACACTTAACTATTCTTTAGATGTGCACGTTTATTGAGTTTTTTGTTTCTGGCTGCCAGGGGAATAATTCTTCTTTTGATCAACAAAACAATAGCTGCCAGTTTGACACAGCAAATAGCAGTCCTGTCTCTAAACGAGAAATATGTAGTAATCAACTCCATGCTTTGCCTGCAGATGCTATAGCAGCCTTGTACACATAGAAAGGCATATGTATGAGAGAAGATGAAACGTAGTACATGTCCACAGTGACAAAGATGTTGAATCAGAACTAAATTTGCAGGAACTACACCCAGTATCACGTCATTATTTTGTCTCTAAGGTTTTAGAGGCCATATTTCCCAATATGAACCTGTTTCAGTTGGATGGCCCAATGTTAACCATCCACCATACAGCATCAGTTACCTAACACTCTTCTCATCTCCAAGAATAAGTGTTTTGCACCTGTGGCATTCATCCATGCTCTGTGAGAGAATAAACAAAAGCACAAGCTTCAAAACTCCAGCATGAAAAACTCTTTAAAATTCAAGTGAACGAAAACACAAAACAAAACAAAACACAAAAGAAAACAACAAAAAGAAGTCAAGTTCCCCTGAGGAAATGCAATACAGATTTCTTCTGTAATATGCTGTGCCATGTTTAGTAGACAATCCCACCAGGTATCCCAGCAGAATCCTTGGAAAATGCTGGATGCTTCAGGAAGGAAGGGAAGTTCTGAAGACAAAGGATGTTTCTTTTACCCGTTAAAATTTAATAGCTTAAGCTTTGTTCTAGCTTTTGAATCAGAGATGCCAATTCCCTTGTGAAGCGAAAAGAACCACATTTGTTTAATAAGGAATTGATCTGAAGACATGGATATGATCTCAAATCTAAAAGGGAAAACTTGCTATGTTGAAGACTGTGACGAGAAGATTTACAAAACAAAATTAAAAGATGACAAACAGAATTTAAATAAAAAGGATGAAGCTTGTTTTACCAGTCCTTTATCTTAATTAAAGAGAGATGTGGCTATCGCTGAGGACAAAGCTTCAACTTTTATAGAATGATGGTGTTGACACTGTTTTGGGGTGTTTTAACCCATTACAGTGGTGGGCACAGCAATCTATAAAAATTTCCCACCTGAAGCTTGAAGAGTATAATGAAAAAGCAGATCTTATTTGGCAAAGTACAAGCCAGTGACATATATGGCTTTTTCAAGGTAAAAGCATCCCTCTAGGCGAATTTTACATCCATCAAATTTGTAATCCTCTATTGCATAAACGTAGCTAAGTACCTTCCCACACATCACACAGTGACTTCAGGGCATGTAGCGGTATTAAGCTCAAAAGTTTTCAAAATGTGTTTTTGGTCTTTTTTCCATGAACACATACTCTACAAAAAACAATTTTTATGTGACTTTAGAATGGCTTCCTGTTTACAGGCAAAATGAGATAATAGAAATGAGATGTTTTAACATACTGGTACTGTCTGTAGCTAAAGGCTATTTCAGACTCAAAATAAAAAAAAATCAAATGAGTAAGATGGAAAAAGAGTATCAATTACTGAGAAAGAAACACTGATTTTTGTTCAAACACTAATGCAACCTGGCTAGATTCAGTGACCATAAGTTTACTTGCTTGCCTTCTCCTCTCCTCATGATCAATCTTATGATGAAACAGGAGGCCCAGTAAACCCCGACAGAGTGGATTCTGTAATATAGGATTCACAAGCTTCATTTCTGGTTAGAGCAGCTGGATGTGCTACTCACAAAGGTAACCTGGACTGATAGCCTTTTTTCTCCACCAAGTACTTCTTCATCAGCCCCTTTCCCTACCTGCACCATTTCCTAGGGAGAAGCTGAAGAAAAAATCTCTTACAAAACACTACACAGAAGACAAAGATGATACGTTCTGAAAAGGTACAGAAAGTCTTCATTAAACTAACACCAATATTGTTTATAAGCCAACACATCCTGAAAGATACATCTGAAACTACATGTAAAGTAAGAAAATGCAACATCAAGAAGGGTGCAGTGAAATAAAGTTTTAACAAGAATGTCCCATAAATTTGGGAAGCCATAAGCTGATGCAGAAGAGGATAATTTAGAAAGAGCTTTAAGAAATGAATGACCTTAGCTAGTTAATATTAATTTGCCTATGGTGAATGGCTCTTCATTTAAACTGACTGATGTTTAAAGATCCAAACAATGCCACTCACCTTCATCACTATGTCTTCTATTTTTATGCCCAAGTTTTGGGTTGAAACATGACTCAAAAATTCCTAAGCACTACAAGGAAAGATATTCTCGGGAAATTTCCATCCCAGATAAAGGCAGGAATCTGTGATCTCACGATTCCTAATTCAGCAAAGTGCATAGTTCAAGCAGCCTCAATTACCTTTGGATAAGTGACTGAGTTTTTCGTTTGCAGATGGAATTTTTTTTTTTTTTATTCAAACTCCCAGTCCCTCTAAAGGTAACACAGTTTTACTTTACCATCCCATTCAGCAGCATATGCCCAATCTTGTTAGAAAAATATAACAACTTCAACAATAGGAAAAACAAAAACTTTGACTTCCACAGGAAAAATGAGTTACTGCTGTGACAACAAAGAAATTTGGAACCCTTGCCAACAGTAATACCAGGGATATTACCTATTTTTCAACATTCATCTACCAGTCTTTTAGGAGCCCAGAGAACCAGTCTCTTGTGGACAGCCTAGTCTGGAGCAGTATTTTGCTCAATCCTTTTTGGGTATTCTGCTTCTTTCCTGTTTTATCTCACCTAGTTTTGGTGTTCACGATGTAATGGTGTAAGCAACACCAAGTTAAGGCAGGATTATTCTTCCAGAGCACTCAGATTTTAATAGAGTACTCCAGGTAGGGCCTTGAAGCATGCTTTCTACATCTACTTCAACTCACTCTTCTGTACATTCCTACTTCTTTCAGGTAATTAATTATACTTGGAGGAAAAGTAACAGTATTTATAAAGGTGTCTACACGTTTCATAGCATGATCAGTGGTACAGAAGCTTAGGGCAGATGTTTGAAAATGGATTAGGCATTTATCTAATAAACATTCTTAGGTAACAAAGTTTAGGTGCATAAGTTATATGTGAAAATCATCCTTATCCTTCTTAGTATATTTAGCGAAGCTTTATCTAAATGAACATGGTCCTGTTCTTTAGCTTAAAATACTCATTTATCCTTGATTCAGAGTATAGCTTACTATGGATAATGAAGCTGTGTAACTTACACATGAGAATTGTTCTGCAAGGTGCTTCACTTCCATTTCAAAGCTATATTTTTTATCTTTCATTCCTTCCTTGGAAACTGCACACATTTTTCTCAGAAGCACCAGAATGAGAGGTTGCAATGTGCTACGTACCTAGGCACAGTAAGTTTCAAAACCCAGCATGCCCAACTTAGGAATTTTCCTCTCCTACTCCAGGGTAAATACACTAATTATGATAATCTGCTTGCATATTTTGTGTTGGAATAGGACATCTATTTAAGTCAATGGAAGGAATGCATTCAAGTTAAAAATTTGGCTTAACAATGTTTTCCTTGGCTATGCTAGATACTAACTTCTGCAGTGGAGCATGTCAAAAGCAACTGGTTTGGAGGAGGCAGCAGGGAAGTTAGTTTGATCAATAAAATTTCAGAAAGTTTGAAGTGGTCTGCCTCTCTTTGCCCATTTTGTCTTTTTTCCTTCATCTAGCACCAAATGAATTGCTAAACAATGTATTGTGTAGATGACAAAAATATATCAGTTATTTTAATAGGGATTCCTGCTGCTAGTAAAACTCTTATTTGTCTGATACAAATGAGGAATGAAAGGAACGTGGAAAAAAAGCTAACCCTACACTTTGATCTCAAATGAAGTCTTAGCAGGACAACGAGCTTCATCATCCTGTTTTGTCAGCAAACAAGCATCTGAACGGCTAAATTAAAGTGCTGTTTTAGATTGCATAAAGCAAATATGTCTCTAAAGTAGACAAAAGATTGATGCATTCCCCAATATCAACACGCGAATCTCAGATCCAGCCAAAATTATGACTGATGGAATTATGAAAGTTCTGTTCTAGGCAGAGTTATATTTACAGTAATATTTTTCAGAGCTGTACACCCATGCACAAACAATCTGTAGGCATTTTGGAGTTTTAATATGTTGTCAGTTTGACCTTAGCCAAGTTTCTCTAAACCCTCTTAAATCAGGAGATTACCTAGTGAATGACTGGCTCCCACCCTTCCTAGTCTTTATTTTTCACTTTTTTTTTTAATATTCTTTCTCTCACCACAACATGCTCACTAAGATTGCTCAGTCTCATGAATCATGTTTGCAAAGAAAATATTTAATACCTGTCAGCAATGGAGCTTTGATTTGCTCCACATCAAGAATGTGCCAACTGCAATCGCAGCAGAATACATTTCTTAGAGTGAATATGCACCTATTTAACAACAGGAGGCTATTACTTCAGATACCAAGAAGCGGAAATAAATGAAAATTAGGATTGCTTGGACGGTTATTGGGCAGCTGGGTAGATTTCTGTGGCAGACAAAAGTGCTGAACGGAGCTGTATTAGTAATCTCTCTTTATCCAAGGGATAGGTCTTCTATTTATAGAATTATAAAGCTCTTCAAGAGACTGTAAAATTACATACACATATGATATGGGAGCAACACATGCATTTTACATATAACTGCCTAATGAAGTCTGAAGATCCTCCCATACTTTTACTAAACATTTTTTAAATAGCACCACAGATTATGTCCATCTGGTGTTCTCAGCTGGTGAAAGGAATTTTTTTGAGTGGCCTTCCCCTCTGCCTTTTTGTATCATTTCCAAGACTGAAAAAAATTCGGCCTCTACCTGCTGCTTGCACTTCCAGTGTATCTCCTACACAATTCAAGATAATACCAATGAGTCTTTTGGGTCATACCCAGTCCAGGATACGTGCAAGTAAAAGCCATTCCTATCCCACACAGTGACATGAGCCTCTTATTCTATATCTAGAAAACAACAATTCATGTTTCATATTGGTGCAATTCTTCGTCAGCTTTCCAAAGTCAGAACTAGAAAAGAACCAATATTACTCAGTCTTTAGCCTTGAGTCACCACTGGCAATAGCATTTTACCAGCAAAATTTTACTATCAAATTGGAGAGACTCCCAAGGTTGCAGAGGGAAATATTAAACTGAAGAGATAGCCGATAGTAAAGCTACATGCATCACCCACACAGAGAAGATGTAAATACAAGCTTAGATTAATCTATCTATCAGTCTTTGCTGATAAAGGCACCAGAAATTTGAGGAAATTCTGTTTTTAAACAGTGGAGCATTGACTGCTCTCTTCCACATATGCACAGTGCCTAGTGTAACGGGGCCCAAACCATCCCTGGCGCTGTTCCTTAGGGTAATACAAGTATTATAAACAAGCAATGAGCATGTTTGAGACTGAAAAACAAGGCATCAAGCACTATTTTGGGCAAATGATACAGAAGACTGTATAAAGTTGTCACCCAGCTATTAAAAGGAGTTCTTAATAAAGTACAAATAGAAAAAAAAAAAAGGAGAAACCAAGACATATTTTTTTTTTTTTAAACAAGATTCTGGATGTGTCAGAAAAGAACAAGACAGTGTATTTACTCTCCATTTCATAACATTATCACTGCTTGTCTAACTCTACTGCTCTGTGAGAATACCACAAACAGAACTGACATGAAAGCATGGATTTCAAGCTCTGTTCTCCTCCGCCCTGTAGTCTAGGCAGTAGTTCTAGCATCTGTTGCAGCCCTCTGAAGAGATTTGCAATGACTGCAGAGGTAAAAGCTCTGCAGACAATAAGGTATTAGTCGTATCTCTTGGGAGGCCCCTTATCCTTTTTTATCACGCATGACCCTGTAAGAATGTGCAATGTGATAGTCCAGAGAAAAAGCACTAGGCTGTCAAGCTGGGCTTTTGCTGGCTGCAACTCAGATATGACACTAAGTCATGCCCATCTTATGTAAAGACTGATAAGAAGGTAGTGTGCTGTTTATACTGTATCAGTGTGTAATTAGAAAGTCTTGTGCTTGTATTAGTAGGTACACTGATAATCAGCCCTCAAGAAAAAAAAGGAGAACTGAAAGTCTAAATATCAAAAGCAGTTAAATCCTTTTAAACAGGTAAGGGAAAGAACAGAACTGTTTTAAGATAAACAGCTTTTGAAACAGCATGACTACAAGCACCTTCCCCAAGCGAGGTGTGAATCAAGCTGTTGTGGAAGTTAGTGAGTCAAGGAGTCTCATGCAGGAAATGAATTCCACTGTGCATATTCCTCCTGTGACCACAGTCTGTTTGTTTGTAAGACCAGAGAACTTCTGTCTCTTGTGTTGACAGGCAACAAGAAAATAAAATCCCATTAGAAGTAAAGCAAAGCACAGCAAAAATATTGTGGTCCCAATTCCCCATTACTTAGCCCAAAGTTATTCTCTTGAGTGCAAATGCAAGCACTTCAGTTTCTCTGTTAACTGCTTTGTAGCACTACAAGTGACTACGTAGCTGCCTGGCAATGGTAAATCAGTTTGCATTTTCACCTCAGGCAAAATATCAACAATTTCTTCTCAAATAATATTTGGAAAATATGCCTTTAATTTACAATAGGATTCTAGAAGCTCTGTACCTCCTACTGTTTTGGGATAACGTTTGCTGGTTTTATAAATATGGAAATAAAGCTAAGGATGATGGACAGCCTGGTGCTTGTGTCCCTTGTTTCCTTCTGTCCTGAAGAGCAACCTCCCTGCTCTTATCAATAGTAAGAGCTTGAAAGTCCATCACACCTTTACATTAGAGAAACCTTCTCTAGCAAGTATGGTTGGGGCCACAGCAAACACTTCACAGGAGAGTTGGCTGGGCTCACACCTAACTGACTTTACATAAACTATAGACAAAGTATTTGTCAATCATAGCACAGCTATTTCCAAAGCAGACAGTGATATCATAATACGCCATTTTTTAAACCCATCATTTGAACTGTGCTGACATTAGTAAAGGAAAAAAATACTAATCTATTTGTTACAAGCTTGTAATCTAACCTGTGATAGTATTTTCTGTACTTAGAAATACAACCTTGCATTTCCAAAGCCTGACTTAAGAGCATTCAGTGTAACAGCATTCATTAATACATTGACTGACTTAGGTGTTTTTAAAAATTCAGCTTATTTGTACCAGAAAATGTTTTTCCTTGTTAAAAATGAAAGTATTCCTATTCTGTATGAGGCCTGTACTTACATACATGCCCCTAACTTCATGAAGGGCACTAATCCAAATTATTACAAGTACTAAACGCTAATTAATTCTCCCTTATGAGTTATGATAAATGATTTCAGGGTGAAGCTATACATTTTCCAAAGGGACTTTATCACAGCTATGTTGACAGGACTTTCAGTAGGGTGGTATGCTTAGTACTACCCTGAAGTAGCTGAAGTATGTGCCACAGCAGGTGCTACAAGTAGAACATAGATTTCCTTTGACATTAGAACACAGGGTATACAGCGAGTGCAGAATTGTTTTATGCATTTAAAAAGCATATGTCATGAATGGTTTGGAAAAGCAAAGCCTTTGGGGTACAGCATTACAGTCAAAGCTAGGCTAATCTGAAGAAATCTTGCCTCGTTATGGTAATAGCTGTTTGTACTTTATGACGATCAGGATATCTGTTATTAAAGAAACACTTCGCCCCTCTAAAGCAAAAGCTTGCTGAAGTGTAACCTCTTGACAAAAGTAAGACCAAAGTTTTAAAACACTGTTGGAGCTTTAAGGGATAAATTTCTGCCATAGAATTGCAAAAATTATATTTGCACCTATTATAAAAAATGTAAAACAGTTTACATTTAATATCTTTGATAATGAGTTCTTTATAAAAAAATCATCTTTTATTTTTGCACCAACTCCCAATGTCACAGGACACTGGTGATCAATGATAGTCCTAGTCACCCAGTTATAAAGTGGCAAAAAAGATGATATCTTTTACCAATGAAACAATCTCTCTGCATCTACAACTTTAAATGTCCCCAACCTAGACCGATCAATTCACTCTAACAAAGTAGGAGATGAAGAGCACCTCCTTGTTTGCCATAGCTATTCCTCCCTGCTGACACACATACACTTCCTACAACCACAAGCTTGCATATGCTCCTCCACTTTTCATGATGATTTGGAAACTTTCAATATTGTTGTGATCTGTGCAACAAAGAAGCCTCTCCTATAAGAAATTCTTTCTAGCTTCTAATAATTTTGGCCTTTGTAATGTCACTCCACAAAGATGTTGATTATTCCCTTCCTAACACCCGATCAACGGTACAACTGTCTAGTTTTCATTCTCACAAATTACTACTGACCTTTCTTGGTCCATCTGCAAAACCAATTTATTGCCTTATATATGAATTAAGGCCATGGATAACTTGCAAAAACGAAATGAAATATCTAACCAGTCTGCTTGATAGCCAGTTTATAGATGCAAGGTATGCCAAAACTGTAGCTAAAATTAAAGATGTGTGAAAAATAATAGAATCATCCCAAATGCCACTAGGAAAGCAGCCTAGGCAGCATACACATTTCCTAGATTAACCCTAAGATACTAAGATATAAATAAATANCCTCAAGCTCAGCTCTTCAATTAGAAATCTTCAAGCTAGATTTTCAGATATTAGAAAAAATAGTACATTCCATGGTGCTCAGTGTCCTTAATGGAGCTATGCTGGCTTATACCAGGTAAAAAAAAATATTATTCTTATCTTAGGGAATGTAGCATTTCTCTCACAGAAACAATTTTAATTTTATGGTAAGTGACATTTTTTCCAACATCCTTTTTACGTTTTTATACAAGTGATTGAGAACAGGAGTATTATCCTTCAACTCTTAGGCTCTTTACAAATATATTTCCCCTGCAACTTCATAGAACTAGTGGAATTATACCAGGAATAAATCTGTTCCAGTATCTTCAGTTACTCTGTTTGGAAACCAGTCATTTGCCTGACCTTCAGTGCAATGCTAAAAACAGAGTTTGTCTGTCATCAAGAGCCAGTGAGATTTCAGATAAAACAGAAGTCATGGCTCCTGCAATGAAATTCCAGGAACGTCCATCAAAGGCTTGCCAACAATAGCATCTCACTCAGTCCATACTTTCATACTTTTATCAAAGTAAGAAAAAAGAGGTGATCTGACATTTGGAATTGGGCATATCACAGAGACTTAGTACTCATTCCTAAGTATGTAAAACCAAAAGGATTCTTTAATTATATTCTACAGTCTACCTGAACTTTTATGACTTGAATAACTCTGGTTCTTTAAGGGCCCAATCATTTCTCACACTATTGAGAATTTTTTTTTTTTTGTCCATTCAAAATATTCAAAGTGAAATATCACTTATTAGACTATGTGGAGAACTGTTCTTCTCACTACCAACCCATGAACCTATTTAAAATAACATACAGATCAACATAAAATTTTTGTTCTAAGCCCCAGTGTAAAAATTGTGAGAAAGCACTGAAGTGGAAGCAGGACTATTCATTCTCCAAGCTTCTAGATTCTTTGTTTCAATTAAAATAGATGACTCTTACGTTCATTAGAATATGAGGGTTACTATAGAAGGGTATGTCCAGGTAAAACTTCAGCTTTCTTCCTTATGGTGCTGCGCCAGTATGTAAGCCTACAGTCCTCTCTCCTCTTTCAGACCTGACCCTTACACTAGTCAATCCAAGCGTAAACCTCAATATACTGTCCCACACCTAGCAGGATATTACAGAATGCTTTGATAGTGAAAGATGTGTAAAGCAAAAATCGCCAAAGTAATTTTCACATCTTTTCTAGATATCCTTTAGTACACACACATCTTGCTTACAACCTTACTACCTTGCAATATGTTTACACTTCCAATATTTGTGCTGTTTGTCCAGCCTTATGGTTACTTCTTACTTAGGTTTCCACTTAAAGGACATAACTATGTTTATGGAAAGATGAAGGATTGGATTGGGTTGAAGTGAAGCCAGAAAAAGGTTACCATGTCATCTTTAACATGGTGTTCTCGTATCACGAAACAAACACTGTATATTTTAATCCAAAACCACAGACCTGTCCTAGTCTCTCTCTCACTAGTCTCTGCAATGAAAATTAGCCATAAAAAAAAAAAAAAAGAAAAGAAAAGAAAATGGAGGTGTCAGAGGTAAGAACAAAAAGGAAAAAGACAACAATGTCAAGACAATGTCAGGGCTTATAGGAAGTGAAAGAAATATTTCAAGGCTAAACAGAGATTAAGAATCATTATCAATTTTTAAGAGCAGTTTATAGGCAGCTCTCCTTAAACATGAGGTTGTGGCCCTCTTCCTGTTAGCTAATTGAGAATTGTAACAGCGCAACCCGCATCGCAATACACAGTGACGCAAATCACTAGAGAAACAGTATCAAGAGACACAACTGAACCAATGGCTACTTCCCTGTTGGACAGGCTTTGCAAGTTCGTCCAATGGCCATCAAAACTATTGTCTAACTAGGCAAAGCAGACAGAAAGATTAGAAAAAGAAACAAAGCCCTAGAGTTAGGAGAAAAATCCAAGTCTCAACTGTGTCTTTGAATACTGAAGGAATTAAACAGGACACAAAGTAAAAAGATACCAACAGCACTGCCCAGATTTTTACTTATTCTGGTAGCAAAGCAAGATAAATTGGAAAAAATATAAGTGATGGTGTGACAAATGATAGAGGAAAGGAGAGTATATATATTTTTATACATATATATAAATAATTTATATATATATTATATATAAATAAAATAATTTATATATATAAAATAATTTATAGATACAAATAAAATAATTTATATATATATAAATTATGATATATATTATGATATATATATATATATATATATATCATGGGGATCTGTTCAACACAGACATTTAAGAAAAAAGCACAAGAAATTTTTCTATAGGCCACTTGTATCCAAAGACAAATACAGAGATCACATGCATTATATATTCAGGAGAGAATATAGGGAGAATGTTTATATTTTTGGTTGGTACACAAGAAAACTAAACTCAACTAAAAATACACAAAGGACATTGAAAGTCATCATCTCCATCTATTCTCATGATGTGATATCTTTGTAAACAAAGATGCTATTATTCAATTTCCTTTTATTAAAACAAAAGGAAAAAACATAGGGATGTGGAGTGTTTAATATTATGGCTTCACTAAAATAGATGAAAATATTCAAATAAATGTTGGGAAATGATTAGATGTTTCAACTTCACCTTAAGGTGGTCACCATCAGCTCTTGGATGGCGAGTCAGAATTTCGCCAGAAAAATGGTTTTAGTTTATTACACACCGTGAAAACTAATTTTTACTGAGTATCACATTAATGTAACCATAGCATCAGTGGGAGGATATGAACAGCTTTGGAATATGGCATACACACTCTTCTTTTTTCAGAGACGTTTTGGCAATTTATTTTTTTTTTTCTTGGTAGTTCTTGATCCTTACTTTGTTATTGTAAAAATAGGTGAACTGCAGTGGAAAAAGATAATCTTTCAAAGACTTCTTCCTATGCTAACTCTTTTTACTTAATAGGCAGTAAGACACTCTCATACTGGGGAGGATGTATGGGTCAGTCACTACTCTCAGACAGAAAAAAGAAAGTTTCTTCCTAACCCCTTTTTCTACACATGGAACAAAGAGCCTTACCAATCAACTACCTGACAACAGCTCTTCCTTGGCCTCCTAAGATTGGAGGAGCATTTAATATTGGAATCAGATATAAATTTTCCAAAACCACTGGAGAATGATCAAGACTAAATTTAGACAAAAAGAGTAATATTAATTACATGTCCTCTTAGCAATGCTTTCCTCAGGTTTATCTAACTGAAACTCCAGTTAGTAAGAGGCAAATAATTTTAAGTGGTAAATTATTTTACAACTGTTCTTCTGTCCTGTTTCCTGGTTGACATGGAGTTTTATTAAAACCAAAAAAGTTAGACCAAATTAAATAATTGAGCTAGACACTCATTGTGGCAAGAGAAAGAGACATTTACACATATCATGGCATGAAACTCAGATGCAGTTCTGAGTTCCAGAACTTCCCAATGGGAAGGATCAGCATCTTGCACTGTACTTATAAAATATAATACTGTACCAGAGTCCTGCCTCCTTTCCAGGTTGTCTTTAGGACACATGAACTCCAGGGAACTGTGGGTGGAGTGTATGAAAGATCTTATTGCAGCTGCTTGTACTGCACCTGTTCAAGGGATAAATAAAGCAGCTAAGTTCTAGTTTTGGTTTCATTCGCTGTCAGTCCCTTGATGTGGAAAGAAATGATATACCACCTCCTCATCTTGTCAATCATACCGCAAATATGTATTCAATATCGTGGAAGTGATGAATTTCCCCCCAAGAATGTTCCCACAAGCTGGGATAAGCTCTCTGACAAGTCACATTCACATAGGGAAAAACTTATGGCTCTTTGCTCCATAATCTTCCAGACAGCAACCCCTTCCATGTAAGTTATCAATCCTTAGACTTCATCCCATTTTTACTAGGAAAGGGATTAGAATAAGGTCTATATGAAACTGATCCAAAAATTAAAAATTAATTAATGCAACTTCTCTGGAGCTTACAAAAAGTTTATTCTCCCTTATTTACCTTTGATTCCCAAAGCTTGAAGCACAGTATCATACTGCATGAGTTGAAGATCCAGACCTTTTTTATTTAAGTCATTGAGATCTTTCCACTGACATTTGGGACACAGATGTGCATCTTCACAGGGCACATTTGCTGTGAAAGCTTGCTGTTGCATTACTCTTCGGGGCAGATTTAAAAACAAACAAACAAACAAACAAAAACAAACAAAACCTCTGTTTCGCTTGCTTGCCTATTTCTTTAGGTCACTGAAGAATGATTTCTAGAAACTCAATCAAGTAGATTATGTTAGCCTCAGAAAACACAACACATGTTTAGAAAAGAAGAACATGTTCCCATATATGGAAACTTAATTGTATTTTACCACTAAAAACAGGCAGAAATGTTCATAACCACCACCCGCTAGTATTTTTCAGGAAGAGTAACATGTCCTACTATCCATGCTCAGCATATTTGCTTCAGAGAAAAGGTTGGAGATTGCAGTCTGAAACAGTGTTCTGTAGGGT
This sequence comes from Anseranas semipalmata, assembly GCA_013399115.1. Lineage (NCBI taxonomy): Eukaryota > Metazoa > Chordata > Aves > Anseriformes > Anseranatidae > Anseranas > Anseranas semipalmata. The sequence goes on from VXAA01003085.1 coordinate 152,845, forward strand.
GAGAAAGTGAAGCTCTACAGAAATGTAACAAAAAGAAGGGAATGCTGATGAGCAGGACAAAAACATTAGTTTGTGGTGCATTGGATGTGTGGTTGTAAAAGGAGAAAAAGGTCTTCCAAAAATTCTCAGTGTAAATATACTCTATTCTAAACACAGAAATGATATTGGTATTAGCTGCAGCTTGGGTTCCCCAACACAGGATAACAGACTATTTAATACAGCAAGGCATGTTATCAGAAAAACAGGAAACCCCACAGCTACGCACAAGGCAGTTGTGAGCCTCCATAAGGTACCCTCTTTAGCCAACTTCTTCCTGTACTGTTACATCCTGCATATTCTTTCTATCTTTCCCTTCACTCTTCTATGAGAAGTTAGAACACCTTGTGGAAGGATCTGTGATTTCCATTTTCCAAATGCAGTCTTCATCTCCTTGCTCCTCCACTCACAGTGAACTAAATTTAAACATCACTGAAAGCTGGAAGCTAAGAAAGGATGGCAGACTTCAATGAAGGAGAATGTGTGGGGCAGAGCAAGGAAAGGCAGGCAGAGGAGGCAGCCCACAGCAGCATTCCAGGCGTAGGGAAGCAGGAGACAGCAGAGTACCATCCCACATGGTGCAAGGACGAGTGCCAAGAGGCAACATTAGGGCTCTCCCACAGAACCACAGTCCACAGCAATATCAGTACTTGTCCTTGCAGTCAACTGCCACAACTAAGGCATACAGTTCTGAAGCACGGGATAGTCCCTTCTTCAAAAAGGAGAATAGATTCGCTATGCTTTAGGAATGAAACGGCCAAACAATTCTAGCACCCCAATGGTCTGTTCACCCTTCCTGTCAGGGGCTTACCTCCAACAGCCTGCTTCCCACAACTCTGAACTCTCATTGTGAGCTACCAACAACTACACACCAACACAGCACATATTTTAGTTTTAGAAGTGTTACACTAAAAAGACGCAGAACCAAGGAGTAGACAAACTGAAAGAGATTGCTGTTCACATGGGTTTGGTTTATTGTTCAAGAAAACAGCAATGCTTATGGACTTTTGACCACTACTTGTCATCAAGAAAGCAAACATTTAATAGTGAAATCCTCATTTGCCCTGCCCCATATAGCTGGCAAAAGGATTTAATCTTAAATGATTTGTTAGATCATTTAAGTAAACAAGTGAGACAAGAATCTTCTAGACAGGAAAATAATTTTGGCAGTAGTTCAGAAGGGTATTTGCAGTTCGCAATTTCTGACAAAAAAACTGACCAGGAAGATTATCCACTTATTTCCTAGAGTAGTTAATCTTATCCAACTCCGATGAAAGAGAACATCTTGTTTCAGCTGCCTATTTCTTTTTTAAACACCTGCCATAGTACCAACTGCCCTTGGCCATTTTTGAACTAGCTATGACTAGGTAAGGAGAGAATGCTGACATTCTCAAATAGAGCAGGACAGTCCCAGTGACCCCCAGGATCAAGAAAAGGCAGCCCAAATTCACCCTAATACCAGAGCATTCTGATTTGGCACTATGTACCAGAATCTGGGGTTACATGTAGTATTTTTGGAGTTTTGGATACCATGTCCCATTCCAGAAGCTTGAGGTAAATGTAGCATTCGTTCCAAATCAAAATAGCTTCCTAAGTTACAGGATGCTTTAAATATAGCATGAGAATCCCATAGAGGCTTCTGAAAAGCATGCATGCCACCCTAACCAGGTATAGTTAAGTGCTACAATGCTTTACAGTTTTTTTTTCATGCCACAAATACTAGTTGCCACTAATGCTGGCTTTAAACTGAAGAGCCATAAATTGTTTAAAGTGTGCACCCTCGAGCCAGTTACCTTTAGTGAGAATAAGGGTTTATGCCTTTATTAACAAGTATGGCTAACCAAGAGCAGCAAGTGAGGGAGCCAAAATAGCCCAGCAGCTGGAATTTGGACTCTAAGCAAAGGAAAGGAGGAGATATGGTGCCAGCACATGAAAGGCTGAGTTCCTCCTAATCCTCAGCTGCCCGTGCTACAAATCAAGTGTATTTAGAAGGATTTTGGGGAAAGGTTAAAACCTATTTATTCACAGAGTTCAGGCACTGAACACCTGTGGCCCAGATAATCACAACACCAGCTACGCATGTGGGAGGTGCAAAAAGTAACTCTACCCTATCCAGGGGATTTGCATACCTTGAAGACATTTGACCTATTACGTCTTCCTAAAAGAAGAGAGAGATCTCATTGACTTTTTGGAAAAATGGCTGTTAGCCACTGCTAACAAAAAGAAGAGTCACCTTGTAGTAAGCACGTTCAAGATGTCATCTGGAGACATTCATAAGCTGGAAACTAATTATTTTCAGGTTACCTACTTCCAGACTGCTTACACTCAAAGTGACTGGAAAAATTATGTTATTTCTTCCCCCTATAATTAAGAACTGGTCGCTCTTGTTCCTGAAGGTCTCTCAGAAGAATATAGAAACAGCTTCACATTTAGGGGAAAAATTATACTTTTCATGGACCTGGAAATGAAACTATTTAGGACTGCTCCCAAAGGATACCTAACAGTAGAGCTGGACTACGCTTCAGGGCCAGCATCAGGCTGACAGCTCATATGATCGAGCTTTTATTTCACTTAGCTGCTATCATAACTTAAGGGCCTAATTAACATTCATAATTATTTCCTCATCATCTATACAGCACACTTGGACAGACGATACTTGTTTGCTTTTAAATATATCACAGTATGTAAATCATGGGTCAACACAATGTGACTGAGCAGCACATTTGTTGACATCCTTGTCCTCACTCTGTACAGGCAAGAATTCAACTCTTTAGGAAGTCCTATTCAGTTAAATATAGCATACTTTTATAAAGTTGGGATTTAAGAAATTCCACAATTGTAACAGAAAGCCTGTTCTGAAATTTCACTCTCATGTAATCTTTTTATTAAGGCTTTAATTACAGTTGTACTAGAAGAAACACCCCTTTCACATGCTGTACAAGCCATACTTTTCAATTAGCGTTATTCGTTTTAAAGCATGCATAGCTGAAATTGTCAGACAGTTTAAAATTGATTTATTTCCATGAGACATAAAAGCATCGATTTTTATCATGCTCAGCAAAAGTTTCCCTCCTTCCTCTCTCTTCCTCATGATCTTTTGATGTGGATTAATAACTTACCAGCACACTGAGCAGCTAGTTCTTTCTGCAACAAAACCCAGTGAACAAAGAAGAGCAATATCTCTTATTATACTGGACATCATTTAAAGTTATATTATAAAATGGTGGCATCTCAGGTACTTATGTGTAGAAACTTATAGTTACACACAAAACAAATCAACCTTATCAAATAGTGGGCTGGAGCTAGCTGAGGACACAATCAATGCTAGATTATAATGAAGACCATTCCATTTAATACACTGCTTTGGCACTTCAAAGGCTACTGAAGGCTTTTTATAGTTCTATAAAAACTGGACTAAAAAAATGTACTCCTTACGCTACTAATTAGACAACATGAGTGACCAAATGAGAACTGTTGTTGCTCGTATAGAAAGTTAATACTAACATATTTGCAGAGCAAATTTCACTCTGTGTCACGCTGGCTGGAGAACACTTTGCAATAATGTATTCAGAATGGAGCTAATGACAGGGCTATCCGCTGTGTTATGCAAAACTGCCATTTACTGAGTTCACATATTTGACACTAATAAAAAGTACCACCTGAAAAAAAGCTTTTTGTAAATTTTAGTTATAAAGCATTCAGCAGCTTTAAATACATAATTTAATGGTTACCTCCTGCTGTGTTTACTGGTTCTAAAGGATTTGCAAAATTAATAAACTGAATTTGACAACTTCTTGAAATACTACATCGACTATATTCACAACTAAATAAACTGAGTCAAAGGCTGAGAAATACGTCACACCAGAATACCCAGTTGCCAGAGAACACTCAAACATTAAAACAAGAAAAAGAATAAAACTCATTTGAATTGTGGACCTGTTTCCTTAGGTTAAGAAACCTCCTCCTCCTCCTCCATAAAGAGGCAATAACTATGGTTATCCCCACTCTTGAACTTCTCAGTTTCTCACCATTCTTGGGCCCGAGTTTCTTAACACAGTTAACATGCCTCCTATTTCAAGGGAAAGGTTGTTTCCCTCTCTTGCAGGAAAAAGCTGCAGAGTCACTACGGAATGGTTGGCGCTTTTTTTGCACCAAGAAATGCTGACTGTATTTATAACTGAGTTGGTAATTGCATAGATTCTATTCAGTCTAGTTATTTCATATACTGAACTCTTCTACAGATAATGCCACACCAGCACTGGTGATTCAGATACAATCACAACCCAGAGAGAACAGCTGCATTTAGCAGGTGAAAAAGAAAGGGCTTCAAACCCACTGGTTATGTGTTATGTCAGAATAGCAGGCTTTATTATGTAACATCCTTTAAGCTAGTACTTCAGCTATTACAGACCATTATTCATATTAATCTGTCCTACATTCTAACAGGGCTAAATGTTTCTCCTGAAATTCAGAACAGACAGAATTGAGAAACAGAACCTTAAGCAGAGCTATGCATGATGCTACTTGCAGAGCTACTGCACAGAGTACATAATACTGTTTATAAGCTCCTGGCCTTCAGCAGTAAGCGCAGTATTTAGTGATTACTTTAATCACACAAAAACAGGTAAGAGAGGCTGCCTTTCAGTTCCAAGCACATCCTTGCTTTAAAGGAAGAATCATTAGACCAAGAGCTGCAGTTAGTTCCATATCCTCCCTGAAAGTTATTTGGTGAATACAGTACACATTCAAATCACATGGCATTATGATGCTGAAATTTAAATAAAAATACTCTTCCACTGGAAATCCTAAATTTAAGGATGTAACAATAAGCTGTGTGGATATTTTAGAATGTTTCCTGAAAGGAAAGAAAACAAAATCTTCTTACTTATATCATGATTACTTAACCAGAGCGGAAAATAGTAGATCTTGTGATGAAACTGCTTTGTATCACAAAAAAAAAAAAAAAAAAATCAGGTGTTTGTTAAAAATCAAACCTTCTCTTAAAGTTAGCTAGCAGCATACATGAAACATCCACTGGGATTACTCCTCAGACCTGACATGGTATTTTTGGTCAGGACAAGGAAAGTTGTGTACCTCAGAATATCTAACACCTCTCAGAGCACCTGGACAGCCAACTTTAAACCTCTGCTCTGCTTTATTCAGAGCAGAGACTTGAACTGAGACCCCAGTATCCAGGAATGTTCTGATCCCCAGGCCCCAGCATCCGTAGTATTTACTGGGCCAGAGAAATGGAATACAGCTGGAGCATTAGCTCCCTCCCTTCTAGTACAACATACATGTGCCACTTCTGCTTGATGAGAGATGCAACCATATCATACAAATGCCCTCTATACTGTACTGTCACTCGTAGCATGAATGCTGACTGCTTCAATACCTCGGATAAACAGTACCAAACCAGGAGTTTTAGGAGTTACTTGTAGAGGTAAGGCTTACAGAAATGCAATCGTTTCTGATAACTGTGGCTGTAAACATACCAGAACTGGATTGCAAATTAGTTGGAAAGCAAAGATCACATCTGTACACACAACAAATGACGGTACAAAATAAAATTCAGAATCCTATGACTTGGCATGGGATAACTTTGTTGTTCAGGACGTGATCTGCAAGTTACAGATCACCCAAAGAAATATTGATGCCTACAAAATAGGTATTGTCTTACAGACAGGAAAGTTTTGGAGCGTTCTTAAAAGCTACCCTGGAAGCACCTCATTTCCCTGTCACAAGGAACTATTTGAAGCTAAATTGTAGACGATGGGAAGAATATGAAACCACCCATGCATAAGAAGTTACCACAGCTTATCTAGCCATAGGATGGTCATTACATTCAAGTCCAATGGCTCACTCCTTCTCTCAGAAGCCGATTCAAAGTCATTTGAGTTCTGGGGGGAAAAAAGGGAAACATCTCTACTCACCAGTAGTTAAAAAGGAAGGCTTTCAGAGGACAAGACTTACCTGTTAGCTTTATAGAATGCCAACGATTCTAAATACTAATCTGTGGCTTTTAGGATTGTGAAGGACTTCACATTTGGAGGTGAAACAAAAACTCCCGCATTGGAGTTACAGCTGTAGAACAATAACTATTCAGTGATTAGGTTCGCCAGACATGGATGCTTAACACATGACATGGACTCAGTGTTTCAAGTGAACTCGTTAAATGTCTTCAGTTCAATCAATGCAGGTACAGTTCACTCTTCTGATTACAATATATGGTCACTACATGGCCAGCCCAATGACAGTAGCAGAATGCATAGTGCTTGCCTTGGATAATCTGAGGTTTCCCTGCCTTCAAGAACAGAAAAAAGCCAAGAGGGAACTCCTTGCCTGTTGTAAGGCATTGATACCCCATATGCAATACAGCAAATGGGAGTACAGAATAAATATTATCACATAGTTCCTTTAAGGAAAAGCAGTCACAGTGAGAGATTAACATATGCTGGAAGTGCATATATGCAACATATATGGAAGTGCAGGAAGGACAGGATGTAATCAGGAAAAGATGCTAGTAAAAGAAATGAGAAAATCCTTCCTGCTCCTCCAATGACAGGGACTGCGAAATGCTAGAATAGCTTTGCTGTTTGCTTTTCTTTTTTCCCCTCCCAAAGAAGTGCTTCAGGCTACTTGTATAAGAATAAGTGTACAGATCAGCTAATGCAAATTTTTTCTCTATTAGTGTTTCCCGTTTCTCCTCATTGCATTTACATCACGACCAGATTTCAACTACTTCTTCACTTAATAGAATAAGCCAAAATAGTTCTCTTACACTTTGTTTAAACACTGTCTCCTTCAGCTTCTAGTTCTGGCTTTTGATTTGGAAGCCAGGCAACATTAAAAAAACTCTCTATTAGGAAACACAAAACTGGATAATCACAGAGTGAATATACCAGTCATGAGCTACTGCACTGTTTTGGGCAATATTTCTGCATACCTTTCAGCTCTTTGCATCACCTGCAAGCTCATCTGTCTCACTAGAAAAGTTTGCTGTTCAGCAATCATCATTCACAAATACATGAACAGACTCTGCTATTGCATCTATCCACGTACAATCACACCATCTTAGGTAACAGCAACACAGCACTTTAACTATACTTAAAAGCCTTCTTATGCAGGATTAGGTCTATAAAATTAATTAATTCTGCTTGCTTCCAGACAGTTCATGCCAGCAGTAGGAGAAAATAAACCACTTTGCTGCCCACGTTAATTTTGGAAGACCAGATTTGCACATATGACCAGGCCACCTGTGTCAGCTCTTAGCAGTGCCAACAAACTGCAACTCCCATTCACTTCAGGGGTGACAGACGCTCAGCTTCACGAAGAGTCAGCCAGTACTACTCTCCTACCTCTGGTACCTGCCCATTCCATCTCACGACAGAATTTGTTCTAGAGGGTAGGATGGCTTTTAGGGTGAGGACTAGAAAAATATTTCTAAGTTCTAATTCCATTGTTAAAGGAGTATGAAAAGTGCAGAGTGACCTTAACTTTTCCCCACTTGTTTTCAGCTTCTCTCTTCTCATGAATATCTTAGTTTTCCTTTCCCCATGATAAGATTGCAATTATGGTTGAGTTCAAAGCTCACCTCACTTATGACTGTAAATTGCTGATAATGGGAATATCTGATCTATTTGAAGATATACTCAGGTGAAAGATGATGATATCATTATAAAGGCTATTTTTTCTTTAGCAAAAGCCAAGTATTACACTGTGTTCCAATTAAAAATATCACAATTAACTCCTACTCCAGCCCTCCCTAAAAGAAGCCATGCTTATTTCTGCATGTCTGCTTTTTCCCTAAGGCAGGCTACAAAATCCAATCTGAGCCTAAAGCAATGCTCTCAACTAAAAACTGGGCCTCACTGGGGAAGATTTCAAAACATTTAACAGTGCTTTCTGACACTTACATTGCTAGAAATGCAGCCAGCTGTGTGAAGAGTTAATTCCTCCCCACCTCTGGGAATCCAGCCATTGCAGTTCCACTTCTGCTCATCACACGATCTCAAAGGCCCCAGTAGAACCATATAGGCTTTGGGCACAGTGAGTATACCTTATGAGATCATAACCTGTGACAATGGGTTCTCTTGGAAGCAGCTGTCTTTTCATTTCTGCAAGAGTAAGTGCCACAGGCCCAGCTGTTGAATGGCAGACTCTAGCCACGACTGAACTACAAAAGAAATCCAACACCTTACAGTGCAAGTTGCAAAATGTCATGAAAATGCCTATAGAAGTATGTTGGCACCTCTCTGTACTTAAATTGGGTGCAATTAAGAAATACCCAAACTATTACCATTGAAATTGCAAGTTTATGAAGTGAGTTTATTTTTTGCAGGCAGGTTTTTTTTTTTTTTTTTTTTAATAAAAACACAGACAGGACAGTTTTCTTTGCAATTACTCTGAAACAAAGACTGCTTCTGCAAAAGGGATTATGAAATGTTCTTCTCGTCATTATAGGACTTAGTATTAAGGTAAATATGTCTCTATGGAGAAAGGAATATTGTGCATTAGAATAAGGGAGATCAAATAAGACAGACCTTTATAGTTTGAATATGAAATAGGATAGTTAAGATTTCAGAAGCTCGCTGATGACTCTGAATCATGATTGCTGCAGGGATATCAATCTGGTAGCTACAACTTAACAGACTATTTTTTTCATTTTGAAAAAACTGTTTTCGAAGCAGTGTAGGTGGCTCCCCCTCCAGTGGAGCAGACAATTTGTTTGCATTCTATTTGTTTATCTGATTAAATCATTCTGGTATTCCTTTTAAACACTGTTATATAAGTAACCTTTCTTGTCATTGCTCTGCAAAATAAGCCTTCTGCAGGTGGTCTGCGGAGGAACAAAGACACCTCTAAAAGATCTGAACAGTCTAGAATAGATTTGAGACTGACAAAAATGAAGGAGGAGGAAGCTGTAGGAAGCAGCCTAAAGCAGAGCTCCCAAACCAGAAGTTACACAGAACTATCTAGCTTGGTAAGAGAACAGTAAGGGAAACTTTTACAAATTTCTTGAGAACCACCCAATGTTAAAAATCTTTTAAGAAATCAATTGCTCTTAGGGGGAGAAAAAAAGAAAAAAGGAAGAGATGGCTAGGAAATAAACGGACTAATCTATAATCAACAGATATACCAGGTAATTAATTAAGTCACATGCTGTTTATCGGCTACAGATGGAAGGCTTCTGCATAATTTGTCTGTATTTTAAACACTATCTTCTACTTGACATGTCTAATTTCCATCCAATTATTGCACCCCCTCCAAAAAGGTGACATACATCTCTATCTTTGTCTGTTTTAAACAGACTCAGATGTCACATATTTACAAGCAGTTTCATAGTTATTTTCTAGAAATACCATTGTGTATTCCCATTCATAGTTGTTCTACTCCCTTTCCCCAAAACAGACAGCACCAGCGAGGCCCCTGTCAGTAGAAAAAGAGACAATACTACACAAAATAGAACTGGAAGCTCATTTAAAAAAGACAGCATCATCATTCTTAAAAATATACAAACAAGAAATGTCTGAGACATCAATGCCAGGCTGTGCCTTGAATTTGTGTATTTAGAATCCACATTATATCCTCCTATTCTTTATTCAGACCTAGCTGCAAAGATCCTCTATTTTACTTGGCCAGGTCAGAGTGTACATACAATTAGTTCACTGCTATTTTCCAACCTAAACAAGCTCAATGAGGCTTTTTGTTCACTTACTCTGGAGATAGTCAAGGGCATGTTGAAGTCCTTGCCCCCCTGCAGTCGGAAGCCCCATGGTCCAGGTCCATTCAGAGTCACGCTGTAAGCCATTCTGTACCTCTTTCACAAGGCAACACGACACTGCAGAACAGAAGGATGGGGTAGACAGAGCGATGGGGTGAAAAAACACAATCAGAAGAGGGAAGAGTTTTATATAATGAAAGCAATTTTCTTTCTGTCTTGCCTGTTCAGTCGTGCTGGGATATCACCTAAGAATAGATGGGAGCTATAATGCAGATGCTGATATCCCAGCTGAGTGGGGCCCATAAAAGGTTTGTAACCAGACACCTACTATGCAAAGACTTCATGACTCAGAGGTCTAATATAGGCCCCCGGGAGGGGGACAGATCTTTCTAGGCTTCTCAAGCCCCTCTTCATGTTCAGCTACTTCATGGGCAAAGCACATTTTGAAGTAAAACACACAAATAGAAACCTAATGCTAAAATCCCAAACATCCAAATCTCATTACTAATCTATTAAATTTTAATCTATTAAACAACTACATAGCCATGTGCAATTTCTGCTTCAGAACATGTGTATTGCACATTAATATATCACATACTACAAACAAGTTCTTTATATATATATAAATATACATATATATGTATCTTCCCATACATAGCAGAAAAGACACCAAAAATAAATGTTTACCTTCTTTTACATTGATCTGTTAAACTGAAAGAAGTATCTACTACACACATTTAACATCACAAAAAAACTTCATAACTTCATTTTTGGCTCTTGATTCTATAGCCTACACTTTCTCAAGGGACAGTTAAAGTTTATTCTCTTGGAATGCAGATAGAAGTATAATGAGTTATTTCTAAGCAGCATTTAATTTCCATAGCAAAAGCATAGTTTCGTCACATACTTGTCATACTGTTTTGATACAAGTCTTCTAAAGGCATGACAATTAAGTGGAAGGCTAAGAATACGATTAGCTAGCTGTTTCCTCACTTTGCTCCATAATTTTTCATAGTTTATATTCCATTTATGTTAGGTGTTCCATAAAAAACTTTACGACCTTTATTTGGTAACACTGGATACATTTCTGCCTTAGATTGGGAATAACTAAAGTACAGAGAACAACAGGGAAGGGGACAAGCTGTTGGCAGAACTAAAAAGATAACCAGCTTCTGCTCTTTGGATAAAGCTATAAATATTAAATAACACTCACCACTTTCAAGTCATTAATATGGGCAGGACCTCCAGAAGCACTCTCATACATCTCTGCAGCATCTTTGCTTTACCCTCATGTTACAAAGAAATTCCCATTATGTTAAGGTGAAAAAAAGCATAGGCTCTCCTCTGATAATCAGAAAGACAACCAAAACCACATAATGCACTACAGTGAGGTAGCTCTGTTTGAACATTGATAGTAAAACTGACAGCGAAACTACAGAAAACAAACATTATCATGGCTTCAGTCTTTATCTGTGGAGTCGATCAACAATCTTCCAAAACCACGAGGCAGTAAGTCTCAGTTTGTTTAGCATTCATAGTGGCAGAAAAGCCATTTGTACAAGGAAATAATTATGCTCCACATAGACTCTAGACTAAAGCACATAACCATATTTTCCAGTCCGAGGTCCAAATTAAGCCACAGAAATTCACAGGGATTTGAGTGAAAGTCACACTCAGCCCGCAGAACTGGCCCAAACCAAAACCAAAGCAAATAGCAAGACACAGCTTCAAAGAAAACAGGCCGATGTCTCAACAAATACCTGTGGAGCATATTTACATGAACAGCATTTGTAACCTATCTCTGTACGAGGCCATAACCAGTGATGTTTGGATGACGACTTAGGAAGGAGAGAAAACGGACTTTTTGCACTTTGACCGACAGAACTTAGAGGCTTTCCAATTTCTCCAGCAAACCTCTTAATTCCGATACTGGATTTTTAATTTGTTTTATTTTTAAAAAGGTCACAGGCACACACAAGAAATTCCCATTGCACTATTCCTTTCCTTTTTCTAGGAATTCACTGTGTTTTTCTAGTGGCCTTTCTTGGCTCCATTTCAAAGGTTCAGCAGAATACAATAAAAACATGAGTAAAACAAATGTGACAAGTCACTGCTTCACTAGTAAAGACAGTATCACAGAAAAAAAGTATTAGAAGAGAAGTTACATTTATATGGATGATGAACTTTGTGCATGTTACCTTCCTATACTTAAATCTTCGGTCATTTGTGCAAAAAAAACACAATGGCAAAAACCGTAACAGAATAAGACTGCACAGACAGCAAGCTGACCAGAGGTAAGCATTAAGAAACAGAAATGTTGCTTAATCAAACACTATGTGCTTCTATCCTACTTTCACATCCGCAACATGCCATCTGCTTATCAGTTTAGGACATCTGAAAGGGTCTGTGAGATCCTTCAGGCTGGGTTGTGTGCTATGAAACTAAAGTGGTAATCTCATTAGGGGCACTGTCATTTGAATGACATGTTCAGCTGAGGTCACTTGTTTCTACTGCCTTGGTTTCTGTCTGTGTCCACATAAACATTCAGCACAGCTTGGCACTTTTACAAAGAAAGTGTAGGGGATACGCCTGCATCCTGGCCCACATTGCCCTTCGACACAGCAGGACCAGCTCTCTTCCATGTGCCCATGCAAACACTAGCACCACCAAATCTTTTGGAGCAAAGAGATTCCACAATTTTCTTTTCCAGGCCTTTTTAAGTCCTTTCCCTGTGTTTGTTTCCCCTCTGCCTGCCTGGAGAAAGCTCCGTGCTTAATTCTGGAGAACTGCAAACAGTAAAGAAGCTCGTGCTGCAGTCACAGCTTCATTTGCTGGGGACGCTTAGCACAGGTCTTGTTTGTCTTCTACAGACTCCCACTACAGGCAGCCTCTAGATCAGAAAGCCAGTGATCCACCTGGACGATTATTTCACTCCTGCCCTGTTTTCAGAGGTGAGACGCACAGATGCACTCACCATGTGAAATATCCAGAGCAAACATAGGGAACTGGACTGGTGCAGCAGCCACAGTGCCATCATAGCTACCAGCACAAGCCTCTGCAAAACCTTCTGGGAAACCAGAGGATGAAATAAACTCTGTATATATAGTAGACAATCCTCTTGTTTGCAGAAGCTTGTGGTGTTTGGAATAGGTTTTAGTTGCTTTACATAACCACCTATTAGACTGTTCCAAAAATCACTTTTTGCTTGCTCAAATAACAGCATTTTGTTTCTCTTGGGCTGCCTTCTTACCTACATTCTCCAGCTATGCCAGAATCTATGACGTGCGTACGGTTCCCTCCCTTCAGACGGGAGCTATGCTGAGTCAAATGAAGCCACTGGTGTGAGGAGTGACATTTAAAGGGGGGAAAAAAAACACATTTTCCAGGAGCCAGGTGACATTTTCTCTTCAGATATCAAAACAAAGATTTGTCCAGAACTCACGAATCCCCCCAGAGCCGTCCCCAGGTGACTGATAGGCACAGCTGTGAGGAAGCTGGATGGGCACCAGGCACAGCGGGCCCGCAGCGCCTGCAGAAAGGAGCCCGGCAACCTGCAGCATATGCCTTGGAGCCGAGCAAAGCCTGCCTTCCACAGCTACGTCAGAGGCGTCACGCCAGTGGAAACAATTCCCATATGCTGGGAGACCACGTTGTATTACAGCGAACAGACCTCAGGAAAGCTACGACTGCATGCTCGGGAGCGCATAGCCATCAAGTGAATGAAATAAAACCCACCAGTGTCAATGCTAAAATAAGATGGAAGGAAACAAGTCATGGAAATTCCAACTGTTCACGTTGCTACCACTTCGTTAGGCTGGCCACATTACTCATCACGTATTTTAGCTGCAGTGGTAGATGTGCTCCTAGGAGAGCCTTGGATTACTGCTACTGCAGCAACAAAGTTGTATCATTCATATCATTAATTCATATCATTTCAGAAGTAGATTGCTTGAAAGTTTATCTGACTTCTGATCTGCAACAGAATGTGTGCCTTAGCAAAATAGAAAGACACCTGTGAGGTCATGGTTGCTGTAACGCTTTACGGTTTTCTTTAGGCAAGCAAAGTACTTGCACTGCAGAGGAAAACTGTAATTTCTTTTTGGATAAAAAGATCTTCGACAAGCTGATAGACATTCCTTTAAAAAGGACCAGAAAAAATATGACCAGCCCTTGTTTCAGCCTCCCTCACCAGAGGGAGCAGCAGTATGAGAAGGCAGCATTCAGCCTCAGAACAAACACATCCTTTTTGTCCCCTGGATCCCCGCGCTGTGCCCAGTGAGATTATGTGCCCTCTCCGAAGAGTGGAAAGCTGAGGAAGATAGAGGGGAGCATGTGAAGAAAGTGCTCATCTACATGCACACATGAAGACAACCCAAGCTTTGAACTAGACTTCTAATACATGCAATCCTAGAGTTGCCCAAAATTTTGGATTAACACTTAATTATATTCTGTGTGGAATAATAAGGAAGCAATAGCTGTATCTGGGGACTGATCTTCACTGCAATCGATGGGACAAAACAGCATGTATTTACTATATATTAGCTAATCAGTACTAAAAAATTCAAATCCTATAAATTAGAGACGGAAAAGCTTTTTAACTCTGAATTCCTACCCTGCCAAAGTCAAACTGAATATAAAAGTAACTACCAGGACCAAAGATTTTTTTTTCCCAGCACAAGTTCAATATTGCTTCCAAAGCAAAACTATCCCACAGTGCCAAAGAGCTCATTGCCATCTCCCTTCTTTCACTGCTACAGTCTGAACTAAGTTCCATTAATCCTACTTCTACTTCCATGTACAGCATTGTTTCACCCATTCAATTTAAACCCTTCAGTTCTGACAGCACTTTTATCTGAGTTTCTCTATCAAGTTAAGTCTTGTACTTCGATCTTCCTTAAGAAACTAAATTTTCTATCACCCTTGACTTCACCAAATTCTGCTTAGACACCTTTCTTGTAACGCGGCTTATGGGTCCCAACAGAATATAGTATTCCTAGGGAGATACACTAAAGCAGTATAATGGAACATTATCTCCCTTCTCTGTAATATAAAGCCTTCAGAAATGCAGCTCAAACCACTTTCTGTTTGGCCCTTTGCTGCTGCCCATATCACCTTACCGACTCATTGAATTTGCTGTTTACTCTCACTTCCAGATCATTCACCATGAATGCTTTCACCATTACAGAAAAAAAATTACACTATTTTCCATGTTAAATAGTTCCCCCCCCCCCGCCCCCCCCAGCCTCTTTTTACTATGACAAAAGTCTGGATATACACCATAGTGTAGCCAGCCTTCATCTTTTAAGACTGTAGGACTTTTAATAACTATGTTAATCTGCAAACCACACCTGTGGGGAGAGAGAGAGAGGCTACTGAAGAAAGGGAAGAAGTAACGCAGTCACACCTGACTATTTACAGAGACTTTCACCCCTGTATTCCAAAAAGACTTCAGTGTATATTACAAACTTCTCACCTTAGCAGCATCTCAGTTATCATTTTCAAAGGCACCTGCTACACCACGTAATACTCAACACTTCTGTGGCACCTACTTCACCAAGATAGCAAGGCTTTTTTGTTTGTTTGTTTTAAAGATAAAGAACACCCAAACACCTGCTGTTTAGGTAAACATTACCATCTCCTTTTTACCTGTGGAGCCACAGTGCTTAGGTTACCAGCTTTAGGTTACTAAACGAGCCAACAGCAGCAACTGGATTAAAATGCAGCTCAGTTTCAAAAACAGGTATGTGAACTAGAAAGAAGGCTGCAAAATGCTTTGCTGTTCTGTTTTTATTGTTCTCGCCTGACTCTGGGCCGAAACCAGGAAAGCAACCCTGTGACTACTCTAATTTGTGCCTTGCTGCAGGGAATCCTAATTGACAGTTTTGACTTAACAAGAGAAAACAGCCAAAGGGAAAAAAAAAAAAAAAAAAAAGGCAAGAGAGGATACGTGCAGCTCGCTGTCAGCTCCACACGGGCCAGGGACAGAGCTGACATCGATGTCACAGGACTTCTACAGCGCTGGATCGCTTCCAGAAAGCCTGAGGCTCGGCACAGCACCGTGAGCGTACAACGAGGCTGAGCAGAGGGATCCTACGCCGCCAGTGTTACTTCTCCACTGCACAGATTCCTCACGGATCACCACGCCACACTGATGGCGCAGGATAATCCGACACATATGCCTGTATGTGCAGTGATGCAGGATTTTATCTTAACGGGAGCAGACCCCAGCAGCTACATTTGACCCAGACGACTCACCTACCAGTCTCGGCCTTCCCCGTAAAGCCTCCACGGGGAGGCACTTGCCACTACAGAAACTTTCAGCCTGCAGGGAGAGGTCTAAACGCAGCAGGGGGCTCCCATCCCGCATCCCTCGCTTGCACTTTTCACCACGAGCCACCTTCGGCTGGGACGAGCGCCCGCCTC
>VXAA01003085.1:169650-246646 GCA_013399115.1 Anseranas semipalmata
ACCAGGGACAGGCCCGGCGCGGCCTGCGGCGCGCCCCCGCTGCGGGGCGCCGAGCGGGCGGGGAGGCCGGGCCCTGACGGGGCTGCCCCGGGAGCGCTGGGAACGGGCTTCTGCTGGCAGCCGCACGTCCAGCCTGCCTCTTAACGAGGAAGGCAATTTGCCAGCCGGCTTTAAAATGGCTGTTTGCGGCTGCTGTTGTCTCAAGGCACGGAGATACCGAACTAGTTTTTTGGAAGTGCTTGTCAGTACACAGCTAGCAAGGCTAGGAACCACTGACTCTTGGATTACTCTTGTGGCAGCAGTGAAATTGTACTGTGAAATGTAATTTTGCTCAAGTCAATTTATTTCAACTTTGTGCGTCTTTATTTACAAATGGTGATGCTAACCAACTCGGACGATGATGCTTCAGTACCTACCAATTAACAAAAACAGTGGATATTTTCAGGGGGTAACTATGCAGTGAAGTGGTTTTCAAGCAAGTCTTTATTTGATCCTAAAGTTAGTACAACAAAAGACCTAAGTATCTTTTCCCATTCTGCCAAAAAAAGCTTCAGAACTTAATTTTTGAGCTTTGAATAATGCCTTTACCATCTTGTAAGCCTCCATCTTGTGCAAGTTCATACCATTACATCAAGGGCCTTTGATTCTCTTTAGGAAGATTAGATGGAAATAAATGAGGGCAGAACCTGATCTGACTTTCTGTGGTACGTGACTAGGCACTTCTATGTTCCCTGTACTAGTTCCATCATATGCTACACGCACATGCATTTAAAACCCTCCACAGATCCTTAGTAGCATGTTTAAGGGTTAGGAATTTTAATTGTCAGAGGCTTTTTGCAGTGGATCAGTGTTAATGAATATCAGGATGAAAATGCGTGCTTTGGTATCCTGGGAGTTAGCCTTTGCTCTTTGCCGTCCTTTGAATTCCTCATCAAGTCTGCTGGCTTGTAGAAGCCCTCTTTAAATAACAAAAGTGCAAAATGACGAGACAAGTAGTTCTCCTGCAGATGAACAAACCTCGTAAAGTAGCATAAATGGTGACTTAGCTGCAAAATGTGATCCATACGGAGGGAAGTTATCCTTGATGATAAATAAAGTGATGATCTGTTAGATTAATCCATTCTGCATGGGATAGAAAAGAATCATAAGAACATTTAAGGACATATATCTGAACCTTTACAAGACCTTTAGCAACCACGCTGGCAAGGAAGACTGCAGATTGGCCCATCATCCTGTTCTGACAAGCGGATGGTCAGTTCTGCTTCCCTATTTGGTTTTGTTTGAAACAAGGTGGAATCTGCTAGTTTGTGTGTTGTTCATTAAATCACTCAAGGCCAGGGAGTTTGAAGGCTCAACCTGCTCAGCAGTCTCTAAGCGAGCCTACAAACTGGTTCCCAACAACTTGTGCCAGTCTCTCGGAGGGACAGAACCCCCTGTCCTCTTTTTCTAGCAGGCAATGCTCACAGTATTAAACTTTCATTTTAAATCACATTTAACAAAAATGTTGCTGACCTCCCAATGGCCTTGGAATAGTTCTGTGGAACACCTTCAGGATCACCAGCTGAAAGCCAAAGACTGTGCTGGCAGGCCACCCTCTGCAAACGATCCTCTCTGCTTTCTGGAAAGCGGCTTGCTAAAGATTTAGCTGTCTAGTTTTCTCTGAGACTCACTCAGTGTGATTTGCTTTTGACCCATGAGTTTCAGTCAGCCTGGGCAATTTCCTTTCTTGGGAAATAGTTCTGCCAAGGGTTAATTCTGGGTTTTCTCCAAGTCTTTTGCCCTGCCTTCTAATCACAGTCTGATCTCCCCAGCTGTTTCTTTAGCTGTTCAGCCTCAGATCAGTCACAGGATTGTTTTCCTCTTAAAAAAGAATAAAAAGAAAAAAAGAAAAAAATCACATTTTTCATGAATTCCTGTAATACGATTTCATAGCTGATTCTGGTTACGAGGCATTTTGATAAGCTGTCTGTGCAGTTTTGTTGCGGTATCTGCAAACTGAAGGTACAACCACTGCAGACGGAAGCTGAAAAGAACAAGTGCTGCCCAGCAAGGCCGGCCTCCTCGGCTGCTGAGGGGTTCCTCGCCAGTGACGGTGGTAGGGAGATGAGCAAGTAAATACATGGCAGCACAAAGCGTGGACGTGCTTTCTCCTGGGATAGTGCTTGTGACATCTGATCTCATTCCCTGGGACGCTGAAGGGGTTACGGCTGAGTTCAGAAGCAGTGGCGAGCTAGTGATGAGTGTGGCTTTCAGAGAGCCTTTGTTACTTTGATTACAACCGATAATAAAATACTGCCTTTAGTCTGATTTGCTGTGTGTAGGTGTTATTTCTCTGTGGTGACTTTGATGTGGCTGTTGCAACAGAAGAGCTCACTTTTAGAACAGTGCAGATCCGGGGTGCATTTGCACTGTCATTTGCCCAAACTCTTTCCATTTGTGACTGTGTTTATTGCTTAGCACTGTCCTTGGCACATGCTATGTAAGGGGGCTGGAGATTCAGTGGTCTTTTCCTTCTGTCATTAGTGATGAAAAGCAATTTGCAAAACAACCCACAGTTTTCACTTCCCTTCTAATAAAAGCCCAGAAGGAATTTCTTAAAAGTGAACACTATGGGTATGTCCAATAACAGTCTGATTGACGTGGGATTATAGATTAAATACTGGCATTGGCAAAAATATCTGCCAAAGGAATCTGATATTTTGGATCTTCAGAATTATTGTACTTTGCAGAATTTTTACAGAAAATCTTAGGGAAACTTACCACGCACAGTTCAGATGAAAATCATCTTTTCAGAGTGGCTCTACCTTGTAAGACAGAGATTTGTCATTCCCATTTTCAGTCTTTTACTACTATTGCAAAGTTCCTAGTGTTGCCAACATAGAAGGGCAAACAAACAAACAAACGAAACAATCAAAACCTCCAGCTGTTACATGGAGTTCAGTAAAACATTCTTAATTGCAACTCGTCTTTGTTCAAAATGAGGTGGGCTTTTTTTGACTTTTGCTCAGAAATAAAAAAGGAGGCTGTCCATGTGGTAACCTCCTCGGACTGTTGCTGTCATTTCCCTGAGCTACATTATTAGCATAACATTCCTAGCACAGGGTCAAAGCAGAGTTATGGCAGTAGGTAATTCAAGACGGACTGTCAGCGGGATGGACTCCAGCAACGCAGCTTGACTCATAACCCGGGCTGCTTTCATGCTTGGGGCCAGTCCAGCCTCAAAATGTCAGTGTTGTCTACACAGTATCTACAAATCCTGTAGTCCGATTTCAGACAGAAGGAGAGCTTGAATTCTCTTTGCTTAAGTTTGGTCTGTTTTCAGTCAGTTTGTCTAAGTAAATGTTGGCCTCTTAATTCTAGCTCACTGTTCATCTGTAAATATTCAGCTGTAGATGCATGCTATCTGTATGAAGGGAAGGGTATTGTGAGTCTCTTCCCACCTGTTTCACTCGATATCTCTCTGCAACTTTCAGCTGAAAGCCGATTAATCCATCATTGCATTTTTCTTCAAACAAGCACTGCTAATCCTCTGAGTATGGAAAAAAGGTCACAGTTTGGAACCTTTATGCAAAACCTGCGTAATTTTGCAGCGCTCCAAGAGTAAATGCTCTGCCCATTTCCGGATAAACTTGGGTACTGCAATAAATTGCATTGTCAGGGTCGCAGAGGGACTTCATGCCATACTCTCGCTCAGCGCTGATTATCTTTGGCGCTTACCACAAAGTAGTGTCAGCTGAGTATCAGTCTTGTTCAGTTTGGTTACTTGGTGCCTTGATCTGATTATTTGTTCAGCTGGTCCTATTGGTTTATTGAAACAATTTTAATGGTGACCTCTGAAGACTGGGGTAAACTTAGCTGAGAAAACCTAGCCAGTTGGCTCTCCCAAATAACGGCTTAACTCAGACACCACTTTTCCTTGAGAACTAAAGAA
The DNA here is from genome assembly GCA_013399115.1 of Anseranas semipalmata. Taxonomy (NCBI): domain Eukaryota; kingdom Metazoa; phylum Chordata; class Aves; order Anseriformes; family Anseranatidae; genus Anseranas; species Anseranas semipalmata. Next base: position 173,582 of record VXAA01003085.1, read on the forward strand.
TTGTGTGACCATTAAAATATACATTTCCAGAACCTTTTAAAAGAAGTATTTAGAAACAGACCCCTAGATTGTCCAAATGAAGAAAGACTCTCCATCTCACCTACAGAACAGCTTCAGATGAGGACTTAGCTGTTTAATAATGATGTAACCAAAGTCATCTCAGTTTTCATTTGCACATTCTTCCATTCCTTTCTTAGTGTTTTCAGTTGTACCAGGAGTAAGGGAGGAACTGACCTCAAAGCAATTAGGGATAACAGGCCTAAACGCATCATTGCTGCAGTGAATGTGGATTCTTACGGGCCTGGGATGACTTTGGTCCCCAAATTCTATGTTGCCAATCTTCTTAACCATTCTTGTATTTCCTCCTAATTTCCAACTATGTCTATGGCATATGGCTGTACTAGCAGTAGCTTTTAACTCCTGTGGCTCACATTTTTACTGTATGTAAATGTTCATGATCTCTGGTTGTAAGAACCTCAGACACTTGATGTATTAAAAACCCTTTGGCTTATCCAGCAATTTGAGGTAGAGCTGCCCACAGAATTTACGGATGGCCAAGATGTGTTGTAATACTTTTGGAAGAGTTACAGAGGCTTATGGCTAGATTAGAAGGGCAGGTGAAGGAGTGTGCTGGCTGCCACGGTCTCATGTGATCCTTAATGAATGTGCTGCATGCTGGTTTTTAAGTAGTAAGACAAATCAAACTGAATTAATTCAGAACAGTTTAAAATGGCAGTGACATGCCATAAAGTTTTCTAAGAAAAGCGATTCAAAGGTTAGGTTATTATGAAACTTGCCAGAAGACCCTGTGTTAATGTTCCAGTTTCCACTGCAGAATGAATATTCCAATGAAATGTGTGCTCTGTGATGAGATTTTTTTCTTTTGAAGAGATCCTGCAAATTGAGATTAAGTAAAATAATAAGTCAAATTATCACTGAAGTCAAGTGATTCTGCTAGAACCAATGCTTCTGAGGTAGAACCAAGCCGCTAGCTCTTGGAGGGAGGGAACAAGGAAAGACAAGTGCCTGCAAGTCAGTTATATGTTGAAACAGAAACATTATGGTGTCCTCTTGTCAAATCAACTGATATTTTGAGTGTGATTTGCACTGAATATATAATAGCTGGGACTGCTGGATTAGTACTTAGGCAAAGCGTTTCGGTGCTGAAGTCCCATTGAATATTCCTTGCACAAGCAGGCTCCTTTTTCAGACATCTCTCTCCATTCCTGAGAGGTCTAAAACTGGGGGCAAAATACTACTATTGTGAAAATTTTAAGCAAGTAGGAAACTAATCACTAAGACACAAAGTGCTCAGTAGGGGATGTTGCTTTATTGCCATGGGACTTTCTGTTTTCTTTTGTTTTAACATTGTTAATTGGCAAATTTAGAGCTGATTTTGAGATCCCTGTGAAGTGCTTTAACTCTCAGAGAATCCTCCCTAAAAACTGGGTGAGAAATTACATTTCTCTGAAACCCAGTTTCCATCAGGATCTACCTCATGTGACTGTAGTATTATGCAGTAAATCCTTACTGGTGTTACCCAGTTCCTACCTGTATGGCTTTGCTGGTAAAGCCATGTGGCCCTGGCCATCTCTTAGCGAAAGAAATGCACTGATCTTACCTAAAACCCAAATCCTCCGTTTCCCGGAGGTAGCTTCCAATGAGGCTAGACAGTCAGCTGCATTGTTTTCAAAACTGCAATAATTTCATTTTTAAAAGCTGGAATTCAGGCAGCTCAAACTATTGCCGTGTTCATGACCTGATCTAATAAGCAATTGCCTTTGTGCTGTGACCCAGAAGAAATGGAGCATGTGTGGCTGTGATGGGGATTCTTTCCATTTCAGGAGGCAGCATAATGAAAGGAGGCTGCCAGATACAGCTCTCTAACCCATGCTGTGGCCTCCTTAGCCCCTTCTCTGAAATCACTCTGTTCTGGGTCCTACACATGAGAAAAATCAAGGAGGTTTGAGTCAGTGAAAGAAGCGAGGGGAAATCTGACACAAGATGGAAACTGTTGTGTTCCTTTTGGTGATAGTGGCCTACAACAGGAAAGAGAAGAGATGTTTTGTATAAAAATATTGTTTCATGACACTTCAGGATTCCCTATCTAATTTACAGCCACTTTATTTTGATGCAGTGCTAATGGGTATCCTGAATTGTGTTTTCTCTTTTGCTTCCTTTGTCTTTGGCCATCTTCTAAAGTGGCAATTTGGAGTAAAGCAAGAATTAAAAGGGGTGTAATTTATTGAAATGGAGTTTCACAGGATGTTTCATGGAGTTTTCATGTTTTTAATTCCTTTGGATGAAATAAATGACCCCTGCAGTGTGCAAAGTGAACAGTTTTTACTGTCAAAACTGCATGAAACTTATTTCTTATCCAATTGAACATAATGATCCAGGACCTGAAAGATTAGTGGTTTTTTTTCTTTTCTTTTTCAGATGAGGAATGATTTTCAGAAGGCATCTATGCAGATTGTGACCAACCACTGAGCTGCCTGATGCTACTACCTCAACTCTGTCCTTCATAAGATTAAGCACTCTTCTTATTTCACTGAACAGCAGCAGAAAGTGAGTTTTAACTAGTGCATCTGGAAAACAGCACTTCGAATAAGATGTATCAATACACTTAAAGGGTTCTGACATGTGCTTCTGTTACTCAGACTTCAGCTGAGGACAGCAGCATCAAAAGGATTCATATTCTTAATAACAGTAGAAGGATTATTATAAACCCAGATTCCATCTGTTTAACATGCTAAGGTGGAAGCATACACGGCCTTTTTTTCTTTTAAAGGCCCTCATGGCCTCTAAAAGCCAGTAGGGGGCTGTATTTAATTAATGCTGATGCTGGCACCTGAGGGCACTGGGAGCTGCTTGGAAAGGGGTACTAGAAGTGTGAACTAGGGAGAACTAGAAGATGGCGACACTTCTGGGAGGCAAGACCCTGGAGGGCTTGAAGGCTGGACTGCTCCAGGACTGTCCTTGGGGTGAGTGGCAAGGATGCTTGACCGCAGGATCTGCCTGGTGAGAGGGAGCAGAGATCTGGGCTTATGGGACTCCAGAGGTCAGGGTGTCAAAGAGAGGTGAGGTGAGAAATGGCTATTTCATGCCAGGCCCTTGGAGAGGGTAAGGAAAGGCCTGCCCTCTGGCCCTGTGGAGTAGCTAGCAAGGAGATGACTGGTCACTCTCTGCTGGGGCTGGGGAAAATGAGAAGAATCTCTAGGAGATGAGGACTGAGCTGAGCAGACTCTCTGCAGCCAGCGCAACAGGATGAAGGTGAGCAGTGGTGTTGGGAAGGAACTTCTAGACTCAGATCTGAAACCTGTGGTTTAAAAAGAGAAAAAAATTATCTTGGTTTGTTTTTACTACTACTTCTCTTATTTTTCCTCATTTTTAAATGGACTTACATAGTATGTCTAGTGTAAACAAATAAGGGGAGAGGTGGTTGAAACATTGAGTTATATTCTATTCTTTAGCTCTTGTCCAGTTATATGTTTACAACTATGACCAGTTTACTGTATATTAATACTACTCAAAGTCTGATGGAGAACTGATTTCCTCAAAATTGCAGCTCAGCACTGGGCAGATATGTTAGAGAATCCAGAGCTCTGTAATGATAGCCACACTATCCAGACACTGGAATTGCTGCTTTGAGTTTTTAATAATATAATCCTGTTCTTTCCTTCATGACTTCAATGACTCCCTTCTCCCACTGATAATTTTTGCACCATTAATAGAGCAGAAACCTTACCCATGAGGCCTCAGCCCTCTTTCAAGGATCCCTCACTTAAAGTTGTCCCCAGTAAATTAGTTGCTTCTCCCCATAGGTCTGTTTCAGTGCCTTCTCCACAGATAGCTTTTTTTTTTTAACTTATGTACGGCAGAGCAAAATTTTATCCAGTGATTTTTAAAACAGCTTCCTCAAGGGAATACATTATTACATGTCGGGCTCTTCAGTCAAAGAATGTAGACAATTGCATAATACATATTTTTATTAGTTACATTTTCCCATTAAAATGCTTGATTCTACTTCACTCTTGTAACAATGTAAAATATACCTGTAATTGATAACTGAAATCAGCTTGGTGAGCATGTCTGTTAATTATTTCTGTTGAGTACCTCCTGTTGAAAAAATGAATTACTATGCATCCCTTATACAGTTCAGTACAATCTCTGGCTTTCATCTGTAATTATTTCACAATGAATACTTTAGACTTTTTGATAACTATATAGTGAAAAATGAAAATGTGAACGGTTGAAAAAAGAAGTTATATTTCCAGTTGTGAATCTTGGAACAAGTTGCAAAAGCTACTTGAGAATAGCCTCATGATGATGAAGAGGATTTTATCCCTATTTTACAGCTAGAAGTACTGATATACGAGATGATTAAGTGATTTGCCCAAGGTCCCCCATAAAAGATGTGAAAAAACACAAAAACAGAATCTTGAACTTCTGATTCCAACTTCTGTGCATTGTTGCAGGACTGTCCTTTCTCCTCTTTATGAGAGTTTGTTATATCAAAGTGCTCACTGCTTTCTACATCAAATCACAGTAGGTTTAACAGCAATACAGTTTGCAGCACAGCTTATCTGTCAGTATTAACCTTGGCCTTAAAAAGTGTTGAACTGAGGAGATTTATTAATATACAGTTGCATGGAGTTAGCAGCAAATACTAAACTGGAAAAATATTGACAAAATTCAGAAACTTTTAGTATAGACCTAATGTACTTTCAACTCTTTCATTTCAAGTATGTATCCTGAGGGGTTGTGTAAATGTTTATGCATGCAATTAACTTTAGGTATCTGAAAAAAACTTGGTAAAAATCAATTAAACCAATCCAAAGGGTGCATCTGGGCATGTGCAGTATTTTTTAAAGTACTGGGGCTTTTGAAAGAAAGGCTTTTACATTAGGTGTGTGGTCACTTTCTGTGTGAGCCTTCAGGCGCAGCACTTTGTGGAAGGGTATGGCTTTTCTGTTCTATTATTGCAGTCAATGGAAAACATACAGTAATCGTAACTATGCCCGTAAGTGTCCCACAGCCTATTCAGGAAATGTCATTTATGAAACTTTACATAGGAGCACTTGTGCTATCCAATGATGTAGTCTCAGATTTGTGTCTGTTTCTGAACTGTCTTCTTGTACACGTGTGGAAGTTACAGTGAAGAGTAAGTATTGAGGGAAATGAATAATGGCTTTGTTTTTACTTTGTGGATAAAGCATGCTTTGCGAAAGTTCCTTTGAGCAACTTTTTTTACATATGTGTCATAGTCATGTTTTTAGTGGCTGAATCTAATTATTCCTAACAAAGTAAAATGCTGAAGCTGGATGGTGCTACTGGGAGCAGATTCTTTGTGGGGACAAAGAAGCACATATAAATTCATATAATGTAACATGTATTATAACTGCACTATCATAGCGTTTCCCATTACTAAGGTAGGAGGTAACTATCTCCAGGATAAACTGTAATATAAGAAAATCGTATATGACTCCATAAATGTAAACACCAAACAATGATGGACTAAGAGGCACATCATGAGCTTTTTTTCAGGCCATGCCTATGTTATATTGCTTGCTGAGACAGTTTAACATGAGCTGCAGCTCACTCTTTCTGCTCTACAGCATACATGAGGGTTGACTTAAGCCTGCTAAAGTCAAAAAGAGTGTTTCCACTAGTTCTACTTATTCTTCAAGTTACAGGTAGCATTAGAAGACCTAATTAGGCCTTTTTTTTTTTTCCTGTGAATTTCTGTGCTTCATGCCTGAGTATGTATTCTAGTAGCCCAAATGAAAGTGGATCTTAAAAATGTTCTCCTGCATAAAGTCTCATTGGCAAGGGTTGGTTACAACTTCCCTGAAAATGATCAGAAATGTTTTTGAATCTGAATCAATACTGCTGTTTGTGTAAGTTTAAAAATTGAAGAGTGAGAAAATGGTTGCTTTTAAGAGGAATGAGAATCCCTTTCCATTTTTCCAAGCTACTGGTCCAACTGTTTACCCCCAGTTTCAGGTGAATCTTAATCTTCAGAGCCAATTTCATTGCCAAAAAGTGTTTGTAGGTAGTATGCCAACCAACCACCGTGAGACCAGCGTCGTGGTCTGATATCACGAGATCCTGACACCTCTGTACCCAGTGAGGTGATATCAGTGTTTGGAAAATGTACTCGCATTTTCCTATGCTGACGTGACTCTTCCAGCATTTGCTTTGCTCTGTGAGCCAGGTACATAGAATTCCTGTGCTGTGTCTCCAGCAGAACCCTGCTGCTGGCAGGACTGCTGTAACCAAGCTAATGAAGAAGTACCTTTCTACAAAAAAGATATTTTTTCTAGTGTTTGCACTTTATGTTAGACTAGATTTGCTCTAGAAAAACATTGCTGGCTTTATTAAGCTTTCACTGATCAGCTACTCAGTCTACTGTCCTGTTAAGGAATGTACAAAGTTCACAGTTGTCAAGATCTATAAGTTGTCCTATTTACAAGTTTGAAAATGAGCATTTAGGCTGCAAATTTGATGGGAAGAGGAAGACACAGTAACCTTCTTTTTGTTCTATATAAAATGCTTAGTGCATGGGATAGTGGCCCATGTCTAAGGTTGCTAGGCATGACAGTACTCATCAGTCATTTCTTTGTTATAAGATTGCTTTTATATAAACCCTATTTATAACATGGGACTCCTCACATTCCTATGACATTAACAACTGCAAGGCTACGAGCACAAGTGTTTGAACTGAGATACCTGTTGCTCAACGACTGAAATGCCGTAGACTGATACTAGCATTGCTTTGCAGATAAAGGCCCTCTCTCACTAGAGTGCTGTGGAAAAAGTCATTTCAGAAGCAGAGACATACAGCTGCCCTGTCAGAGTTACTGAGATGCTAATATTTTTCCCTGAGGGATCAGAGGGGATGAGAGCTACACTGCAGTACTTCCTGGAATGGCCTAAGTAAAGCATGGCACCAGTCACAATGAGAAAAACAGAGGCACGTACAATTTATCCACATTATGCCTTAGGAGACAACCAAAAAGCATTGGAGGTGCCTCTTTTTTTTTTGTTTTGTTTTGTTTTTTCTTTTTTTTTTTCCATATGTCAAGCTTGCTGTTGGTTTTACACTTCAAGACTAGGACTTCAAGAAAAGCACTCTTTGCTGCCAGAGTGGAGAGAAAGTTTTCCTTTCTGTCTGTTACAATAATTCTAGTAAAACTGTATTTACGCCTCCGCTCTGCAGGATCTTTGACAGCAGTCTGTATCTGTCTTACATGAGAATGTGTGAAAATTTATTCAATGTCATGTGATGTCACTTTCTAGTCCAGTGCTGGATACAAAACAGTTTCCCAAAATTATGGAAGATGAGGCCGTAAACTGCAAAACATAGGAACTAAGATCCTTGACAGCATGTGAAAATTGGAAAGACTGGCAACTTGCATCTGCCTTCTTGGGCAGTACTTCAATCTCAACTTCTGACAGCCTTTTATTACTCTGGATCTTGATACCTTCTGTGTAGGACCACCAGTAGAGACCAAGTGCTCAGCAATTTTGCAGAAGTGCTTGGAGGATCAGACCAGACATTTTCACTTCTGACCCAAGCCTGAATTTGAGCTGGAGCCCACGGAGGTAAAGAGCATGTCTGTTAACTCACAACACTGCTTGCTGTTGCCTTTGCCAGCAGGCTGCTCTGTGAACAGCTGCTGTAGCACAAAAGGCCAAAGGGAAGTGCCTCAGTTTTGCCCTAGTCCTTTCACACCTCCAAGTCACTGGAACATACCAAGTGCATGGTAAACTGCAGGCAGTCTCGCCAGTGCAGAACAGGCTGTACAGTTGACTTTAACTGAAACATGAATCGTCTCAGTCCTAAATTATTTTAATCCAATCAGTCATCTCTGTTAAGGGGTGCAAAGAGACAGCAAAGCGGAAAGAATGGCTGCCAAGTAGAAGATACCGGACACAAATAAAGCTGCTAAGATGAGATGAAATATGAACTAATAATGATTTATTCCAAATGCCACTGGGGTTACCATGTGGATGACTTGGAGAGAGATTCAGCTGAAATGAGTTTTGTAGGCTTTCCCCGGAATGATTTTTGTAGTCTCAGTAGAGGCAAAGGGAAGGCAAAGCTGTTAGTTACACAGGGAGTACACACAAGAGTTTTGAAGTGCTCCCAAACAAATTCTTCCTAATTAATATATGCCTTTCAAGCCCCTTGTAAGTAGACAAGCACTAACAGCTGCAGTTCTTTTTATAGATACAAACTAATCTCTAGTACATGTTGGAGCTGAAGGATAGAGAGAACAACATGCTGCGGATTCGTAAGGCTTTTCTAGTCATGGACGTATTCTTTTTTATACCCTCTAAAAGTGGAAGGGAATACAGAAGAGTGGAGAGTGTAGTCTTCAAGAATACTACTCGGGAACAAAATCGTATCAGGAGTGAAGGGTCTAGCTCTTAATGACACCATACACAAGCGCATCTTGTTAACACAAGAAACAGCATGTGTGAGCTTTGACCTATTTTCTTGACAGGTTCAGCCTTTTGCAGCCTTTTTTTGCCCATATGAAATGGGCAGCATTCACTAGCATTTCTTCTCTATTTTCACATGGCCTTCATGACAAAAGATGGAAAGAATTACATGCTTCATGTTTTCATATAATTTTAAAAGCCAAAACAGTAAGTCATAACAAAATGCCTTAGGCTTGATAAATATCTTTGAACATGCTTCCTGTTTGAAGGTGATATGTTTTCCCCCTTGTTTCTCCTTATTGCTAGCTGTATATATTATCAGTTTAATATTGTTTTCTGCCTGGAGACAATATCCGGTTGTGGTAGGTGAAGGGAGGAACTGTACTACTTCTTTTCCATTTCTAATGCATATGATTTTATTTATATAAAAACAGCCTAGATTTTGGGCACTGTTTCTTTTGGTGGTTTATTGCCTGCCTGAACTGGCCACTTATTTATGATCTGACATTTGGCTGCTTCAGAAGTCATTATCACCTCCATTTTTAATAACCCTCCTTTTAGTAAACCTCAATTCAAAGTAAGCTTCCAAAAATTTGCTTCAAATCAGTGCCCACATCTTTTGGAACCCACTGAACTTTTTTTTCCCCTCGAAGGAATAAGCTGGTCACATTTTTATGGTCTTATGGTTTTCTCTATTTTTGACATGAGGAAGAACTGATTTGCTTAGGACAAAATGGCTTGTGGGGTTCCCTCCATTCATTCAGCCAAAGGGAGAAGTATTGGGGCGCCCTTGTTAAGAACTGTTTCAACAGCTCTTTGTGCTCTTAGGCTTAGAAGGTATATATTCCCCCTGTGGACTGACTACACCTCATCATTCTTGTGATGTAGACTTCTACAGATTGCAAATTAATTCTGTCCATTTATTCTCATGCTGTAGAAGGAGCACCACGGAAAAGCAGAAAATTATTATTATTTCATAGCATTGTTTTCCTTTCCTTTCTGGGGAAATAAGTACAATCTCATGGTTTTAGTCACTGTGGAGAAATCTTTGGCTATAAGGATGCTGCTATTTAGAGAAGGCAGAAACTAAAGTGCTAAAGTGGGGATGGGGTGGATTCCACACATCTGTAGAACAATGCTACCCCTTTTCCTCCCAAGGTTTACTTTAGAAAAGCACATCTAAAGATAAACCACTATAAAATACTAGAAAGCAAATGTACTGACTTACCCATAAGATATTTCAGTACAAACACTGATTTGAACTCTGCATTGTTCTCATGAAATATGCTACAGGAAAGTTGGAAGGGGCTTCCAGAAACATTCCTATAGCTCTGGGGAGGTTGGCTAGTTGTGGGTTAAGTTGGTCTCTTAAGTGACTGTTGGGTAAAGAAGCTAAGTATGGAAAGGAGCATAGACTCATTGTCAGTATGATTCCTCTCTCTTCCCCCAGAATCTCAGAAATTAAAATAAACATCTGAGACTTCAAATTAGTGCTCAAGTACATTGCCTTTCAATCGCATTGTACAAGAAATGAGAGAAAATGTGTTATTAATGAGAGAAGGGAGCACTGACTGTGTGATTAAGTTTTCATTTGCTTGAGGAACTTCAATAATCAAGAAACCATCTCCAGAAAGTAAAGTAATTTTTTTCCCCAAATAGCTTTGAAGTTAAACCACACTAAGTGAACAAAGGCCAGTTTTGGATCTCATACTTCTGCTTCCTCTCAAATTAATCACAGGAGGCTTGCAGGTAGGATCCATAATGTGGTAGAATACACCTGGGAAGAGTAAAATCCAAGGGAAAGAAATAACTTCATGAGCTGCATAAAGAAGAAATAATAAAATTGCAATGTGATTCAGATCAAGAAGTGAACCACTGGAGACAGTTCTGATGCTGAACAGGTTACTCCCCTTGATTTTATCCTGGTTTGTCTTGTGTTATGTGTTTGTAGGAGTGTTTCAGAGCAATGTAGGAAGGTCTTCTGGATTTGCCTGGTCCATGGTTCTTCCAGAGACAGTGGCTAAGGTGATATTCTGGCTTGCGCTGCTCAGCTGTTGGAGTTCTTGTTCTGTCTGTGGCTTTTGATCTTAGGGTATAGGAAACCAGAACTGTATCCAGAAGGAAGCTCTACACCTTGCACGTTGCTGTATGATATTATAATGCTGGGTATCTGGGCTGCAGATGGTCTATGGCGAGACTCTCCTTTTCTTGGTCCAATACCATTCAGGCTCTCACCTCTCTAAAGGATGCAAGGATTTAAAAGAAATGGAAAACACAAATATCTACAAGGAGATTAAATCAGCGCTTTGCCAATCCCTACTGCTGTCTCAATGCCAAACTCAAAGGATGGAGGAAGAAGTAGATCTGAACACTTTTGGGATGTTTCATGAGTAATTTGTGAGAAAACAAAAAAAAAGTTAAATAAGATAATACGCTAAAGCACAGACTTTGCATTTGCTACTTAACAATCTGGTTTAGCTGATGAAAGACCAGGCTAATGACAGCACATTCAAATGTGGAAGAAAGTGCTGAGAATGTGCTCAGACAGTCTATGAATTCAATGATGTAAGGAGTCCCTCCATAAAGAAACCTAGATAGATGACAAGGCACCAGTTTAGGAAGAAATGATGTAAAATTTAGAGATAACAGCATGGATATTTTGAACGGGGAAGCAAACTAGAGAATGGAGTGAAAACAGGAATCAAGGGAAAGATTAATTCGCATGCAATAGCCATGCTTAGCTGTCACTAGCACAGGATCAAAACACGAGTGTTAGGATAAGGCTAGCAATAGCTTATAAGGATCACTACTAAAAATAAGGAGTTAAGATGTTTATATTACATTTTGATTATTACTGCAAAGATAAAACTGTCTTTCTTTCACCGGTCAACTCTTTTTTCTCTTATTCCCCTGTCTGTCAAGAATTAGGGCAAGTTGACTCACTTTTGGAATGTGTAATAAAAAAAAAAAATGATCAGTATGCCGTAGCTTTGTTACATGGAAGAAGAGATAGAACTAGGACAACAGTTTACTGAATAAGTGGTATGGCAAATTTCAAAAACTTACCTGTATTTCCTCCACGTTGCATTTTTTAGATGTTGTGCACTACCCAAAACAGAGAACATTAAATAGCAGTGTCACTTTGCACAGCAGTACTTGCCACAAGATTATGGCTGTCTCAAAGGGACAGCTATCTGAATGGCTGTGTATCTCAGCTTGCTGTGTATATTATTCAGATAAAGATGGCATAAAATTAATGCTTCCACACTCCACTAAGGAAATCACAGACATCATCAGGGAACATACTGAATTTGAAAAAATACTCAAGTTCTTTTAAGAAGTTGGTCTTCAGGAGAACCCTGTAGTACATGTGTTCTCCATCAGTCACTGCTTAGTTTCAGCAGTGATCTATTCTTTGTGGTCATATTTTCTGTATTCTGGTGGGAGTCTTGTGTGACTTTTACATGTCAACAAATAACTGGGAGTGTCATTAGTTTTTGTTCCCTCCATTAGTTAGACCCATGCCAGATATTATAATAATAATTCTTACAGTAGGTGTAGCAGAATGCTCTGCGACATTCAATTCCACCATTGGTATGTCATCAGCATCTACAACTGCCTGAAAAATGAACACAGACAAGACAGACATAAATGATGTTTAGGTATGTCACCATATCCTACATATGTGAAATGCAAAGAGTGGGAAAAAGAAAGGGAACAGCAGAGGAGTGTAGTAATATACTAAATGTAACCTTGTACTACTAAATATAGTAATGTACTGAAGATAGCCTTGTTTTTTTACCTGTCACTATATATGTTCATTTCATAGCAAGTGGTGAGACAACAGAAAGATGAATCAAGTGATTTGGGAAATACAGGGAAATAAAAATTTTACTGAATACACACTTAGAAACAAACAAAAGAGGACATACTATTCAGATGCTAAGTGCAATGTAACAGCTCCTTTGCTCATCAGAAATGCAACAAAGACAGATGAATAATGAACCAGGGCTGGAAATAAAAATCTGATGACCTTTTACAGCCTTGAGGTCATTACTGTGTTATCTCAAGGTTAGTCCCATCTTCTAGGCAGGAAAGTTTATGATTAATTATGATAAAATGTGCAGATTTGTTAACCTACCAGTTGTCCAAGAATTTAGATACTACACAATCTATTACCTTCTCAAAAATCCCAGAATGATGGCTTTTCACTTCAGGTTTGGCTCTTAGGTCACTAGTTTGGGTTGTGTCTTTGCCCGTTTCATAGGAAACCTGTCTGCTAGCAGGTCTGGAGATCATACTGGTGATATCAGTTTCGGTATCAGTGCAGCCCTAAAAGCAATACAGCAAAAACAATCACTTGATCTTTCTTAGATTTCTGGCCAAATAGTATCATAAGAATCAGTTTTGCCTGAACAGAAATCGTAACAGAGACAGACACTGCGTAAAAGTCATTTCACAAAAGTTATGCTGTGTGTGACTTGATAAAATGTTTTGCTTAAAAGAGGTACAAACAAAACTATCAAGTCTATTAAGTCAAATTTGGCTTACTTTTTTTTTTCACAGGATCCACTGCAATATTTCAAAAAAAATATGTCATTCTGTTATACGCTATTGTTGAAACTTTTCTAATGCACCTGGTCAGTACTTTAGAACACTTTGTTCCATGAAGGAGTCCTGATTTTATAAACTGTGTTTCAGTAAATGGGAAAACAAACAAACAAGAAAAAAAGAAAAAACAAACAACAACAACAAAAAACAATGCACCAGAATCTCCTAGGAGTCAAACATTATTTTCTGATCTACCTTCTTCTTTTCCTCACTTGTCAGCCTTATCACTACATTTTGATTGGACTGAGAAGTCAAAAGAACATAGAATGTAAAGAAATTGAAATGTCACTGTTAAAAACAACTGTCAGAATTTAGAGCTTGACTGCATTAGTTACAACGATTACCTTGACTATGAAGGATAATCACTGAGAAAATAATGGCCCTTTCAGATATTAGGAAATTGTATTTAAAACAATTGCAAAGTTACTAACATAACTTTGGGTAGGAAGAGTGAGCCTGGGATGCCAAATATTTGCCTTGTTTCCAGCTGCTGTGCAAGACATCTGGCGTCGCTTAGGCTGGCAGCAGCAAGGTGTTGAGGTCCTCTGTGAAATAATTCTGTAATGCATTCTATCTAAGTCTGATGATTAATGTTTCCAAATACAGCCCACTTCACCTTCAGAAAGCATTATCTGTTTCCAGGAGCGACCTTATCGCTCTCTACAGGTACCTTTAAGGAGGCTGTAGTGAGGTGGGCATTGGTCTCTTCTCCCATGCGCCAGGTGATAGGACGAGGGGCAATGGGCTAAAGTTGCACCAGGGGATGTTTAGGTTGGATATTAGGAAAAACTTCTTTACTGAAAGGGTTGTGAGGGATTGGACAGGCTGCCCAGGGAAGTGGTTGAGTCACCATCCCTGGAGGTATTCAAAAGACGTTTAGATGTAGAGCTTAGTGATATGGTTTAGTGGAGGACTTGGTAGTGTTAGGTCATAGGTTGGACTAGGTGATCTTGGAGGTCTTTTCCAACCTAAATGATTCTGTGATTCTTAAACCCTTGCTTTCACTAGAGAATTGTTTAGTGATGAGCAGTTTGGGGTTTTGTGTGTCTGGACTCCAAATCTGTGGTCAGATAAGTACCATCCTAGAAGCTCTAGGCTTCCTTTACTATCTAAAATTCCTGTTTCATCTTTCCACTCTTCCTTCAGTGTCACAAATTGGCAAGTATACAGAGAGCTACATGTTGCTCTTACATGTCAGCTTTCTCTCTCTTATTTCACTTTGTCCTGTTACTTTTTCTGGAGCTCTTGTAATAAGCACCATAATGCATTTCATCTAAAGCAGGTACCACTTTGAAGGACTCTCTACGAAAATTAATTACTCTGCAATTAAAAATGTGTTTATGGGAAGTGCCTCCTTACTGATTCACTTTCAGAGATGGAAGATAGTCGCCTTTTTCCTTTCTGCAGCCCACTTGTCTCAGAAGACTGGCTGGTTACAGTGGCTCGTCTGGAGGAGGGATAACTGCTGAAAGATCGTGATTCTTTAGGAGAAACTCTCAGCAGGGATCCAAGGCAGGGAACATATGTTGCAATGGCTGTTCTAATGGATAAGAGGTAGAACCAGTCAGATTTTTTCTGTTAGCACAAAAATTCAGTCATTATAAACAATGCATTTATTCAGAGAGATGGACTTACACTGCATGGTCTGGAAAATTACTGGGTACAATAATTAGTTTTCCAGATACCCAGCATCTCATAAACAATCACCCTGGAAGATCATTTATTCACAGTGTTCTGTAGAATTCAAACTTATTGCTTGGCAGGGACAAGGGCATTAAAGTACAACTCTTTGAACTGAAGGGAGCTATTAAAATGATGTTTTATCTGCTTTCAGCTTAATCAGGGCAAAAATAAAATTCTGTCCCTTTAAACTGAGCCTTGCAGAAGTACCACATAATGAATTATTTTAATCTTCCCCTAAGCAGCTATTCTAGCTTCCTCTTGCACATCTGTCTGCCTGGTATCTGTAGAGTAGTACAAAATGTGCAGTTACATTACAGTATTCTTTTTCTCATATGCAGCATAAGGAAGCTCTTTTGCACAGCTTTTCTCTCCCTCCCAGCCTTCCCACTTAGAAGTCCATGCCTCCCTCTTCTCCATTCAGTTTCCTTGTAGGTCTGTGTAAAGGGTGAAACAACAGTGTATGTATGGCTTTGCTGCCATCCATCAGATCCCACAGCCTGCATCTGAACTTGATATTAGATGTTACAACTCAGAAGAAATACTATCTGAAATATGGAAGCTTGAAGAAAGGTGAGAAAGACACAAAATAGGGAAGGAGTGGCTTGACTTACTGAATTGCATCTCTCATTGGCCTGGTTAGTTTAACAAACTGCTATTTGTAACACTGACAGATGTCTGGATCTCTCATGAAGATAGTTAACAAAAATTTACAATGATTTCCTTTGAGCTAGGAAAGTCTCTATCTTTTATCTTGTGATCTGTAAGTACAGATCAGCATTCCATAAACATCTCTAGCTCCCATCTGCACAGTAAATTGTTCCAAGTACAGATTCCACTGACATTTATATGGCATTGAGAAGTTTTCTTGGGGAGGGGAAGGCTGTCTTGCAGAGGTAAAATGAACAGGTGAAGCAGAGTTCAGGTACTAGTCCCATAAGTGACAGAGTTACTGTCTAATGTTCTCTGCTATATTAAACATAGCTTACAAGAGTGAACTTACCTGTATTTGGGGTGAGTGATGGCATAAATGATGGGGTTATGGATGGCAGAAGCTTTGGCAATCACAGCTGGTATTGAATTCATGAAGGGTGTTAGAACATGGGAATACCTAGAGTAATGCAAATGTGTTATATATTTAGTATTGAGTTCTATATAGGCTATGTAGTTATACACTGATGAGAACACCTTATTAATGCTCCTCCAAACAGCAATAGAGCAAAATTTTACATCCTTTTCCTGCAAGGATCAGCACCAGCCTAATTGCATTTCTGAGAAAGGTGATTTTCTTGGTGCTTCTCTTGCAGCACTTCAGTATTATGACTCAGAGGTAATCCCTGTGTTGTATACCCTAGGGACAAAGTCTTCCTGCAGTAAATGAATGTGTGTTCATCAGAGTATCTATCTGTTCCAAACTCAACAGATGTATTTGCTAAATTAGGATAACCTGTCACTAAATGGGCATGCAGAATGAGGCATTATAGGGAAAGACAACTAATAAATCAATTTTCCTTTTCAAACTTAATTTTTCCTGATCTGATCTAAAAAGAGAGGGGAATGTGTGTTCTGGTGTCATATGTTTGGCTTGTGTTTACTGTGGCCACACTATGTGCCTCTAAAGTATACAGAAATTATGACTGATGTCTATATGCCATGCTCCTATCAGCCAATTAATTTGAAGATAGCCTGAAGTAGCCCATAGAGTCTTGGTCAGAAGTAAGTCAATAGAACAGCTCAGACCAAAATAACAATAACATTTCATAGGCAGTTTCTATCAGGCAGATTCTCCATGGACCTGCTTAGGGGCTATGAAGACCTCTTTGTGCATAGGTAGAAAGGGTTCTAAGTGAAATGGCCCGTTAAGTCAGTCTTTCTTTCCATGGATAACATCCTTTCTCTATCACAGCTCTTCTTCCTGACAAGGCAGTCTAAGCTCTGTCATTCACTCAGCCTTGCATTCCTACTTGTATTCCTAAAATACTCAGGGAAATACTCAGATTTTCCTCTCTCAGAAGGTCTCTCGTATGAGTGCTGCAAACAAACAATGAAGAGGATTGCAGCTCATCCTCCTGGTAAAGACATTTTTCATCATATTATGAGAATGTTTATGCTCTGTGATGAGATGGAAATGGTTTGCCAACGGTAATACAGGAATCATTTTGTCAGCTGCCTGAATGTTGAGATGCCATTTCACCTCTAATTTAAAGATTTCCTCTGGTAAGATTTGTCCAAGTTGCATGTTCTCCATAATACAACATTTAACATGGTTGATCCTAATTATTCTTTCGAAGCATTGGTTAGAGGAGTAATTCTTCACAGGATCTGGAGACCACACAACAGCATGACCTTTGTGGAATGGAGTTTTAGACCCTGAGATGAGAGGGATGGTGCTTTGGTGAGACTGGTGGAGAGTTCAGCTGACAGAAACAAACAGTGACAAAGGATTTTTTTTAAGATAACCGCTCCCAGAAAATACAACTTTAATGTAACTTGGAGACCAACAATATTAGTGATCATGATTGCATGCTAACTCCGTAGTCCCCTTCCAAAGGGGGAATTTTAAAAGGAAATTTTTTTTTTAAGGAATTAAGATTCTTCCTTCTTTTTTTGTGCATGTTGTTGCTCTGTCAGATGACCTGTCTTTAGTCCAGGACAATAGCCACAGACTCCATGTCTGTCTCCCATTTGCGTCATGCAGAGATTTTATCTAAGTTCATTGTAATAAAAGGCAGCAGAAGGCCTCCAGGCTCGGTCTATTAATCTCTGAAAAAATCCCAGAAGGATTGCCCAAAAGGCACAGTTCAGAAATAGAAGAAAAAAGCTGAGTGAAGCTGTGTTGCTCACCAGCTGTCTTTGTGAGCAAAATTTGCAAATGCTTATTTGTCAGATACTGTACAGTTACAAAATTGGCCATTTGTTATAAAATTGGCCATTTGTTCGGATTTTTGTTAGCGTGAGACGTGGGCCAGAAGTCAAGTTCACCAGGCGCTTGATCATCCTAAAGTAGATGCTGAATCATACAGGACAGACTGACAGTTCTGCATGGCTAAAATGATTAGTTCAAAGCAACTCCTATTTTTTGAGGTATCTTACAGCAAGTAGTGCTGCAAGGTAGCTATGATGCATTTCTCTGTCTTCTTGCTTTTCCTTCATCTCTAGGAGTCTTCTATCACCCGTGGTGAATGCCTACTACCTAAGTCCCCCTGTGACGGGAAGTGGGACTCTGGCGTTGTACATATCCTAAGGATTAGAGTTTCTGAGTGAGGAACCTTTTGTTTACCTTCATGGAGAAAGTGTTTGCTGCTTCTTGGAACTGACCCTCTGGATACCATGGGAGAAAATTCTCATCTCTTAGCATTTTTTTCATCTTAAATGTAAGATTTTTAGAAGCTACCTTTTAGGAAGCTACCTTCCTAAGCCATGTTTGCAGTAGCCTCTTCCTTAGGTGTGTCACAACAATCACCCCTGCCTCCCAAAATGCTCCATCATAAGTAAATTTATCTTTTTTGTCAATTTTAGGAAGACTTACTTATTTCCAACTAGAAAAATAAAATAGAAGTGTTTTGTACTGTCATAGGAGTCTTCTACTTGAGGATTTCAAAATCTTTGTAGTTGACAAGACTTTCTAAAGTAGATAGTCACATCCATTTTAGAAAGGCTTATCTGAAGCACAGGAAAATGAAGAAACTTGTTCAGTGTTGCACTTTAGCGTAGGAGAAATATCTACATAGAGCCAAGACATCTGAATCCTTTACTTGTACATGGACTCTATCAGCCATAATCTGGTCAATACCAGACAATCGAGCTGTGTATAGATTCTGTATTAATAGTATCACACTTTTCTTGAAATTATTGTATAAAACACTGATAATTAGATAGATGAAGAACATGCTTATATGATTTACATTTAAAAGCTCCCCAAAGCAAGTATGTACTTGTCTAATTTTGAACTTGCTTATACATGTAAGGAATTTCAGCAGCTTGATGTAACACAAGCAAATGGATAGACTTTTGTAAGTAAAAGAAGTGGAGAAAGAATCTCCCTTGGGTGGATGATGTTTTTGCCTCCCTTAGTTAGCATTTTGGTGCTAAATAAAATTCAAATAGTTCAAATGCGATAGCATAGGGAATCTGCATTCAGAAATTATCAGCACAGTTTCTTATGTTGCTAGTAATAACCTTCCCATTTCTGTTTTTTTTTCTTTTTTTGTCTTGAAAAGTCAAACTAAGAAAAAATCACGGTCAGCGCATGCCTCATTTGTTAAATGTCACTCCTAAATATGGTATCATTTTGAATGCACTTCAGGCATTAGACTTGACAGGTATCCTTGACTTTCATCTGTCTTTCACAATTTCACACCTTTTGCTTTCATTGAATATTCCTTGGCTGATACATTCATAATTACCCAGCAAAAGCTACCAGAGCAACAACAGAGTATGGTGACCAGGAAATGACATAAAGCAAGATGACAATCAGTGCAATCTTGGCCAACTTCCACTCATTTTTCATCCTCTGATACTGTTTCTGGAACTCTTTATTTCCATGTTTGCATCCAAATGTCTGTATAGACCTAGGGGAAAATAAACATATAACAGCAAAATGGAGATAGGAAATTGAGCAAAAAGCTTCATAAAATGCAGCAACAATGAATCTTATGCTAATTTATACTACAAGTCATATACTTTTAATGTATGTTAATGTATGTATGTATGTGACCAGTCCCTTGCAATTCAATGTACTTCTGTTGCACTAATCAATGGCAAAATTCAGTGAAAAAAATAGGCCTGTACCAGATGAATTTCCACATAAATCAGGTATTCAAGTTAATTGGACAACACTATATTAAATATAATTAGAGAAGGCTTTGCTTCCATAAGTCAGTTTGTGGTACCGTACTGTCACTCTGTACTTTCTGGCTATGTGACTAGCTATGCTCATATCTACAGGACAAATAGCTACAGATTACATAGTGGCAGGCAATGTCTTTTATTTTTACAACAATAGGTTTGGTTTCAGAGAACTGTAATTAATTTTTATCTCTTTTTCACTCTTTGCCAAACATGGAATTTGCAGTTCAATTCCAATTTTCTGTGGAATGGTTTTTATACTCTGTTATTAGGCATCTCTGATGTCCCTTTAGTATTTCTTTTCAGAATTAGTTAATTTCTGTAGTCCTTCCTCATCCTTCTGATTTCTCAGGCTGCTACTCCTACCCTTTTCTGTATCATTAGCCAGTACCCTGAACAGCTCTGGTGTAAATTCAGAACCCTAAATGGCTTTTCTAAGGATCACGTTTCTTACGGTGTTGACAGAGTTCTTATTTTGTTTCCCATCTCAGTCATGCATATGAACGAAAAGTGAAAAACTTTCCAATTTTCTTTTGATAGTCTTTGTTTTAAGAAAATAAGCAGTCATTTAAACAAGGAAATAAAAACTTAATACTGTTGGCTACTTACTTGTTGGCCTTCTTGATAGCCTCAAATATAAAGACATAGCTGTATATGATAGCAATTAAAGGAATGAAAAAGACGAAGCAGAAAAGCAGCATTGTGTAGGCACGGACTGATGGCGTGAAAGTCATGTAGTCCCAGGAACAGGAAGTCAGCAGACCTTCGGGAACATATGCACCTAGAAAGAAAGACAGGAGAAGGCATAAACCATGAAGTGATTCTTATTGAATATTCTGAATGCAGAAGTTAGAGAGAGATACTCAGAATAACATGAGATTTAGAGCCATTCTGTTGGAGGGAAAAAGAGTTTAAAAGGATACGCGATTCTTTGTTTAAACCACCTCTTTTTATTTTCATTTACTTTGTTGCCCTATTGTTTATAAATTTATCATTCTAAGGCTTCAGTAGATCTGAAAACTGAATCATTTTGTTTCAATTCTTGAATATAATTTAAAGCTCAACGTAGTCAAAGGGCATCTCTCCAAATACTTCAGTGGGTCTTGGATCAGACCCATGTGGTTTTCAGATCTGTCCAATTCCTCTCAAATTGCTTTCTTCCCAGGGAGTGAAATGAAACTGATTGCTATAGCTACCACTTTTTTACTTCTGCATATTAGAGAAATTTACTGTGCAAAGGAGAGAGACTTAGCATGCAGGTCAAATTATTTTTGTAATGAAATAAAGTTGAGTACATGTAAAGAAGTCATACATGCATAATATTCTGCCTGAAATAAAACATAATCTCCTTAGACGAACTGTGTCAAACAGGTAAAGAAATTGTCAACAGCAACATATTTTTCCTTTGTATTTTAATTTTCACTGTTTACAGTGATATTTTCTGTTGAACTCTTAAAAATACTGCACCAGATGTGCTCAGATGCATCCAATTTTTGTATGAGGGTTAGTACTGTGGATACTATTAGAATCTAATTATAAGATAGCAACTTAACACCCTTCAAGTAATTATTCTGCCTTCTCCCATTAAGATTCCAGAATCTAAGACTGTGTTGTCATTTTGTTCTTCTAACACTGCCTCCTTCAACTAAAGGCTGCTTCTCCTGGTATTGAGGTTTGCCTGCTTAAATATGCCTCATGTTTAAGGGGGGCAGACTGACAATAACAAAAATCTACTAAAGTTCAACTCAGTAACTGAGTTTGTTGCAGCATCCTTTGGGAAACCAAAACATTACTGTATTCTTACCTCAGCTGAGCTGACACATTCTATTCTGGAATTAGAGAACACAGTAATGGGCTGGAGTTTTTGAATGATGAGTTCATTCTAACTTACTGACTGAAACTGGTGACTCATAGGAAACAAATTAATGGTACTGAGTTGGATTTGATGAGGAAGAATAACAGAAACTCTCTTTGTTACAAGTGGCAATGATCAAGATGCTGTATGTGTGTTCCAATTTGCATGCATAAAATTAACATTTACAAAAGCAAATTGGTTAGTTATTACTAAATGCCACCCCTACTGGAAGCTTTAGTGAAGATACCAATGGCTGAATGGACAATGTGACCAATATCTAATGCCATTTGCCCATCTAGAATATAGTCAAGACTTATTGAAGAGGTACTTGCACAAAATATTCAGACTGTATTCCTCTTTTATATGAAGAAAGAAATTCACATTGCCACCACTCTCTTACACAGCATCTCTGGTGAAGAAAAAAGTCATCAGAAAAAATACAAATGTGTTTTTATATAGTTCAACTTTTATATAGTTCAGTTTGGCTCAACAGAAGTAGATATAGGATAATAGGCAAGCACATTGTTCATAAATTTTGACCTTTATTTTATCTACTGTTCTTAGTATAATAAAGAATGAGCTCAAGGAAAAGTGCCAATGTCATGTAATTTGCTCATATACACACTGGATGTTTTTTCTTCTGATTGAGATCTTGAGTTTCAATATGCTTTTTATTAGTTTTCCTCAAATTGATTTGTTGAGGCCTAATATGCAAGCCATTAATTCACCCTGTCCTATACCTGTAACAGAGCAGTCTTTATTCTAGTGATATGAGGGAAAAAACTTTTATTCCATTTCACTTACTCCATCCAAAGAAAGGTGGGAGGCTCCAAGCCAAAGAGTACAGCCAGACTCCAACCAGGATTATTAGGGCCTTCTTCTTCGACATCACTCGAACAGAAGCCAGAGGTTTTGTGATGACAAAGTATCTGTCCAAGGCAATCACCATCAAAGTGATCATAGATGTAATGCCAAAAAGAGCTCCGCAGAAGGCATACAGCTCACAGCCTTTCAATGAAGATGACAGAAGTAGCAGTGAAATTAATCTACCCATGCTAATTAATTTCCAAGAGGTTCAAATCTGTGTTTCCTATGAGCTAATGTCTTCTGGAATTCATAAAGCAATGGAACTTCAGTTTTGCAGCAGTTGTAATGCTATTTCAGAGCTACTCTTTATCTTGCTAATTGTATTATTCATGGAGATAAACTTCAAAGATTTTGTTTCCTTCAGTTGCTGGAGACAGCAATACCTAACTTATTTTCACTCATTGTCTTATGATGTTCCTGGTGGGAACCTTTCAGCAGTCCCATGGTATCTTCTGTAACTCTAGTTTTACTGCAGCTCCCACAGAAACAGCTGTTTTGTTCAATGATGTGTTCTAGCTACTTCAATATCATGGAATCATTTATATCTTAAAGTCAGCATAACTAGAGTAAATATTCAGACTATGAATATATTCATGAGTGATTTGAATTATTCAAAGAACTTCACGATTAGAAGCTGGGGGCTGTTTTTTTTATTATTATTATTTCTTAATGTGTGTGCAATTGAACATTTCATGGAAGTAAAAAAAAAAACAAAACTGCTTTTGGTCATCAGAGATCAAAATAGCAACATTACTTCTCTGATATTCCTCTCTGTCAATACCTACTAAGGAGGCAAAGAGTAGTCTTCCTCATACTGGAAGAATTCCTCATAGAGGAAGAATGAAAGCATATTGCTTCCACAGGCTTTTTTATATGTAATTGATTGTGAGCTCTTTAGGACTGATTTGCACACCTGTTATACCAAAGGTGAAAATTCCACTACTGAAGTCTGCAGCAGATTTGCTGTTGACTTCAATTGCACAAATTTCACCTGGGGTTTGAGATGCGATTGCAGGTGCATCACCTTCTACCTGCCGGATCAGAAGTTGTGGTTTAGGTTCTGGAAGGTTGGAGTTAAGAGAAGAATGATTTAGCAAGGACTAAAGGCTGTGCATTATGATTACTAGACAATCAAAATGGTGACAAAGGTAGTGGATAAAAATTAACAAGAAAGAGCAACTCTGAATATTTGATAGACCTTTTTTTTCCTAGGAGGCAGCTGACAGAATCTGTACCATCTCTCCCCTTGTGGTTGAATCCCTTGAAATCATCTTTCCTTTTATATTGGCTGTTTAGGTTATAAACTGGTTTGTACAGAAATCAGGGTTGATTTTTTCCTAGGTACTGTTGCACCTTTTAGCACAGTCTAGTCAACTGTTCTCATGCAACGGTGACCAGATACCTTCTATAAATCGTACATTAACACTGAACATTTTCTTACTGCACAGGAAATGTTCAGTTAGTATTTTTAATGTGAAAACTTGCTTTTGCTAAGCTTTCTGGTGCAAGTCCCCGAGCAGCTTATCTAGAACAGCTATTAAGCTGGTGTGCTGGGAGTTGGTGTTTCTTTGTAACAGGATTCTACCAGTAACTACGTTATGAGATTACTGGGGAAGAATGCTGGCAAGGAGACTGGTTCTGTGTCTTACGTTGCCAGTGTCTCCTTTATATCTCATGTGTGTAATTTTCCTCTTCATGGTGGGAGCATATTTATTGCACGTGGACAGGAATGTTCAAAGAAACATTGGTTTCAGTATTGAAGTTCTTCACTCAGAGGGTGGTGAGGCACTGGAGCAGGCTGCCCAGAGAAGCTGTGGATGCCCCATCGCAGGCAGTGCTCAAGGCCAGGCTGGATGGGGCCCTGGTCTGGTGGGAGGTGTCGTGCCTGTGGCAGGGGGCTGGAACTGGATGGGCTTTAAGGTCCCTTCCAACCCAGACCCTTCTATGACACTGTGATTCCATGAATTGCAAGGTACACTTAGGATTAGGGAATAGTAAGTTAACTGCCACTATGGTAAGAACATACTTCATGATTTCTTATTTAAAAAAATAAAATACAAACCTTTCTCACCAAAAATCCAGCGTTTGTGGAGACTGTTGGTGAAGAAAACTGGAGACTGCGTAATGGACATAAGGAAGTCACTGACAGCTAGGTTGATGATGAATATGTTGGCTGGCTTCCGAAGGGTCCTGCTCCTAAAAAGAAAAGATCGGAAGGAATGTTGCTAAACACTACTGCAGTGTTAGTTACGTTGTTACTCTTTCCTGTGAGCCTTGTCAGCTTCACAAACACCCCGGCATGCTACAGAGTGAGCTAGAGCAAAGTGCTTCTCATTTCCCTTGTGAGAGAACGTAAGCAAGGCTCAGTTTTACACCCTTACAGTCCTATGCATGTTAGAGGATTGTTTTGATAACCAGCTCAGTGATGGGGATAAATCACATTGTTCTGTAAATACTCTGACCCAGTGCACTGCATGTCCGTGATTAACAGGAAATTAAAGCTGATGTACTCTATGGATTTGCTGGATCTGGGTCGTGTTGAGCTGGAGGAGGGGGGTGCGTATCTCCCTGATGCTGATCTTATCAGCAGTGACTTCCAAATACAGGGATTAGGCAAACTCGCTATGTACCACATCAAGCATTATGCTTTACATCAGTTCTGCTCTGTGACACTCACTTCACTTGCCCAGACACTGATTTTGAAGAGAGCAGTAGCTAGTCTTCAGTGTATCCTGCCTGCATGTATTATTCTTAATATTATAGTACAATGCTTTAAAGGGTACACATAAAAGCTCAACTGAGAGCTCCTCACTTTGGGGCTCAGTGTAACTTTTTAGCTCCTTTCCCAGATTTTTGGTCTTAGACACAGACGAAAAATAGCAGAATAAATGATGGGTTCTTTGCACTGATCCAGAATCAGTCACTAGGACTACTGTCCCCTAACTGGCAGTTTAGGAGCAAGCAGATATTAACAGATGCTTAGGGGCTACTCATTTTTATTCAGTAGTCTGCAAAGTTACTGAACATATTTCTGTTTCAGACAGCTGGTTGTCTTAGAGTTTTGCAATTTCTTGAGACTGCTTTGTCAGCATCTGATGTGTTCTCTGAACTTCTGATGTACTTGTTACTTTGCTCTCAGTGTCCCTTTCTGTCTTCATAACATCTTCCAATAAAGACAAGCTGTGTCCTCCACTGCAACTGCAACTGCCATGGCTGGATTTCCTGTATGGGACCAGCCAAAGAGCTACACTAGGTCACTTATTTCATCCTTGTCTCACGTATCTGGTCTGCATGCCAACACCTTATCTGTTCTTAAGGCCATGTCATTCACACTGAAGTGTTGGTATCTACTCTGAATGTGCACACTGAAATGTAACAGAAAATGTGATATTGCCTGGGAAAACTTGCTGCCATTTTACCTTTTTAATCTACCATTTAATGCACCAGATAAATACAGGCTCAAGACCCAGATTAGTTTGGTCCACATTCCAGTGATTCAAGTTAACACTGCCAAATTATCATATAATTGTTATTATTTAGGTTTATTACGGTAGTGTGTAAAGATCAATCATGAAGTAGAAGCTCACTGGGCTAGACATCATTCCAATGCTCAGTGTGACAAAGCAGAAACAGGGTGAATAAATAGGAAAGGTGAAGATATCATTGTTGTCAGGGATCAGATTTCTTTCAGATATAAAAGCTGGGATGTGGCTTTAGTTAAAAGGAAATAAGCCAAGTGTTAGAAAAGATAAAAATGAGAGACACTGCCAGTAAGGAAGAGGGAGTAGAGCAACTGAGAAGTAAGCAGGAGGAAGGCAACATCTAAAATAGTGAAGATATGTGAGAGAGGCAGGTACAAAACATCCCATCAGTCCAGTGCAGAAACTGTTTGGCCAATAGCAAAAAAAAAAAAANAAATCACTGAAAGTTTTCTGCTTTGGCTGCATTTTCATTGCTTGGCGTATCTAGGTGATTGTTTGCCATTTTGCTAACAGACCATGGTTAATGGGAATTCAGAGGGGAATGGCAGGTTGCCATTTTGTTTCCTAGAGCAGTGTCACTTGGTGCATTTACAATGACAGTATGTCTGCAGTACATGCAGAGTGCAACCATGGTGCTATTAAAGTTCATCCATTTCAGTGTTTAAAAAAAATCCAAACCAAGATACCTGCAGAAAGCGTAGATGACCATGAAATTACCCAGAGTTCCTGTGATCCCCACGATAAGAATGACTGCTCCAATTGTGTAATGGGCATGGTCTGGGACATCCACTGTAGGAAAGGCACCGGGAACATCTTTCACTGTCATCTTCTATGGAGTAAACAAGAAGTCATAGGTATATTGTCAGACTTTACTGAATAAGCTGGCATGTGCTTCTGTAGAAGAGAAAATGGTCAAGAATGTGAAAAGCCATCAAGCAAAAAAAAAAAAAAAAGTCAGAATAAACTAATTGCTTTCAAATTACATTTACAGTTGATCATCTTCAGGGGCTACACATGACATCAGCAGCACAAAGGTCAAACACTGTTTTTACGTGTTTCCTGTTGATTTAGAATTTTGGTGAAGAAAAGCAATCTATTCTCTCCCAAAAGAGAGAGAAGGATAAGAAAGAGAAAAAGAGAGAAAGGAAGGGACCCCTTTTACTGGATCTGACATTAAGTAAGAGCAGTACTTAACAAAAAGAAAATTTTCTGCAGTTTTCATTTCATGAAAGTTTCTGTACCTCTGAAGTGTGATTTCTGTTGTCCTCTGACATTGCTATTTTAGACTTCTTTAATTAAGTGGAAATGATTTCTATAGATAAATATGTATTTAATCCATTAGTAGTATGGCTATTTCATTTCTCCCACTGAATAACTGCCCTCATGACTTGGTTACCAAAAGCCTGGCAGCATTGAACAATAGTCTTCTGGAAACTAAATTAAGGATTAGAAAAACTAAAATACAAAAACTTTATACCTTGTGTCTTGTTTACATATCCGTTCTATTTTCACTTTGGACTGAATGAAGGTATTTTGCTCTCTGTGAAGTCCGTGATAAAGCACATGATGAAAGCATGTGTGTCTTGTCTACTAACAGCTCATGGCAAAATTCACTAGGCAGGTCTGAAGACTGCAGCATTTTAAATGATAGTTTAAAACATTTTTTTAGTAAGTGACAGGAGCCAGACAGACTTTTTAGACCAAGCGATCCCAGCTAAGTAATGAAGTAAACAGTAAGTCTGCAGCCAGGAAGCAGGATGACCTAACAGAAATTGAAGAGGACAGCCAAATCGTCACTGTTCTGCTGCCTTTAGATATAAGGTCAGGCAAGGAGATTTGAACACTCACCTCTGTGCATCTGCTACTGTCCTAAACATGCCTTGGCATCAGCTCCGAGCAGCCAACGTAGTCATGAAAATGCCTCATCCTCATTCATCTGCACGGACATATCCTGTCTCTTCTTCATAGCCAGGTTTTTCTCATCAGGGGTGGCACTCAGTCAGGAATGGCATGCCATGACCACTACTCATAATTCAAGTCTGCAAGCTGCAGCCATGGCATTCCTCAGCTACTGGGCTACAAGAATCATGCCAGGGTTGAGAAAAGCCCAGGAGATATCTTGAATAGTTTCTATCTTGCCTACTGTGAATATTGTCAGTCCGGCTGTGGCCTAGGATCCGGGACAGGGGAATTGCCTGTATCAAGGTCTGTGCCTGTACCAAGTGTAAATAATGCTCTGAGGCTGGATGTGCTCTTCCCATCACAGGTGCTGGCAGGTGGTGGTACAGCTATCATACGCAGTCATTCTTTCCCAGGGAAAGGAAGGTTGCTGGTAGGAAAGGAGGAAAGTACACAGAGGTGTGTAGGTATGGAGTTCTCATGCTACAGTTGTGTCAAACACTGGTGTTCACTTATTAGAGCAGAACTCAGGATTACCTTCAACAATACCCCAGTTATCAAAGGACATGGATATTTCCAGACAATAGGGGCAGACATTACTTCTAAATAGATCTCTGAGATTGGATTGAAGTTATAAGAGACAGTTTGCATTTAAAACCAATGTGCCAGTAGCAAGAGTCGAACCCCAGGAGTGTCTGAAATGGTAGAGGAGATTGTCTCTGCTTGTGTGCTGAAGATCTGCCTGCAGCAATCCTCAACAAGAAGAGTGCACTCCCTGGGTTTCTTCATCAGCAGGGATGAAATGCTAGACAAATAGTCTCATCTCAGAGAAAGAAAATGTAGCTCTGGCTGTTATTATAATTGGAGCAAAACATTATTATTGCATTAAGGCAGATATGCTAACTGAATGACTGTATCATGTTGTTTATCATTCAGGTTCCTTCAGCAAGTGTAAGTTGGCCTCACATCATAAACATCAGTGGGCATCTTGCCTATGCAGAAATTGCTATACTTAACGCACTGTGAGTAAAATAACACAAAATCCCATACTAATAGCAAGTGGAGTGGGAGAGTCTGAGATAAAACTGTTTTAAATAAATGAGATCAGGTGTTCTTTGGTTTGGGCTTTTTTTTTTTTTTTTCCTTAGCTTTGTGACTAGAACATTTTTTAACTGCCGCTCTGCAGAGAGTTAATCATGATTATTAATGGAATGGGGATTTCTGATGTTTTTCCCTGTAGCTATCCATTTAATCAGAACTGGATCAAGGTAACAGAAATGAAGCAACTAAAGGAGCTTGTTTTGGCTACAAAGAACAGATTTAAAATGGCTTTAATTTAAATTAAATTTTTGGGGGACTAAGGACAAGGAAAAATTTGAAAGATAAATATAAATACAGAGAGAAATAACAATGGAGGAAAAGGTTATTTAAGGGACAGCAGAAGACTTCAAAACTTCTTATTCAGGAATGAAACAAGTTCAGAGTCAATAAAGATGTCAAATGTGAAAAAAATAAAGGCACATTTATAATGGAGCAGTGATAGGACATAAATAATACTAAATAGATAGGGAAAGAAAAGGTCTGGCAAAGAGGAATAAATTCACATTTTAGTGTGGACTTCCTGGAGGCCTGTTATTTTTATCATAAGATCCAATTATGTCTGTTCTGTATGAGGAAACATTCAATTATTGAAAAAAGTCATTTCAGTCTTTTTATTGGAAATACAGCTCTGATTCAAAGTTTCTTTAAACTTTGTTTAGTTAAAGAAAGGTGCTAATCAACCCAAAAGGCATTAGATAAGGCCTGAGTACTTCAAATTCATCATTGAGTTACATACATACAACTCCTTCACTAGAAGATGGAAACACATGCCTGTCTCAAGATCATCTATCGATCTCGCGGGGGGAAAGATAATGCGTGACCAAGTCGGGACAGCAAGATAATCAAGAAATCAGACAATTCCCAAAGCTTTTCTCTATTCAGTTTCTCCAACAGATTATCCTTGTTTAGTCTCTGCCTTCTCGTCACCCCACAGTATTAGTACTTGGGTGGCACGAGAGAAGAAAAATCCCATTGTTGCAATCCCCACCATAGCAATTGTCCTTTGAGAATGCTCAGCCTGCACAACTATTTCAACTGCATTGTGAATGCAGAACATCATTGCTTTGCATGTTCTTCTGTGCAGCCTTCTTTCCATATACACTTTGTAATGAAGATAAAAAAAATGAACAGGCAAAACCAGCAATTCCTTATTTCTCTTCCAAGTAATACGACAAAACAGCTTGTTTTATGTAATGTGGTTCAAAACATCGCCAAATGCGCAAAGGAACTGAACTGGAAACTAAGAAGTTGGACATCTTCCTGTGGGTGGACAATGCACTACAGCTTTCCTGAGTCAACAAATAAAGACACTTGCATCTGAGGCTCTGGACCACTGGGTGCCAGTATACCCACAGGATTACTGTGCTGTGGGTGGCTTAGATTGGTATTAATTCTGTAGGAAACAATTCATTGGGAAGCACCAACTTCCTGATGGTCAATGTGAGTATTGCACGTTTCTCAAGCAAGCAAACAAAATGGTTGCTTGAGGAGCTGTGGAGGACATCAAGGCAGTAACTGAAATGTAACACAATCTCTTCACTGTCAGTACCAAGGGTCAGTTTGAGAATGTATCTTCTAGCCAAGGATGGCATTTTAGTCATCCTTAAAAACAGGTTTTATAATATTGCTTGGATATGCATGAAAACTGGCCTTTTGCTAGAACTGTAAAATAATTTGTAGTTTTAATCTCTGATAGGCAAGTCCTTTATTATTTAATTACACTATAGTTTTGCAGAATCAGATGGATAATCTGGGTTTGTTAAGGAAGTTGGGAAGTGCTCACTGATTCATACCAGCAGACCTGACAGAACAGCAATCTGCCTTCACCTAGGACTGGGTGTTTCACAGAGCTGCAAAACGTGCATAATGAACAGTGATGTGGGAATTCCTTTTCCACCGTAGAGTCTTCGCAGTTGGTTTGTACCCTGAAACAGGGTTGTTATCCCTTTGAAAGGATAATCTTAATGGAGGATATTTTTATCCTTCATATATAGATGTAATCCTTTTCTAAATCCTACTCTGTCATTGCCTCAAGAGTCAGTGGCAACAAGTTATGAAGGCTGCTCCACATCAGTGTATTTTCTTCCAGCAGGTTTAAGTGTGTCCTTATGGAAGCACTAGAAAAAGAGGGAAACGGCTACATTTAAAGCAGTCTGCCTTCTTAAAATGTTCATCATTCTCCCTGAAGGAATATTTGTCTATTACCTATAACAAAACAGCTAAAGCAGAACTGGCCATGTTTTCAGCTATCATTCACTAAACTTGACTGAGACTTAGAAACTTGAGATGCTTTAGGGGAGTTTGGAGAAAAGGAAGGGTTTGATAGTTGGATAAATATGTTTAAATCCTTGTTGTTCTGGCCTTGTCCATGGAGGCTGCAGCACAACATGGAGCCTCCTAATACTTATTGCCTACTGCCAAAGCTGATTATGGGGGGAGGCAGAATCCTTCCTGCAAGGCCAACTCGAGGAGATACCCTACTTCTCTGGGAAGAGAGCAGTGCACAGTCCCTTCTGCTAACGTTGGTGCAAGCAGAGAAGGGGTAAACATCAGTCGCAGCGAGCATCAGTATACGGCAGAACTCATATTTCAATGTGTAGTTTAGTAAGACCCTGCAAGAAGCTGATCTGAAGAGAGTTGTAAGGATAAAAGAATTTTGCAGTCAAAGACAAAACCACTGATTCCTAAGTGTTTTGCCCAGATTAGAAGAAAGTCTAGACCAGCAATATTTGATACCTTCATGTATTCTGTCTTGGGAATGTGTTTATTATACACATTTTCCTAAAAAGAAGGTTTTCTAAGTAGCTATTTCAAAATTGTTCAAAAAACAAACAGAACAATAGCAGCTCACCTCTGAGTAAGTTCTAGTAGAAGACATACCATTTTTGAAAGTCCTAATGCCCCCCCACTTGCATGGCATGAGAAAAATATTTTTGTATAAGTGAAAAAAAGGATAACGTGCAAAGAATACAGTGTAACTACTACTGGGGGAAAAAAAAAAATCTATTCTTGTTCAGAGTAAGAAAAAAATCATGTCATTTAATCACTCTTCTCAGAGACCTTGGTTACTGAAGTCCTACTGAAGCTAAGAGTGACGATGGTAGGAACAAGACCACAGATGTAAATATTTGTACTGAATATAAATCATATTTGGTGTAGCCCACTCCTCACATTCTTCCAATGGCGAGAGTGTAAAGTAAGGTTTAGTTTATAGGGAAACAAGAAATTCACATAGGATGGAATTTGAACATATTTCAGTGCTGGTTCTGATTAATTGATTTATTTCTGTGACATTGTTTCAAAAGTTGGGAACAGAAAAGACTAGGACAAGGACATTTTTCAGCTACTCCTGCCTGAACACCAGATGGATTAAGGAAAGGGAAATGGGGACTGCTATGTTGTTGTTCTTAGGTATTCATCTAGCTTTCAAACTGTAGTCACTGGTTTTGCAGAATGACAGTTTTAATGGAATAGAGCCCAGTTCCAAAACATGGCAAGTTTTGGCAGTCCCACACTGACTATGGCAGTGTATTGGGTCTCTTTGTTCTTAATTTTCCTTCAAACATAGGTAATGAAGTTGCTTATTTATACAGTGTGGCTTATACAATCAATGATACTGTTAAGCCTTTTACATTACAACAAATCATATAGCTTAGAAAATTACCAGAACAGAAATACTGTAATTTCCTGGAGTTTCTAGGTGCAGTTTTTATTCTGCGTACCTATCAGAGTCTTCAAACAACGGATAGACTGATAGTACTTATTTGTCCTCGCAGTTCCTTGTTCTGATTTCTGAGCTTGCATCTATTGGCACTTTTTCTGTGATGACAGCACAGAGGAGTGTAATCAATTCCACCTCAATTATGGTTTCAGCAGGGTGACGCCAACTGCTAAGCCCTCTTTCCAGTAGGCAGCAGGGTTTTCCATGGATGATGTTTGTGCTGTTGAGCAATTTGGATGGCAGATTTTGTATTCTGTCTTCCGGATTTAATCTCAGCCACAAGCA
The DNA here is from genome assembly GCA_013399115.1 of Anseranas semipalmata. Lineage (NCBI taxonomy): Eukaryota > Metazoa > Chordata > Aves > Anseriformes > Anseranatidae > Anseranas > Anseranas semipalmata. Next base: position 206,382 of record VXAA01003085.1, read on the forward strand.
GCACATATTGCTTTCAGTCCTGAAACTCTCCTAAACCAATCTTGATGTCAAATTAAAATGCGAAAGTTTGAAAATACTTGACCTAGGAAGAGGAAATGGACAGTTGCTTGCCTCTTTCAGCAGAATAAGGACAAAAAATCATTTTGAATTTTCCAGTGTGAATCACTCTGTCCCCAGAATCCTTTTCCACTTTGCCATGTGCTCTCCAGTCCCACTTCTCCCTCCCTGCTATGTTCTGCTATCCTCTTTCACTATGTTATCCATCTAATTTAGTTTGTAAGCGCCTTGGCTCAGGATACTTCTCTGTTTATTTTCCTGCAATATATTGTGCCTATCCAGGTTTTATTAAAAAATAAACAAACGGGCTGCATTTTTACTATGCAAATAATAATATATTTGCTGCTGCTACATTATAAATTAGGATCAAACTGAAACACCTGGTCCAACTTGCTTTATGCGTAAAAACTTCTGGAGTGTTTGAAACTTGCACACTTTTTTTTTTAAGTAGTCGCTGAGTTATGTGGGTCACACCAAAATACTCAGTGTGATCACATCAACGTTTTAAGTTGAATTTCAGATTTCTAAAACTTGAAAAATTAGCCTGGTTCTTTTTTTTCCTTATTATTTTGTTTTTATCAGTCTTTTGTATAACAATAGCAGGTGAATAAAACTTTGCAGTTCTAATAGTATACTGACACACACAACCAAGAAGAGATTTCTGAACTCTTTTGGTTTGGCTTGTGGGGTGTGATGCAGAATATTTTTAGAAAGCCCAAAGAGACTCCATCCTGAAGTGTCATTACAACAGATTCCCACCATCACACTTTTAAGGAAATTTCCTATTCAGTATTTAACAACTGAGAAAGAGCTTTGATAGAACTCACCTGGAAAAACATTCTGGAAAGCTTTCTTGGGTAACTGCAAGTAACAACTCCTCAACATTTACATAAACACTCCAGTGCACTTACAGACTATTACAGAAGTGATGGGGATTTCCATTTTGAATAATAACACAAACGAGCATTGTGTTTGAACTGCTAAACAACTATTTAACTTACAAGAACACGCTCTTTTTATAGTTTGCAACATATTCAGTGTACTTTGCCTTTAGACATTCCTCCCTGTATTCTGCCCACGTAAAACTACTGAAAAACACTGCTTCTACAGTCCCTTTTGCAGTAAAGAAATAAAGGAATAAAAGGAAGATTTTTAAGCTTTCATTATGTTGTTCATTATTGCATTACAACATTAACTGTGTACATGCACCTTAAATGACCATTTACAGTTCTATAAATGCCAGCTTTGCCAGCAGAACTACTTGCTACAGCTTTTAGTGACAGCAAACACTTACTGTTGGGGCTCTAAGAGGCAGGTCCATCAGTGTGTAGGCAATAGCTTCCGAGTTATTCCATGCATTGAGGGACTCCACAGTTTTGGTGCCGTTGGGGTCCTTAGAGGGATAAGAGATCCCCCTTTGAAGGGGCTGACTACTCATATGAAGAAAATCGAAGCAATAAGAAAGAAAGCAAAGCTCTCCTCTGATTTTAAGTCAGCCAATTTATCTTTTTTTGTGTGTGTGTGTCAAGCAGATTGTCAGATTCTCTGTCTGGAATAATGTGAGATCTAGTAGAGAGGTTCTCACTAGAGCTTCAGATTGCTTTGCTCCATCTTCAGCTGAGCAAAGTGCAGCAGCAGAGGCTTCCATTTAAATACAGGAGCCTGCAGGGTCTGCACATGCCCAGTTTGATGCTTGTTCCATCCAGGTTCAGGCTTCACTTTAACGACAGTATAAAACTGATGCTCACTTAAAAGTATTGTCAATTTTTCTGTCTTTGACAAAGTTATGTCTGAATATTAATGCTATCTCCACATTATCCCTGTATGAAGAGAAAGAAAGTAAAAGGTTGACTTTGCTAGCTCTCTTAAATATTAGACCTTACTGTTCATTTTCACTGTATTGGTGAATTAGTTTTTTGTACTCTGTGATTAAAGAAAATGTATGTGTACAGTTCTGCTGAAATTGTCTGAACTCAAATAGATTCTGATATTTAACAAAGTGCTTGTGTGCACTTCTGTCTTGTAGAATTTAGGTCACGGTTATTTGTTGGTCCACTTCTAAAAATAAACAGGAAAAAATAGGGATAAAATCCACTGACATCATCCTTTTCTGCTCTTCAGTTAGAGAAAAAAAAAAAAAACATGCAAATGCCTTAGGCAGAGAACAGCAAAAAACCATTTGTTCCAAGAGTTGTCTGCTTTCTTTTTTGGTTGTGTTTAGTTTGGTCATACATGAGCAGGTTCTCATTCACACGAATCTTCCTTTACATTGCACTGTGCAGAGTTATGAGTTACTCTATTCCCAGTTGAAGGTCCATTATAATGGTAACGTGGAGTTTAATTGCAACAGAGTATTCGTTGCAGAGTGTTGAAAAGCTGTTCTAACACATACTGCAGCCTGAGTATCACAGGGTTTAGGCCTTCCAACCACCATCAAAATGACCCAAATGCAAGGTATTAGCTTCATTGCAGTTAGTAATAAAAATAGACGGTGTGAACTGGTTCTGGAAAGCCTTTGTGAGAAGATTGTGACTGTAAGTGGAAACTGTGTTCCCTCCACTCTGCACAGACTCCACTTCTCATGTACCCTTCCTTAAGTTCACACCTGCAGTACCCAACCTTAAATTGAGGGAAAAGGGTTTGCATTTCTGAACTCAGAATCCATCACTGTTTTCTTGAATATGTGGTTTGGCTGCTGCAGCAAGCATATAGCACACCATACTGTCGGTATAAGGCAGCAAATTACAGTGTTTGACATCTTGACAGACGTCCCCCTTTTTGGAAGACAATTTTGCATTTTGCTTTTATAAAGATAGGAGGTGTCTTTACAGAAAGTCACAATATGAAATTGGCAAGAACTTGTACTGTCTTCAACTAAGGGATATCAAGGGAGTAGAGCAGAAAGTACGTTTAATGATTGAAGTGGAGAGAAAAGAAGGAATGTGAAATCTCCCATTTGTGTGAACTTTATGTTCAAAGAAGTTGTGTACAGTTACATCCTGCTCTTATCAAATTGATAAAACAAAGTTCAATACATAATCTCCAAGGACAGGCATAAATACTAAATCAGAAATGTTCTTTGACTCTGTATTCTAATTTTCTTGGTCAAATCCTCTTAGTTTTCTCCTTTATGTCTCTCTTTTGGGCAATGCCAACATTCAATCTGTTTACGTACAGCTTGTACATTACATTTACCTTTTCACTGGGTCACAGATTATATTTTTCTTCCTTCCTATTCCCTCTTTATGACAAATCAATGCACTGAAAATGTTTCATTCACAGTTAGCCTGGAAACATCCACTTCTTTGGCATTTCTAGAGGAGCCCATAATATGTTTGGCTGAGTAATCAAGTCATGGAGTAAATATAGTCCTTTTAAAAGTAAATCAGACGGTATAGAAACTGTGTCTTCTTGCTTCGTTAGATTTAGCTGTGTTGTACATGCCCTTCCAGACAAATGAATTTGATTAGTTGATTAGGTGCTGAGAATGTATCATGACAAAATATGCAGTATAAAGGAAAGAAAGTTTCTACCAGTAAGAAGTGGATGCTAGTCCAAAGTGGGCTATTGATTTGGTGTCCTTCCTTAGCCTCCGGGGTCTGTTTTTGTGTGTTTTGCTAGCAGTAGCAAGCTAGGTGAAATCATTTTTTAAAATTACACCCTAACAAGATTCGTGTCCAATGGAACTGTCCTCATATGGTTACAGTTTTCTGATCCTGTGTTATAGCCAATTGCTAGAAGCAATTCAGGTGACCTATTTCAAATGTGATGCCTCAGCTTCCTTGGAAGGAGAGGAATCATGTCCTAGAGCTGCACAAGGTGTGAAGTATGAGGAATCTCTGTACCTAGGGTTTGGGAGGTAAGGCAAAGACATATAATAAATAATTCACAAAATATTTTCAAACAGACTTTTGTCTGTTTTATATGCAATATTAAGCCACAGAGAACAATTCAAAGTAATTTACTGAGTGATAATTGTTTTTCTTTATAGGTAAGGCTATTTCACTTAAAGTCATCAGAATTACAGACTTATGGATCTGGAGGGAACTTTGCCCTCTGTCTTTCCCCTGTTTATTCTTGACCAAAAGTTTACCTCTGTTGTATCCTTGCAAGGCATAATGGAGGAAATGTATCAGTTAATGACCCCTGGTACTTTCTAAAGCCACTCTGCTCATCTGAAATTTTTCAAACACTTCCTCCACAGTCTTGTGTGTGAAACACAGCAGCAGTCCACTTGGCGTATGGCCCAGATCTGAATTGCCATTCAGAGTTAGTTCTGGAGAAAATTAAATCTGCCAGAATTCCTCTCTCTGAATGCTGTCATGTTGAGGTATGGTGAGAACATCCTTCCCAGGTTTGGAGCCCTGACTTTCAACTGCACCTCTTGCTACTGAAAATTAACTCCTATTCATAGCTTTTTATAAAACAGACATAAACAGCACAAAGACTGGGGGCTCTGGGGTCCTACCATGAAACTGAGAAAATTGCCTAACAGAACAAAGGAAAGATAATCCATGGGTAAAGCTTAATTACAGTCAGATGAGCACAGGATTTTTTTCACAACCAGTGAAAGGGAACAGTTTCCTCCTCCTTGGCTGGGAACTCTGTGGAATTAGGTTTTTGCTCATCTGCAGGAATACAGGGTGGACTGAAAGAAACAGGAACCTGATGCTTAGAAGATAAACAGACTGCTATTTAGAAGGGCCAGGAGAGTTGGAAGACAGCTTAACAGCTAAGATCCATCAGGTGGGAATTCTCCCACTTCCTAACTGTTCCCAGACAGCATACTGCCATTCTGGCATCCCAAATAACAAAGCAGGGAGAGGATTGTCTTCTATATACATCTCCATTGTGCTGTATTAATCACAGAAATTAAATTTAGTTGTTCATGCCTGGAGTAACTTGGCAAGAACACCCTTTGTAAATAAAATTCTTAAACCAAGTACAAAGTTCTGTATGGCCCTTTATGGGAGCATGCTCTTGGGACTACCCAAAAATCAATAGACAAAATAGAAAACAGTAAATCAAATCAACACAGTTTCTGCTCAGCTGTAGAAGTGAATAATTCACCTCACAGATAGTTCTGATTTTACAGGGTAGCCAAGATCTATGGTGAACATTGAGAACAAGAACCACAGGGCGCAGCTGGCAAGCGTGGAGCAGTTCAGCCTCACAGCAGGAGAGTGAGAATCGGGGGTGAAGGGCCAGACAGGACAGACAGTTTAGAAGAGTCATTCAAACACAATGTTTTTCTAAGACTTATGAAAAAAAAAAAGTCTCTGCCACAGAGGTGAAAAGATTATGTCAGTGTTCTCGGCAATGGTATGAACTTAGGTCCGTGACATGGCATTAGACTGCCATGCTATGGCAAGACACCCTCCAGCAGCTGCTCTGCCTTAGTTTCCCCAGTAGTATTTCCAGTTTACTCTAGTGGCTTATGGCTTTAAGGTCAGGTAGCTTGAAAAGGTCAGCCCATCGCTGTCCCTCTTGTCTTTCCTAATGGAGCCTGAAGACGAAGTAGTCACACACAGCACTCTCCAGCGCAGCCAAGTTCAATCTGCAGTGCCTCCAGAAGAGGTTGTTAACTTGCTCCGTGGGCTGAGCTTTCAGGTTCATCCTTCTGTCTCCTATGGCTCAACCTCTGCACAAAGCCTACTCCAGGGAACTCTGGTTAGCCAAACTCATCTCAAATAACTTCAGTTGGTAGTTTCCCTACTTCCAGTTCCCAAATAAGAATTCTCACCTTTCCAGCCCTTCTCACATGTGGGATAACAAGCAAATTCTAGTGGGGCAGTTTAGTGCCTACTGTAGGCAGGGAAAGAATGGTATTTTAAAAATGATAAAATGTTGAATTGGTAGCACTTGCTTTTCTTTTTTTTTTTTTTTTTTTTTAATCTTATCTGCATATGCAATAGTTACTTCTGAAATGCAAAGAAGTCAGTGACTAGAGCCTATCATGGCAGGATGTGTGGGGGGGAGCTGCACAAGTGTCTTGATAGTTAAGATACAGGGCAGAAATGGCGACAGCCGAGTCTCTGATGGAAAGCCTGAGTGAAGAGGAACAATGAGAAGCAATTTGTACCTACACACAGCAATCAAAGTGAAAACCCTGGGGTTTGAGAAACAATAGCTCATGATAACCAGAGGGTAAAAAAAGTGTGGTCTCATCTGATATTAAAGAATTATCAACTTTATCTACAAATAATAGCGCTATTGTCTTCAAACAATCCCCAGAGAATACATATGCTGCCCTAATGGCTATGCAGCTATTTTTCCTGGCACATATTGTCTTGTCTTACAATATCCCTTTGCAAGAAATCTTGTCCTTTCTAGAAATATCATCAGTGATTCTGTTAAAAAAAAAAAAAAAAAAAGGAAGAAGAAAAATAAGACGTGATTGTCAATCCACTGGTGGGAGAAAATTATGTTACTGCACTAACAAGCAGACAGCTTTATCACTGACTGCAGCTTAAGTCTCAGCAGCTCATAGCTATTGCAGGTGCCCTGTGCCTTGCTGTTCTGTCCTGCACTGTGCCCAGTGCTTCCAGGGATCTGGACAGGATGAGTAGGAAGAAACAAACCGCTCAGTAACATCACTGAATTTTCAAAATCTTCTGTTTGAATCGTTTCTAAAAACAGCCTGAAAGAGTGAGTGCAGGTTATGAATACCAGAGGATATTTTAGGTGAATCTGTCATAGATTTCAGTGATGAGTGTCCCGCCAGAGACAAAATGGCCAGTGGCAGCTGAAGCAGGACGTGGCTCAAATTGCAGCAGTGTTCAGGATTTGGGCAGGATTCTGTCAGGACCACTGAGAACAGAGATGTAATGAGGCGTCTCTCCCTGTTGCAACTTGAAACCTCTCACACGGAATCCAAAATCAAACAGCCATAATGCTCAAACTAGAAGAGAATCCACTGCAGCTCTGTAATCAGCGTCTCTATATACAGAGGTGCAGAGCCATATATTTCTTTATAAACCGTTCGGCTAGGGCTATCACCCAGCCTGTCATCACCTCGGACTTTGATTTGCCAAGTGTTCATGTGAGGCCTGTACAGAAACAGCGCTGCTCCTTTGCATAGCTCTCTGCAATACGGACTGGAGTAGCACCTACTCTGCTAAATGCCTCGTCTGGATCCTCACTGACTTCTGCCTCAGTTGCTGTGACAGCCTTTCTCCCTGACTTTGATTAATGGAGTGTAACAGGCAATTATCACAAGGATGCAGACAGGATGCAAGTGTGTCAGCGTGGCTGTGCAGCCTGTTAACACCGTGGGTACATCCCACCCAGCCTGAGCCCTTTTCATCTTGATCCTGTCCTCTCCCAGCTCATTGCTGTGACTGTTATTGCTGAGCCTCCTCTTGACTCCCCCTTTTCTATTAAATCAAATATATATGTTGCCGGTCTTCACGTCCAAGGGCCTTGATGGGTTATCTATCTCCAGCTTACCTGTCATCTTTCAGACAGTGCTGGCTTCCCAGCTCTCCTGCCCCGTCAGCCAGTGACGCTCAATTCCATCGTTCCCTGAACACAGCTTCCAACATGCATGATTTACTTGTCTTCATGCAGTTCCTCATGCTGGTGGCAGTGGCAACAAAAGACACTGACAATAGCTAGGCTGCAGGCACATGGAGCCTGCTGGCTGTATTGTCAGTGCTGACCTATATTGTCTTATTGTCACCTGCTACTTTCCTGCCGGTATGCCTTCGTTTCTTCTGTCCGTATACTTTGATAATAAGTCTCCTGGAGCAGAGACTTTTCACTCTGTGCTGGTATAATGCTCTGACTTGGCTAACATTTCTAGGCATGAGAGTAATGCAAACAGTAATATGGGGGGCTTCTGTTCTCTAATAGTGGCATAAATTTCCTTATGTATACTCTACTAAGTTTTTTTTGTTGATGAATTAGTGAGTAGTTCAGTATGACCACAATACAAAGTCAACTGAAGCTCAGGGTTTACTTTTAATATGAATGTAGATTTTTTTTTTTTTTTTGGAAGATTGTTTACAATGTTTAAAAAGCAAAACAGAAAACTTTCTGTTCTGAATAAACAAACATCTAAAAAGCAAAACTATATGAACTTAAATAATGGAAAACATTGGTACTGATCCTCAGAAAGCCAAACTTATTTCTCACTTTGCTCTAATTTTGTAGTTGTGCCTGCTCCATACAAAACTGGCACTCCTGTTCACGACTTGCAGATGATGCTGCAAATCTTGAAATCATAGTTGGGTAGTAATTTTACAGCACAGCAGACAAATATAAACAAACATGCAATCTCTATTTACCTTATGTATTTTTCACTGAACAAGTATGCAAAATTCACATGTGATCAGGAAGACTGTGCATTGCATTCCTTCTGCTCTTTCTAGATGGCTACCAATTTGCTTGAAACAGCAAACCACACTAAAACGTGCATCTTTGAATATGGCTGAGTTCCTGGAACTGATTACCCAAAGCAGTTGAGCTATTTCACACACCACCATACTGCGTCCTTCTTGTACAAACTGTTATTTCAGAATGTCACCAGCAGGAAATGACTGGCATCTCCCCATCTAATAAAAACGTGGATCCCATGATGCAAGACATCAGATTTAGACAAGCCTCATCTCACTTAAGTGATTTAGCCTCTTCTTTTCCTGGTAGGAAAATGAATGTTTTCTCTTTCTCAGCAGAATTTCAGTAGCGGGACTTAAGACTGCAGAACACCTCAATAAAGAATGGATATTTAGAGGCACTTTTCCCTGATTACAAGAACATTTTTTTTTCAATTCCTTTTTTGCAGCATTTAGTAACAAACTATAGTTACTGAGAGCAAAATTCTCACCCTCTTCTTTGCTGCCCCCCAAAACTCTACTCAGTCAAAAAGTTAAGCCTTTGCCCTTCCTACATAAAATTTTTTTATTAAATAAAAGCATTGCTGCTGCCTCTTACGCACAAAGCAAAGATGCTACTTTTTTCATGTTTATTTGTAGTAACCAATTGTCAGGGGGAAGAGGAAATGAGAAATAAAGTCCTGTCTCTCTTACACATTCAAGTGAAGATGAAAAGCTCAAAAAAACCTATCCATGCAATCAGTACAAACTACTGCTGTTGCATTCCTGTCTATGAACATACTCAACAATCTACTCAGTATTTTGTTTTAAAATTCACTGACTTGTGGTGGAGTTACTCTCTTGGATTTCTTTTAAAGTGAGAAAACAGAACTGTTTATTTTGCAGTTCACAGAGAAACATCCTTGTGCAGCAATCAGAACTGGTTACCATCATCAGACAGCTGCAATGATCTCAACGTGCTCTGGTATCTCGCAGACAGCAAGTCAACAATGATCACGTTGGTTACTCTGTAAAAAGAATAGAAAAATAATGTCATAGCAGCATTCTGAAGTTAGATACCAAAGAAATTCAAACCTATTTTCTGAGCATAAATACTTCACATGTAAGGAGCAATATATCTGTTAGGACTTGATTTTACAGTTCACCAAAACAGATATTCCACAGAATGTACAATAAGTTTCTGGGTCAATTTGCCTTACCAAATTGAGCTGTTTTGTACTTTTATGATGGATCAGATCCTCAGGTAACATAAACCCAGGGATGGCAGCCAGGATCAGCTGAGACTCTGGGCTCTCAGGCAAGCTCAAGACCACAGGGCAGCTCTGAGGTAGAGCTGGGAGCAAAAGGCAGTACGTCAGGGGCAGTGACAGTACGCAGGGCCCAAATCTATGAGGGCCATAACCAGGCACAGCAGAGCTGCAATGAGCCCAGGTACTCAGTGAATGGCTAGACCTAAGCTTAAATAGAGCCCCATCGGCAGAGGGGTGGATGGGACCCCAGGTGAGGCTGGTCAGGCCAATTAAGACCTATTAATGCAGTCAGGGTCCTAACAGATTCCGAATCTCATGTTCTTGGTAAATTCTTACTGTTAAATTCCTTCTGCTAAAATAAATTCTTAATAAGTGAGCACATTTTCTCATGTACAGAGTACTTACTACCTTGCATGTAAGTGATCCTTAATACCTATCTAACATCTGGCGATTTATTTAGGATCTTAAATTTGGGTTTAGAATGTTCCAACATTTTGGAAATTTTGAGCAAGAGATCTCAGGAGGGATATTTTTATTTTAAATCATCTGTTTCATTTTATTAAAGAAAGATAGTGGTATTTAATGAATATCTGTAAGAACATAAGAACACCAGAATGACCATTCTGAGTCAGCCCCAAGGTCTATCTAACCCCCAAACTCCAGGGGCTAAAAGCAGCATGCTAGGAAAAAGTGCAAGAATAAGCTGAGATTGTTGCCAGAACAAACCTGCTGAGATGCAAGCTCTCTTTACCTCCTTTTTCCTAATAACTGGAAGAGAAATCATTCCTCTCAAAATGAAATTTTGGCTCGCGTATTTTAATGAGACATCTTTTTTTAGGTATAGATTCTAAATAGTCTTATTAAAAGCTCTGATTTTTAAGATTTGATGATCAGAACTCTGGGACTAGTATTGCGGAGAAATGCTTGCAACCGAAGCACCCAGAATAACTAGCTGAACATTTAGGAACATGGGTTTTCTATGAGAATTAGGCTTAAGAACAGAGAGGTTGAATAAAACCAGAAACATAACAGAGTAATGCAACATTAACATTCGCTGTGTCGGGAGTAGTGTCTAAACCCTGCTTTTGCTCAGGCTTTTCTTGTGGTAGTTTGGTGGTGCTTCTGCTGAATTTCTTGCCTCCAACTCATTACACATTACTGCAGTAAAAGGCTCTTCATGATTCACTGAGCATAGAAAAATAATTGAGGGCAGACTTTAGAAAGAGCACGTATTTTACATTCTCCAACCCTTCCACTGGGACTGAGTTCTTAATTTTTGTTTTACATACATTTGTTCCCAAAATCTAGAAGGTGGTTTGCAAGCTTTGCTTAATGATCAGTTCTGAGGTCATATCAGAGATCATTCTGTGAGAAATATTTCCCCCATAGTCAGTTGGGTATTTAGTCCTTTAATGATCATCTGTGCTACTGCGTTCTGGTGCACTGGTTCCTGAATTACACCTATATACTTGTGAGATCACTTGATGCATTTTCATGAAAGTGCATATGTAAGACCCAAGAGGTTTGGGCAAAAATTTTGAAAAAGAAACTTCTCAGCTTTACTGTGGAATAGCAGATACTCCATATCCCACTGATAGTACACTTTGTCCCTCATCAGTTTTGGGTTTTACAAGTACATATTTTGTTTCAGTTGAATCTAACAAATTGTGTCTGGAATCCAGCAACTGAGCTGGATTATTTAAGGTTTCTGCCCTTTCTGTAGGAGCAGCAGTTTTCAGTCACATGTAGCTAGCAATTTTTATGATGATGTATGAGCCAAGATGAAACTCAGTGGTCTCCCTTGATCATTTTGTCTCTGTGCTGTTGAAAGGACTTCAAATATCAGTACTCCTGTTAACAATTTACATTATAAAATGGAGTGACAACTGTGGCATAAAAAAGCTCTTTCAAGAGAGGTTTTTTTTTTCTCCCCTTAACCATAAATGTTTGAAAAACATGGTGTAAACCTTATGATATGCTACAGACTGGGCAGGAATGAGTACAAACAAAAGCCTGTAACTCTCATTTCTAGCTGCCACAGGAAGTGAAAGGAACAGACGCCTTTATTTACCATATGCCTGAATAAAAGGTGCTGTTTTCCCACCAGATTTTGCCTGAACGTTTGTCTGATGGTCACTTCATTATAAAACTATACTAACCAGTGCTTGTGAAGAACTAGATTTAACTTGTGTGAAGGATTTGATCATTAAGTGCAGCTGTTACTGACAAAGTCATTCTTGGAATACCATACAATGAAAATCTTTCATTTTTTTTTTGCTTTAATAAGAACAATATCATTTTGGGTGGACTGGGGCCATTGATTAGTATTGGAAACAGTAACAGTAAAAGCAGGTTTTCCAGTGATTTTACCTGATAAATGAGATCATCTGCTTCCCTGGAACAGTGCCCAGTTCTGGGCTCCCCAGTACAAGAAAGATACAGACTTACTGGAGTAAGCCCAGTGCAGGGCCACAAGGCTGGTTAAGGAACTGGAGCATCTTTTATATGTGGAGACAGCTATGGGACTTCTCAGCCTGCAGAAGAAATGGCTTTGGGGGCAGGGGCTCGATCTCATCAATGTGATTAAATACCTGATAGGAGGGAATGAANACTTTACATAATCCTGAGGAACCTGCTGTGGCTGACCTTGCTTGAGAAGGGAGCAGACTAGATGATCTCCAGAGGTCCTGTCCAATCTCAGCTTCCTACTCTGACTGTAGGAAGAAAACTAAATTCTTGTTTACTTACCAGATGTCTACTAGCCAGAATAGCAGTAGAAACATAACAGAGGTCAAAATGTCTAGCATGGATTAATATAAAAACAACAACTCTGCATGCAAATGAGCTGAGAACTCAGCTTCAGGGCTGGGGGGGGGGGGGGGGAAACATAGGGAGGTGAAAATCTGAAAAATCTATCTCCTACCACAAAGTGAATGCTGACATGAGGAGTTAAACATTGGAGATTTATTCAGGCTGCTAATTCCATTCATATTTTCAGAATAATGTAATTCAGAACTTGATAGCATTTAGCTATAACTTTCCGAATTTGTAGACACAAACAAATGGTAACCCAAGTATATTTTTCCCAGCATATTCCCATATAGTAATAACTTCTTCGTTGAAATAAAGTATCCTAATGGACAAATCAAATTGGTTAGTTTCTTTGTCCAGCCATTTACAAGTTGTTTTCCTGTTCTGGCACTTGAGAAATCACTATGGAAGCACCTACTGTCTTTTAATATCTATTAATATAATTATGTTAATTATATGTTAATATAAATTTTAAACTCAATTTTATCCATCTCACAGAAGATTTTACTAGGTAAAATAAATGCTCAGCAACGATAAAATGTAATATGCTGAGTTAGATAGCTCCTCTATTGCTGTCCAATAGTCTACAGCAACTTCTCCTCCCCTATATATGCACACATTTTTATAGGTTTTATTGCTATCCAATAGTCTAAAGTAACTTCTCTCCTCCCCTATATATACACACACTTTTTATAGTTTTTATTGCTAAGTTCTACTAGACATGTATTTGTTTGATGTTAGAAAAATGATTATTTTGTGCTGTTCTGGTATAAGAACATTGTTGTCTGCCAAAGGAAACTTCTAAGATGCTAAGGAAACATCCATGAAACTTGTGTCAGGGCCTTCACATCCTTCATCAAAATAGCCATGCCTGCTTTAAGTAACACATTTTGCCAGTTGACACAATGTGCAGATGGACTTGGAAGTGCAGGTGCCCCTTTTCAGCTGAATACAACACGATTATAGCACAATATAAATTTAAGATATGTTAAGACAAAATAAAATACACTCTTACAGTATAATTATTCCTTGACAATTTATGTGCAGATCAACACTTCTACTGTGTGCACTGTCAAATTGAACCTGAATTTCAGGCCAGTGGTCCTCCTGCAGCACCGGGGTTCCTGCAGGTGAGGAGTATGTCAGTCTGGCAGCTTGGGCTTCCCTGAACCAGCTCCATGCAGCCCCTGCCTGTAAAAGATAGTAGTGGTTGCCTTCCCAGCTCTTTCGTCCTTCTCTGAACTATTTCTCTTCAGCATCTTGTCTTGATGCTCTTGTCTTGATTGAACAGGTTATAAAAAACAAAACAAAAAAACAAATTCCCTGTCTTTCTTCAGAAAAGACACAGTCACAGGTCTTCAGTTAGACAACAGTCCGACTGCTTAGAAACTTTTCTGTATAGGAGGTTTAAGGCAGAAACCTTTCTTCAGGCTAGTGTGCAGTATCTAGAATTCTACCAAACATTTTTATTTACAACAGCTGTTTGTCATGTTTTGCCAGAGGCTTGAACAGTTTGCAGCTTTCCCTAAACATCAGTTGTTAGTACAAAAGCAAGTACAGAAAAGCTGACATACCCATCCTTTTTCAACAAATCACAATAAAGAACATTGTCAGCTATAATGTGAATTTTTCATTTTCCCTTCAATGAATTTCAAAAGAAATTTACTGTTTTGAAACTGAAGTGGTCTCCAGGTAAAGTATCTTTTCTTGAGAAAATGGTGGCACTCTAGATATAAGTCTGGAATAATACAGAGGTTTTCAACTAACTAAGGCCATTTGTCACCAAGCCTGGATGACTTATTTGCAATATGTTAAACTTAGTTTGCATTAAAAGAAAAGCAACAAGGAAAGTAGCCTATATTGTACAGGATAGTGCTTTCTCAATCTCTGAAGTTGCTGTGGTTAGATTTAGAGACTCTCCTCCCACCCTCATCCTATTTTACTTTTCTATTATTGTCAGACTTGAAGTCTTCTGTAAATTAAATAACTGATATCCCTTTAACAAAGGACCTCTGTTTTGTAAGAAAGTATTGTCTGCCAAATACTGCTCATTCAGTTTTAACCTTGTCTGCAAGCTGCTAATAGAGGCAAGTATTTGCCTTGCTCATACGAAGCTTTCACATGACTTCATTTTTGTCTGTCTTACCCCAGGGAGGAGGAAGTGTCCAGCTGGGACCAGCACAGATGCTAATGTCTGATATTACGGAGTCATCCCCACTGGAAAGCCCAGAGAAATCAGCTTTCAGGCCAAAAGAATCTGTATCCACATTAAGAATAAGTGAGAAATGCTTGGACATGTTCTAGGGCTCTGGTGACAGCTTCCTGGCTTTGTAAAAAGAATTATAATCACAAGAGATAAAAGCCTTGTGATTGATAAGAAATAAGATAATTGTTTTATATAGAGATAATGTGGACCTTAGAAAATTGGGAATTCATCTTAACATCCTCCATTGAGAACTCAGCTGTCTCTTCTGAGCTAGCTGTGTGCCGTCTTTAAACACCTCAGTCAAGTGACTACCCCATTCTGAGATAGGTGGCTAAGATTAGCCAGACCGAGCCATTGTTTAGGACTGCCTATCTGTCTCCACACTATACAGAGAGCATAGATAACTAGCAGAAACAAGATGTTAAACTCGCTAAGGTTAACTGAAGAGAATCCACCCTCAGGACATAGCTGTGGGAGAAATACACTCAATGGGAAAGAATTTTCTTACACTGATGTCTGGCTTTTTTTAAGCATCCTTACTTATTCTAGTCATTAGTACCAGTGGACCCAAGAAACAAAATTTTGAATTAGTCTTGAGCTTTCCGTTATTACTTTGACTACTTCACATGCCACTTCAATTGTAGTCTCTTACATAAACGTTATACATTCAAACCATACAGAAAACTGTATTGAAAGAGATTCCTTTTTAGGAAACAGTGTATTGAAACTTTACATCAAAAGAAGCAAATCTCTCCTTAAATACCTAAAAAACTCAAAGTCTTTCTGATGGGGCAGTGCCAGCAAAAATAAATAAGGGATTGCATGCGGTAGTGATAGAAAATGCAGGAAAACTACTGCAT
Source organism: Anseranas semipalmata (assembly GCA_013399115.1). Lineage (NCBI taxonomy): Eukaryota > Metazoa > Chordata > Aves > Anseriformes > Anseranatidae > Anseranas > Anseranas semipalmata. The sequence goes on from VXAA01003085.1 coordinate 221,902, forward strand.
CTGTTCCTAAAGTAATATTAAAGAATCATGTCTGCAAGAAAAACTAGTAAAGTTCAGTATTGCTGGAGCTAGTGAAATCATTTCCAAGCAGTTCCAGTAAATAAAAGGATTAGTGCAAATACAGCAGCCTCGCATTGTGTCATTTGAAAAAGTTCCTTGCTTTCACTCCTGTTTTCATGATGACTGACTTCAGTTGTTTATCTATAGGAATGTGGTAAGTACAGTCTGAAAACAAGAGCTGCTAAACTCCTGGAACTAAAGAATGAGGTTGATTAACTTGCAGGGGTTAACCCAGGCTGAGTATTAGGGAGGGACAAAGTGACCTGTGTCATAACTGGCAATGCAATTCTGACATGGTGTGTTATTAGGAAACAAACATGCAGCAGACTGACTATTTGTCATAGAAGCCTTTAAATTGCCAGAGGTATTTCTGGTTTTTAACTTTATCTTTGCATCTTCCATTCATTGGAAAAAAAAACAGTCTACCTTTAATAGATGGGGACAACAGTTTCACGCTTAAATTTTACAGAGGTCAGAGGCACTGAGGTAAGGTTTTCCTGCTGTGGAAAGGAACGTGTACTCTTCAAGAGCACCACAAACACTTTAAGTTTGAGTTTTCCTGAGGCTCGGACTTTCACTGATGGTGACTCTCCATCTTGACATAAGGGGACAAATCAGGTTTGAATGAGAACGGATTCTCCTATTCTGGCCATACTACAGAATCACTCTGGCTTAACCAATGAAGAATACAAATGTGACTCAGAGAAAATCAGAAATTATACTTCACATGGAATTTTCTTTGCATTTACTAGGAGAGTGATAGAACAAAGTTTTTTTTTTCTTTAATTTTTTTCTTTGGTTTGCTAATAAGTTGGCAGCTAGAAATCCTAAAGCTTAGAGCATACATTTTTCTATGTGTTCACCGAAGAATAAATTAGTATTTTCCAAGTTAATATTATTTATGCATTCATTTTAAGCTATTAGCATATGTACTTCTCTTGAAATCAAAGCCTTGTTCTCATAGGTCTGGGGGATGGAGTTCAAAAGCTTTTACACTGATTATCTTAAACCAAGAAATCAGGGATAAGAAAAGGAAAGCAAGAAAGGAAAAAATGTTCCTGAAGTCTGTGTAGTATTTCAAGATTTGTTGGAGTCCTGAGATCCAAAATGTCTTGAGCAAATGACAGTTGTATTCCTAACCATGCACCTTAAAATATATTGCTTTGCAACCATATAGGTCTAAGAGTAAAATGTAAGTAGCTTGTGGATTTGGACAAAGCAGTTTTAGATAAGTCTCCCATGGGTTGCCACTTATATGGGAATTGGGTGCCTAAAATGTCCTCCTGTGTATTCTGAAATCTCTTGCAAGGTCTAAAAGCTGGGGAGGAAACAACCAACAGGGGGAAAAGGGTTAATGCAAGCAGAAAACAGATGATATCCATCACATTCTCCCTTTTATCATTGTTTGGTAATGTACTGTCATTAGTAGGTGAGGAGAAAAGGTCTTCATGGGAAGGAAAGAAGGGATTAGCATTGTATGAGGCAAGAGGTTTACATTGTTTAAATTCAGGATACAACTTCACACTGATTTATTTTCCAATAGATACTACTGAGTTGATTGAAATTTAAATCTTCTTCCTTCACAGATATTACCAAGATAACCCTTTCAACAACCTGTACCCACCCGAGGAACTTTCTGCTGCACTTCAAAGTGACTGCTTAGCTCTAGGTCTCCTTGCAGAAAAATAATGGCTAAAGAGGTGACAAGGTCTAATGCAGGAAGACATAACCCAGATATGTGGAACCAGGTACATTTAAAACTTTTGTTCTATAACACCTCTTTTACAGCCACCTGCAATCTGTCATTTAGAGCATGCTCAGGCCTTAGTATACATAGGCATCTGATCTTTGTATTGTTCTGTCCCACAGCTGATGGAGGTCGCACATTATTTTTGAGAATTAACTTAGGTGGCTAAATCTTAGAGAAGTTTATTAGATAACCTAGTAGGGAGGAAGGTTTTTCAAAAATACCATTTAATACTTCAAGAAGCCTGGCCTTGAAATGTGTCAGATTATCAGTGCTGACAAGTCTAATTATAGCTGTACAACAAAAATGAGGGACTTAAAAATGCAGGTGATAAGGTAAATAGGTTAATCAACAAAATTTCTGTGGTCTAACAAAGACTTAAGCTATAAGACACCTGTAGCATAGCATGCACAAAACTAAAGATATTTGTACTGAATACTGAGGTGCTAATGACTGAGGTGTATGTGTTCAGTATATAAAGTAATTGGAAAGTGCAGAACAGATGATAGCTAGAGGAATATGCACATTATGAAAGTTACTAGTTAAAAAGATAAAAGGAGCTGTTTGTTTCCTTTGGATTCAAGAGACTGAGGAGTTGGATCTGCTTGTGGGGCTTGGTCACAGCCTTGATTGCACCCTCCTGTAGGGCCCTGAAGGAAACATGAGAAATCTAGTACTGAGTGAAGCTACATACCTGCACACTGCAGACAACCTGGTCCCCAGAAGTGGTGGCATGAGGAGCAATTGGCTGTTGCAGTGAATGAGGCGGCAGCTCCATAGTGTCAGCAGCAGGCTGCAGTCCCTTGACAGCAGCAGCAGCCAGGGTCAGAGCAGCCTGTGGCCAGTGGCAGAATCAGGCTCTGAAAGGAGCCATGAACACAAAACACCACCATTACCTCTGAAAAAGGTAATGCTGTACACACTTGAGTTTTCCATTTTTGCGCTACCTTGAATTTTCCAAAGTTTCATGCACATTCCTCTTACATAGAAGGTAGATGGAAAGGGCCTAACATTTAGCTGAGTATTAGACAAACAGTAGTTAAAGGGGGGGAACAGGACAGTAGAATGGGACAGACAAGAGCAAGGAAGGGAAGGAGACTAGCAAGGTACCAAATAAATCAAGAATATACCATTCATCTAATAACAGTAAGAGGTGCCAGTTCTTTATATTGTAGGAGCAGAAATAAATCTACTTACATCATTAATCAGTGATGCTTGAACTCAGTAATACATAACAGACTAATGGATCTGAAAAGTCATCAGCACTGTGTAGGAAGCTTACTTCCTAAAAGTAATCTGCATGAACATTAGCATTAGAACTAGTCAGAGAATAGATGATCTTGCCTGTGCAAAAACTGATATTAAATCTTCCCAAGTGATCTGAAAATCAAATTCTGACTTTTTTCATAAAAAATGCTCAAGTCTCTTTTAATAGGTCCCTTTCAAAATCTCTGCATAAAGCTTCTAAACTAAAAACATTTATTTCAAAAATATTGTAAAAGAATGCAGATTTAACTTTTTCAGGATTACATCAGTGAAATTCTTAGAAAATATCTAGCTGAACTGTCTTTTACTGATGGACAATATTTAGAAAGTTATTTTAGTAAAGCTCTAACTAGCACCGAAGGTTAATGATGTGGGAAATAATGAAATACAGCGACTACGCCATCTTGATTCCTTTCCTTTTAGCTAGATAAAAGCCAAATAAATTTATTATATTGAGAGACTGAAAGGCTGTTTCATTACAGGAACATTGTTGCAGACTTTCTTATTCTTTAGATAAAGATTCCAAGGGCTATAAGACTAGTAAGTCAAATCAAATATATTTTTATAAGGAATATCTACTGACTATGTTGATCTTGCTAATAGTTCTGACATAACATTTAAGTGAGAGGATTACAAATTGGTAAGTAACAGATGATTGCAAGTTTGTCACTGCAATCATCTGTTCAAAGAAGGGACTCCTCTGGAACAACAGCTGTACTTAGACAAGAATGGCCTTTGCACCCAAGGCAGATGAAAAAGGTCACTCCCAGGATTTGCTCACTAAAAGACCGATGCTACTACCAAAAGGAGATACTTGCTCCCATCCTGCTTCTGTGCTCTCATTCCTATCATTTATGACCCTACAGAAAGATGCCTCTATTCTGGAGAAAAAATAATGTTTTGAAATTCTGTATGAATTATTTTAAAAAGCAACCAGCAAACATCTGAGGCCTTCAGAAGTTAACACAAATGCTGATTATATTACTTTTCTCCTCACACTAGAGGAGATTTAGTAACTTCAGGCCTTACTATTAATTTGCCTTTTTTTTTATCCCTTTGGTCCCTTTTTCTTTCTTCTTTGTGCCTCAAAGTTGCTGTTTTCTACAGAAGTGCATAAAAAGAACCAAGTGTGAGATCTAACTAGAAATAACAAATAAGATTAAATACATCTATAAATAAATCAAATTTTAATAAAATTGATTCCTGAAAACCAGGCAAGTTTCAGAAGTGTTTATAGATTAAAAATATATATAAAAATATTACATAAAACCTGTAAGAAGCAGCGTAACATAGCTTAATGTAATTGGTATCAGTTAATCTCTATCAAAACTGATAAGGACATGAAGCTTATAGTAAATACTAAAGTACGTGCTAAATTGTATTTATTTCAATGGTATCTGCATGTAGCAGATTAAGCATGGTTAGCTTTAACAGCCCCTCTGCTCATTAGGAAAGTAAATATTGATTTGCCCATTTCACTACCAGATCCTTGCTAAAGGAGTAAACAATTTACAGTACTCAAAACCCGGAGGTCTGGCTGTAATCAAGTGGACTAAAGCATACTTTGGTAAAAGTATAAAGCTGTCAGGTGCATTGTCAGTCATAAGAACTCCAACCACCTCTGAACACATGCATTAAATCCCATAATGATAAACATTGGAAGGAGGGTTGTTCTTTCAGGAGTTAGTATATGGGAACCACTTTATATAATATTGTAGACACCAATCTACCAGTTCAGAAGGTGTCATCCTAAAGGTTTAACTCCTATTGAAAATAAACAGTGAGTATAACTGTAGAAGAAACTAACAGTAGGATGGCCCCTCAAACAAATTATGCTCAGAATTACTTAATTAGCATTCCATGAAAGAGAGTTCAAGCAACAGTTCATTTATTTAAAATATACTGTTCTGCTCTTGTTGCACCATAAATGTTCCCTTAGTGATGAAGTAATTTCTGTTCTCAATTCACCTTATTCAGTTCTTTTGCAAATATTCCCCCCCCAGCTTTTGTTCTTTCATTTTCCTCCAATCCTTCATTCCTCCTTTTATCCCAAATGGTATCTTTCATTCATTCCTCTCACTCTTACTTAATCCTTTCTTCATTTTAATATCTTTTAGTCTGGGGAAGAATATTTAACTTTGTAGGAAATTGGAAAAAGCACAAAAGCAAGCTATTTCTCATAACAGGAAAGTGGTGGACCATATCTGCAGAAGACTAATTTCTGGAAACCTAACAGTCCTTACATGGAATAATTCAGTTTCTTATCTGCCAGTCCCACTGATTTTGTGTTCAAGATCTCTTTGCATGCTTAGCAAGCTAACAAGCACACTAACTTTGTAACAAGACCTTTGAGAAGCTTTCACTGCAATATTTAGCACAACCTTAAGGACTTCTTATCAGTTAAGGAAGAATAGATTGTTGAGGATATCATTATTAATGACAAAATGAAAACAAGGAAGCATGGTTTTCCCCTCACAGTGCAAAGGCATATTACTACATGTCACAGCATATAACGCACCAGTTGAATTACAGTCATTTGGAACAGCCCACATTTACTCTGGAAATAACAGTTTAAAAAAGGTCCATACCCAATACTAGAAGAATATAGCTATATAGAAGTCCTTTGTTAAATACATTTTGACCTGTTATTTGCAAATTAGCTCTAAAACAGCATTCTGTTTTTAGAAGTTAGATAAGGAGAATGGAAGTCTTTTCTTTTAACAAATAGCATTAAGCTAAAGGGAGTTCTGGTGGTACTTAGCAAACGACTACATTTTTTATAGTCTAATACAGTCCATTGAACACTAAACAATGAAACTGGATTCGTATGTGTTGTTCCTTTATTTGATTACATTGTTTAAGCAAATGCAAACACAGCAAGATTAACCAGCCTCAGATAAGACACAGGGCTCAACCAGGGATATCTGTTAACATCTGTTTCACAAGCAGTTAACTTTTCAAGTCAGAACTATCTTACATGGATAGGGGTAGCTTGTTTTGTATGTAAAAAGAGAGCAAATTCTGATTTCTTTGAATATGGTTTCATTTGACATTTTTAACTTGAAAGCACTGACAAGGGACAATGCCTTTACTTATTACCTACTTTATCAGATGACAAAACTACAGTGCCTTGTCTGCATCTTCTCTGCAGCAAGATATCCAGTGTACATTTGTTATTTTATAGGAAATACCTTTCCTTAGTGAAATGATAGCCTCAACTAAGAAAGGCTTTCTGATACAGTACAGTGACAGGTGTCTTAGCAAAGAGTCTGAGTCTTTAGAAAAACTACTTGCTCATTCATTGTTCTTTTGTTATATATATCTCATCCTCTGTACTCACTTCTTTCCTTTGTTATCATCTGTGATAAAAAAACATGCAAGAACTTTACAAGAACTTTCTGAATCTATAGCTAAGTAGTATTCTACCGCTGAGCCTATACTTTCTCATCATAGAGCCCATGGAGGTTCATGTTTCTCATACTTGTCTCCCTTGGTTCTACTTTGGAAGTAATGTTTGTAATAATTGCAGTAGTATACCTCTTAATACTCCTATCACTTAGAGGAATTCTCAGTGCTTGAAAAGCAAGTTCCTCTATAACACACCATTCATTAATATGATTAGATTATATTATCTATTAGATTATGATTAATCACTGAGATCTCCAGGAAATGTAATTTTAAGTGAGGCACATAGTGTTTCTGTTACTTCAAGCCACCTGCTGTAGCAAGGTTGGAAATGGTTCAGCTGCTATGAAACAATATCATATGATCAGATATGTTTTTTTCTAACCAGTTTATCAGTTTGATTTCAGCAAAAGGAAAAAAAGCAGCAAAAATCATTTCTTAATTGTTAGAGAAAAGCTAGGACAAAAAAAAATCTGAAACATGAGCCACCGGTGAAGAACACTATCTCATGATCATTCACAAGTTAAGAAAGATCCTTAGTTGGAAGTTGTACTAAGATTTCTGACATCTTTTTAGACAGCCTGGTTCAGCAGAGAAAGGTTAAGAACCATTATTCTAATCCACAGTAAGCATTAACATTTGTTTCTATCCCTTCTCATAATGTACTACAGCATTGTCCAATTCAGACTAAATTGTGATTAGCAAAGAAAATGCCAATTGGTCTGTTTCTCAAGGATCCTGGAGCTCTGTCACAGTAAAGTTATAACAAGAGAGACCAATCAATGAAAAATTAAGCTTGAAACTAAATAGCCTTTCCTAAGCAGAGCTTTATTGCAGATACTCTGACTTTAGCTCAAACAATAGTAATAATTCTCAGTTGCATTTGCCAGAAGCAATGTTTAGGTGTAATAAATCAATGCAGCATAACAGACGTTGGTGGTACCCACTCAATATCCATCACCTAAGACTGTGAGTTGAGAGGACTTGGACATACCTCGTCAATGCTATTACCTTCTGAAATAAGAGTGACAAGGCTTGAAATTCTTGGCCAGGAACTAGCTCAGACAGAGCTCTTCTTTCAATCTTTTAAGTGTCTAACAATCACAAGGATAACAAGGATTACCATGTTGCAAGTAACAGGTTGGGTAAAGTTGTCTGTGGACTCATTGCTTAATAGTGGAAAAGCTTGAAGTTTTTACAAAACTACTAATTCATATGTAGGAAAAGCATTAACACCAATTTGAGTTTCATATAAGAACTAAGTGGAGCTTATATAGTAGTTCTAATGTGAATAGGACATCACAGTTACAGACAGAGGAAAATGTTTTCCTAGTAAAGTAGGAGAGTTGAATATAAGGCTTACATTAACATATAGTTATCATTTATAGCAAAACTAACTGTAGCAGTCTGAATTAAATATCCCTAGAAAAACAGGGGAAGCAATCTGACAGGATCAAGCTCATAAAATTTCATAAAATAGATGGGCTTTAAGCATGAATCACCTATTGAAGTTTTATTGCATTAATTCCTATAGCCCATATTGAATTATTACCAATCATTTAGGAATGTAAGAGAATAGGAGTACTTAACTCAAAGCATTGCTCTCAGCAAGTGAAACCAGTGCAGAAAGCTTTATGCCAGGAAACAGTGAGGGCCAGCAGCTCTCCCAGGAGCTAGAAACCAGACATGATAGTGCAGCCAGGAAAACCAGGACCCCCACCAGCCAGGAAACAGCCCCCCTATACCTGAGGAAAGCAAGTAGGGGAGGCCCAGGGAAAGCAGTTAGCAGTCCAGGTCTTCATGCACACCCTTAAAGACAACAAAGAAGATCTGAAGCTAAGCTAAGAATCCACATAAGAATCAAATCTATCAAGGATAATCACAATCAGATGCAGCTCTAAGAGCACATCTAAAATCAAGCTAAAAAGCCATAGTCCAGCTTAAAAAAATATAGCCATGCTAGAACCACAAACCAATGTACCTACAGACCAGCCTAAGCAAAAGCTACATGTTTAGGGCTGAGCTTAAATAGAGCTCCTAGGCGCATGGGCAGAAGGCGTGGGTAGAAGCACCAGGTGAAGCTGGTAAGGGCAATTAAGGCTTGTTAGTTCCCTCAAGACCCTGACAGGTTGAAAGCACTCTTACTTCCCATGAGAGTGGCTTATTTACTGCTATCTGCATAGCTATTCTGTTGCTATTTCTTGATAGACTTGGTAAGGTAAAAAGTTAAGAAAAAAAGCACCTCTTTCAAAGTTGCACTCAGGTTGAACAAACTTGAATTGCATTCCCAGACATTCCTCATGTGGCATTTAAGGCCACCACAATTTCTCTTCAAACTCATGAAGTGAACGATATTTAAGTGATTTTCAACTTCTCTTTTATTCTAAGTTGGACTTTAACAAGCTGCCAGGTCAAATAGACATGAGGCTGTTCATATTTCCACTCATTTTATCACCAGAGCAAGAGTATTCTGACTCAGGAAGAGAACAGAGGGCATGTCAACACCATACACTGAGCACCATGCAGAGAGGCTAGTTTGGATTGTGGGAGCAGAATGGAAACATCAATACAATACTTCTTCCAGGCTAATTACTCCTACTGAGCATTGCTTTTCAGTAACGTTAACCCTTCTAACCATAGTACAGCGCTAACTTTGTTCTGTAACTTCTTTTACTACCACTAGCTTTCTCCTTTGCTCAACGCAATAGCACATGTTATAGGTACATTAAAAACAATATATAATAAAATAGACGGGGATAATAGTCAAGAATCTCCAGCACCTTGAGCTCTTGGATTTCCCTATGGAGACATTATAAAGATTTCTGATATGGGGAAGATATACATGTAGCCCGTTCTGCAAGGCACTGCTGGATGTGCTTTAAAATAGCAGTTGGAGTGAAAGAGAACTGGCCACGCTGATTCAAGGAACATACTGTGGCGCTCCTGCCATTTTCCAAACAGTAGCTGAATGGCTGCAAATGAGCACCGGCAGGACAAAATGTTCTGAGCTGTCACAAGGCTGAGAGGAATGTGATCACATGCTGAGCAGGCACGAGTCATGTGTAGAGCCAGCTGTGCCAATAACTGCCTGAAAATTAAATTGTGAGAGCAATGGGGCCTATGTAGTCCTGTGATATCTGTTTGAGGCAGTACAATACTTCCAAAATATCCTTGGTTTGTGCAAATACAGTACTTGAGAAGCTGTGGATTCTCTGAAGAACTGTGTTGCTTTTTTCTTTTGTTTAAGATAAATGAGTTAAATGTGCCAGGGCCCGGAGTGACTAGGCCTTAATGGCTGTAACCCACCTCACCTGGGACCCACACCCTCCGGCCAGGGGCCCGGAGCTCTACTTAAACTCAGGTCTTGGCCTTTAGTATCTGTTTGAGCTTTGTTGTAGGAGTGTTGGTCTCTAGCTCATTTGCAGCCTTCCTGGTTATTGGTTTCAGTCCTAGTTTACAGGTTGAGTTTATACTTCAATTTCAGGCTTGTCCTTGTCGTCATGCATCTACTGAGCACTTACTGAATTGTGTTTGACTCTGGTTGCTCCTACTAGATTAGACCTGGCCTGAAGTTTGATTTCCTGGCTTGGCCTTGGACCTGCATCATCACCAGAACTTGCTGGATAATCTGGATGCTTGATCAAATTTAGCTGCTCTCCTTGAGTCAACCTTACTCAGGTAATAGGGACTAGGTACTACTAGCCTTGTTACTGTACCTGACTCCTTGTCCACTAGGGAGCAGCTGGTCCTTGCTGCCTCCTGACAAAATGCAGCTTAGCAGCTATAGAGCTAACTTGTATGGTTTTCAGGTATTTGCAGTGACTATATTTGTATTCAATATAAGATCTCAATGCTCTTGTTAGCGGTGCCTCACAGCTCATGGAAATCTCTGTGCTTGTCTTCTTCAACTGCCCTTCAGGCTGTTCTTGGAGTTTGTCACTTATGTAATGTACTTTCATGTTGCATCCTAAAGGTATGGTTCTTCCTTCACCATCTTGAGGTGCCTGTCCTAGGGGCCAATATGAGCAAGCATGCAGCTGTGCAGTGGGGCAGTACAGAGATCTGAAAACAAAGTGCAGCAAAAGTGAGTATGGAAAGCTGATGGAGGCTAAGCATGAGTGGTGATACAGGCTTATCTAAACAAAACAGGGTAGAGCTATCAAACTTCTTGTAGTTTTGCTCCTAGTTATGCAAGAGTCACAGGATGGATTTGGTTGCTCTTTTACTGCTTCTGAAAGCAATTACAGAGCAATTGTTTTAGTGAAGACTTAGTGCTTGAGGTAGCCCCTGCTGTCAAATCTCAGTGGTAAAATAGTGACAGAACAATCTATGAATTACTATATGTAGGTGTTTTGGTTTTGTCTTACCTTACAAATGTTGTTAAAAAAGCTTGTTATGAATTACAGTGGGCCAAACTGCAATTCAAATGTGACCACTCCAGTAGTATTAGTCAGGTCCTACCACACTTCACAAGGGAGGCCTGCCAGGCCAGATGCTATTCTCATAAAGTTAGCCTGCTGAGGAACATTCCCTTCTCTACAGTGCAGTGTTTTTCACCACTGAATGACTTCTTCTCAGTGAGCAGCTGTAAAAGACTGAAGAAGTCAGCAGCTTTGCATTCCAAGTGTCAAAAAAGGGGAATTTCCCATACCCCAAACCATACAGATGGAAGACAAAAGATGGCAGGAAGGCAAAAGTAGTATCTTCATTTTGTAGTTCAGAAATGGGACATGGAGTAAGAAGGTTGTGCAAGGCTATTTGGGAAGTTCATAGCAGAAACACAGGCTGCATGAGTCCCAGTCTCATCTAGAAGACCTGTCCATGTCCTTGCTTGCACAGGAGAGGACATTCTCTTGGAAACAAAACAAATTAATTCTGCCTCGTAGCTATTACCAGAAAGGGTTCTGGCTGTTCAGTAGCAGAATCTGTATTTGTGGATGTGAATTATCAACTTTTCTGTCTATGGTAGTCCTTTTGTTCTGTGTGAGAGCTATGAGTTAACCAAACAACATGTTGTATTGAATTCTGTTGTGTGTTGTGTTGGCAAACTCTATAGTGGAGTGGGATCAATGGTGCCGATACAGCAGTTCCCAGTCAAGCTAAATTTGCATTCCTAATAAAGCGCTACTGCTGCCTCTGCTGGATTCAATTTCCTTTCTATTTTTATATAATTTTCTAAGTCTGTAGTTAATATTAACTGACAGGGCCAGCTGAGAATCTTGGGATTTCCTATTACAGATAATTAAGGAAACTACTAATTCATGTACAGACAGATGCCTTGTGGTAAATTGCACTGCATGAATATCATTGCCTTCACTGCTAATTCTTATTCCTACTGATTACTGAATCTGTCTTATACTGTAAGGTGCTAGAGGCATGTAGCAGACTTACTAACAAATAGATGTGTAAAGTAAGCATTGAAGCTCTTACTCTCAACTATTTTTGAGGTCTTGCTTTCATGAGCCAGTTGTCCTAATTGTTTTTTGTACCTAGAATATATGGGAGCTTGCACTTTTAAGCTTTATTAGTGGAGCTTTGAGAAGAGCTTAGAGGGCTAAGGAGGACTTGCATTCATCAAGAACTCTTCCAGTTCACCTTAGTTGTTACCAAATTGGTGTATGGTTCCATATTCGGTTAGAATCTAGCTTCCTGTTTCTCTCAGAGATTGCCATCAGGAAACCTTGATAATGGGCTGCTCCACAAGGGAAGGCTGCCAGGAGCTCAGGCTGACGGGAAGGTGGGCAGGGAAGTGGCCTTGCCAACAAGGGCCACAATCCCATGAGACCTGTGCAGTTGGAGCAGAGGAGGGGCGGCGGTAGCACCACAGTCACCACAAGACAAGTCTGTACTGACAAGGCATGCCCGGGGCCTAATGAGAGAGCTGAGTCCGGGTGGGGATCAGCAAGGCTCATCACCATAGTCAGGCATAGGCTTACCTACAGCATAGCTCCGGTTTAGAGGTTAGACTTCAAACCTGCTGAACCAGACCATATATGAGGGCCTGAACTTAAATGCAGCATGAAACAAGGCAGAGGAAACCCTGGTGAGGCTTCTCACAGCTCTTGCACACAAGCCTAACCAAATGTTATGTCTGCATCATGTCTGAGCTGGCCATGAGCACAGGCAGCCAGAGAGGGCTGGCAGGGCCTGTTGGTGCACTCGCAGAGCGGTTGTAAACTCCTATGTTCTTGAGCTGTTTCCTAGACAGGAGGTAGGATGTTGGGTTAGATGGATCTACAGTCTGATGTAGTACAGCTGTTATGGTAATGTGTTAACAAACCTTTCTGGCCTTAAAATCTTAATCTGAACATGCAAGAACAGGACTCCAAAATTCAACTGAATGAACTGCCTCAGACTGAGCAGATTTGAAGTGTAACATGCTTTTGTAAAATAGTATTTCCTTATTAGCTGTCAGCATAAATATCTATCCAAGTATTCAAACAAGCAGGTAGCTGTGATCTGAGGTACAAAGCTGCATTCTTGAACATCTTGTTGAATAGAACTGTTTCCTGGGAGATTGGCTGTTTACCTTGTCGGTTGCCTGATAGTTTCCTTCCTGTTCCCTAGGGAGGCATGTGCTGGGGTCTCCTGACTCATACCTTAGCAATGAGCAGAACGGTATATTTCAATTGTAACATGTCTGAGGACAATGAAACATGAACAGGGGAAGATCTGTGCTTCAGTTTCATGTTCTGTTCCTTCCTGCAGGAGGGAACAGAGAGCACTTTAACTGGAGTTGCACCAGTTTGGTCTCATCTGTCCAGGAGGGACACCGTGGCAGGTCTGGCTCTTGCAGTCCTCTTCCTGATGAAGAGCTATCTTCAATATGCTGACTCAGACTACAGACATCCTGCCTGAAGTACAGGTGTAGCCCTCAGCTAAATCAGTAGAGTTAGTACTTTGGAAAGGAAAAAAAAAAAAAAAAGATTTTTTTGTTGTAAACAGCAAATTTCATTTGGAGTCAAGGAAACACAGCAAGTATGGCCTGAAGGAGATCAGATGTTATGTTTCAAACTGGCTTACCCAAAGGCAGTTCATTCAGTTGAATTTTGAAGTCCTGTTCTTTTATCTCCAAATTATCAAATTGAAGGTACTACAACTCAATCAAAGCTACCAGCAGGTGAGCTTAATGCTAGATTTCTTGTGCTGTAAAGAAAAATACAGACTAGATTCCTGGAGTTTAGCATGAAAGATGGGCAATTAGTACAAATAAACAGGACATAAGTTTAATATAGCATGAATGTACTTGGTTGGGGTTGCTGAATATCCTTTAAAGCAAGAATATGGCAGGGAACAGTCACTGGATTGCAACAAGTTCCACTGCAAGAGCCTGCTTTTCAAGCCTTGTACCTCTGCTTTTATCTAATTCTGTATGTTCATACTCAGCATGGTTAACCCTGATTATGATCATCCTGATATCTGTTAAATGAGCTGCTTTTTACCAAGCTTAGTTTCCAAGACCATTAAAAACAAAGACTAGGGTTTGCTATTAACAGCACAAAGGCAATCCACGCACCTCCAGATTGTTACCAGTTCTTTATTTCCTCTCCCTGGGAATGCTGCAAAAACATATCCCATCACACACATCTTCTATTGATCTGAATAACCAGCTGTGTGCTGAGACCTGTAATTTCTATTCATGTACTGCAGCTGTCCTAACCTACAGTGTTGGTTTTACAGAAAATGAGGTATCCTGTGGGCTCTAATTTAGGTGCTGATAATATAGACAGCTGAAGTTAATATATTCTAGTATAGTTATTAGTGTGTATATATAGATGCCATCTTCAAAAAGTGTATGGGTCACTTGGCACTCAACTGGATATGTAGTTGATCACAGAATAATCCTGGTGAGAAGGGACCTCAGGAGATCTCTTATCCAACCTTCTGCTCAAACTAGGGTCATGTATGAGGTCAGACCAGGCTGCTCAGGGCTTGATCCAGCTGGGTCTTGAAAACCTTCAGGAATGGAAATTGCACAGCTTCTTTGGGTAACTTGTTCCATGGCCTGCCTGAGAAGTTTTTTCTGCATCTCCAGTTGGAATTTCCATTGGTATTACAACTATATCCTAGGTAGACCCTATTGTAAAACTACATTGCAGTTCAGCTGTTTAATTAGGAGTGATGTCACATGCAGAACACATCTGTGGCCTGTGTTGCCCATAGGTGATGTGCTGGTGATGGGGACAGGCTGATGACTGTAAAATCTGTGCTCCAGTAGGGATATAGGAGCCCTACTCATGCTGTAATTAATTGCACTTAGAGCTCTGTCTGTAACTCAGCCAGGGTAGGGGTTGTTAGAGAAACAATGCCATGACACCATAGGTACCCAAAAGTCAAAGGTGTATGACACTAAATGATGTAAAAATGCTGACTTGGTCTTCCATCCCTTGTTTTTCCAACAAGCTTTATTTTCCTCCCCTGCAATCTAGGCAGGATTTGTGTTTGTATCTGATGCTGCTCATATCTTTGTAGAGCTGCAAAACCAGCATGAAATTGATGTGATCTTTCACTGCTGCCCGAAAGGGGCTGAATAGCAGCCCTGGAACAGAGCAGGCTTGTTGACTTCATTCCGCAGCTGCATGACAAATCTGCCTCTAAGCCTGCAGCTTCAAGAAGACAGCACAGCATCTGTTCACATAAAAGACAGCTTTTGGCTTGTCTTATTTTTTTTCTTGAAATGAGAAATTTAAACTATTGGGTTTAAATGGAAACTTAGAAACAGGTGACTTAGGCTTCCCTCACTTGCCAAGACAAGCTTCCCACTTACCGTTCACAAAGGAGTGAATGGCTTATCTGCAACTTAAATTAAATATTTTTGCTCCACATGTGAGGAAATTAACATCTAATTTACAAGAAGCTTAAATCCTGGTATAATAATTATGTATGTGAAGCTCTGTTTAGTCAAGGTGTGAATACAAAGTCTCTTTAATTTTTATGGGCTAGTTCTTCCTATATTCCTCGTTCTGTGTGCATTTGTTTGTCTCCATGACAACTTCCTGCGAGCTTGTCTGACACCCTGCTTCAGTGAAGTGCTGTTAACCCTGGGCCTGAACGGAGTGCCAGGGAATAGCATCTGAGCATCTCATTTCCGTGACCTCGCGCATAGTTCTGCGCGCAAGTCTGATGCATCCATGTATGCAAGTTTAAGAACAAAGAATTAACATTTTCTTCACTAGATCTTCAAGCTGCAACATATAGCTATTGCTCCAATATCTTTTCATTCTAATTATGTACACAGGTTTATAAAGCCACTATTGACATGTTTGTAAAATCAATATTAAATTATCACTTAACAGATGTATAGCCTGACATAAATATCTCTACATTTCCTTTAGAAGTCATTGTTTTTATAGGCCAGCTTAGAAATTTTTCTTTTTGAGTACTGGGATCAGCATTTAATGGGCAAGTATTCTACCCTAGAACTAAGCTGCCTTACACCTCTCTGCTCTCTCCAGTAACCTAGAAAAATATTCCTGCCTGTGCAGACTTGCCTGATCTATATTCTGTAGGTCAGGAGTAATTTTTCAACTTAAACTGTGGTACTCGAAAGATCTGTGCATTCCTTGATCTGAGATGCCTGTGCTGGTATCTTCGGGAGCTGTGCTGATTTGTGCTGCTGGGTGGTGAGTGCTCATTGCCATGCTTCCTCACCCACAAAAAAAAAGTGTTTTTGGTGTCTTGGGAGAGTGTACCAGAGACTGGGAGGCTTTACCAAATTAGGCTTTTGGACTGGAAGTTTCAGTTCCTTGGAGGATTTGTAACATGAAGAGCTGAAAATTTTATTTGGGGCATTTGGTTTTGTTCAGTGACAACAAAGTGCCTTAATGTTAGAAAAGGTGGAACTGAGGCAACTCTAAGCCTGCCAGAGGCAGTAAGGACAAGGTTTTCTATTGAAATGTAGATGGAATAGACCTCTATCAAAGTGATGTTTATTGCCAATTGGTTGACAAGACTGTGGTTAAAAACCTTGCCTGTGGTATTTCCCTTGAAACCTCAGAATGAAACCCTCAGTCACAAATTTTCTTAAATATTCATGCCCGTACACCGATTTAGCTTATATAGTGGGGCCTACATTGTAGCTGGAGAGACTAAAAGTACTGTTTCTGCTGGTTGCCTTGATCCTACGTGCTGCAGCTGGTAGCTGCTGTGTCTGAGTGCACATCATGCATTATGCATCCACTCTTTGAAGCAGACCCATAACAAATGTATAAAGCCTTGCATCAGGGTTTGGAGTTGTAGGGGATAATCTGAAAGATGCACAAGAGGATTCTCTTTTCCTAAACAAAATATCTCAAATATCTGAAAAGGAAATCGGTTACTTTGGCTGCATTACCTGATCAGAAGGATATGTAGAAATGTGGCAGCTGTAAGTATTTCCACCATAAAAAGAGCTACTCATTCCAATTTTTGCTAAAAGGCTACTGGAAATAGCTTCTTTGAATTGTGATTCTGGAGATCGGAAAGGTAGGCTAATCTTTCTACTCCCTTGCCATTGAAATAGTGTTCCAGGAGCTGTCTAGGACTCATCATCACGAAATCTCAATAACAGGATGAGAGGTGAGTTTTGTATCATCTAACTGAAGCCAGAAAAATTACTCCCGACTGTCTCTTAGTGAATTTATTGCAATTTATTCCTTTACCAGCAGTGGCAGAAGTTATGTTCAGAAATCTGTATGACCTACAAGACTAACACAGCTGTGACAAACCAGTTCAGCACTACAAACAGCAGGGATTTCTTAAAAGCAAAACCACAATCTCAGCTCGTTGTGCTATTGGTGATGAAATTTTAACTGTTGGAATCCATGGAAAAAAACATGCAATTGAGAGCAAGTGAAGATGTATTAAATTTACTTTCTGACTATAGTTATGTTAATGAAATGGTTAAGAAAATAGTTGGAGACATGTCAGTGTACTCTAAGCCAAAAATCTGCTGGATTATTCTACTGTACTGCTGTCCATAGTAAGGTATGATTTGACAATATCCTTAGTGATAAAAATGCAGTTCCAAGAAGTTCACAATCAGATGGAGTCAAAATCCTGTTTTGAAAAATAAGCACAAAATTTTCCTTCAACTATAACACTGAATTGTAACATGGTTCTCAGCCTGAGCTGCCAAAATGAATATATTAGTGATCCTGAGGGCAGGTGCGTAAATTAATGCTTCAGCACTGAAGAAATGTTTGGTAACCTCTTTATTTACCAGTAGGTGTCACTGGAGTCCAGCAGAGAGCTATTATACTTAAAAACATCTTTTCTACTTAATGTTTATGAAATAAAGGTCTGATTTGGTATTTGTATGTGTTGACTTGCATCCAATAACAATGAAGAAGTACAATCAATGCCCTTTCAGATATGTTTTTTCTCCCCTCTCAGCTACTGGTAACTGTTGATGGATAATTGAATGACTTGGGAAAGAATTCTGATTTTTTTTTTCTCTGCAGCATGCCTGAATCTGGTCCAAACTGAAAATGACTAAAGTGATTATTCAGTGCAAAGGTGAAGCCAGTAAGCAGTGCCTGTATGACTACTCAGCCTTTACTCAATATTCCATTGACAGGGGGGAAGAAGATGATGGAAAATCAAGCCAGAAGACTTGGATCTTCTATTTCTTTGGCACCTGCACTGAAAATTACAAAGAGCCTGGGAACTGAATGGGACAGGAAGGACCTGCACTGTCTGTCGGCCATGGAGCAGCTCTCTGCAAGTCTGAGAAAAAGCATTTAGGGAGGAAATCTAGTGGAAGCTCCACTTTTGGTGTCTGTAGGTACCTACCTCTGAAAAAATGCAGTATGCTCTTACTGATGTCAGATGTCCATTTTTTTTTTCTCAAGTCATAAAGGTAAATTACTTCCAAAGAATACAAATAGAAGGAAACCTCAGAGGTAATCTGTGTAATCACCTCTCACTAGTTTTATGCACTAGTACTTCATTACTGCAATATTTCTTTGAAGATTTGGATCTTGCATCCTGTAACTTGTATTACGAGACGTGGAACACAGTGCTTAGGAGTGAGCTGAAATAGACCGTGAAATGATATTTCTTGTTTTGATGAGCTGTAGTCCTTTTCTGCAATGCCTTTGCTAGGTAGGTGATCAGCAATGGTGTTTTGGTTAAAATGTGTTTTCAGGTACTCATGTATTTGCTATCTGTAAAGCACGGTTAGCAAATGTTCTAGCTGTTTGATATCACACATCAGAAGATGCAAAGAAAGGGAAGTTAGGTTTTGTTTTCCCCCAGTTATTAAACAGATACAGTAAAAGGATTCTTTATGAAAACCAGCAGGGAGCCATTATGAGTTAGTTGAAGCAGTCTTGGCTTAAGCCAAAGCTCTTGCATAAATATATTTCTCCAGTCTTTCAAATGTTTACCAAGAAATGACTGTGATACACAGTAAACATTCATCTCAAACTCAGGATCACACATCCAGTAGAAAACTATAGCATAAGAAGGCTGCTAGAGGCCAGTATTATTAGGGTAATAATGTGCTTTTGGACAGTAAACACACATGGCCTGTTCTGTTGTCTTTAAATGTGGCAAGATCCAGTAATGAGTCATTTATTTGATGTGTCTAAAGAACCAATTGAAACACAGGTTGTTTTTTAGCCTTTTGCTAAATTTAAATTCTGAAATACTCTGCTACCACTAGTTAGCAGGCACTTCTACTGTACATGGTAGGATAATCTTTGACCATTTCACAGAACATGGTAACACTGTATGTAGTGAACCTTGTGAAATGCAGAAAGGATTGCAGAACTGGCAGCATGTATGGTGCTGGGTGTACAAGGTTCTTGTGCAACAGGCAGAAGACATTACAGCTCTCTTTATGGTACTTCACTGTAATTGGAATAAAGGGGAAAGTAGTTTGTTCAGGGCTGTACTGTGGCAGGAAATGACCGTAGCCACTAACTGATACTTTCTTGCCTCCTACCTCTTCAGGAGGAAACCTTCATGCAATTGTTTTTTAAATTTCATTTTATCGGCTTAATTTGCTAGATAATTAGTTCTGCCATGAGGTTCAGGGACACATTCATCCAGTCCTCCTTAGTCCTGCAAGTTTTCAGTTGTTTGTGGATTTGCTTTTCCAGTTGTGGTTTGTTTCTGTTGTGTCGTCATGCACAGCTCTTGAAGGCCGCACATACTGGTCTCGGTGCAGCAACTTAGTTGTTTGACCTGATATTGCTATGGCTTAATATTTTGTGACTGCTATAGGAGTGCTCAGTTTCTGGCTGAGTTCCACTCTTTCTAAAGAGTAGAAACAAGCATGTGGGAAATACAATGGTGAAAACAAATCCTTATAAATAAACTCAAAAAGAGTGATTACAGCATGTGTATAAAGAGCCACAGAAACCTAGTAAAACTGAGAGGACAAAGGAATGTAATGGATAAGTGGAGGTCATGTACAAGCAGGTGAAGGAAGCAAATTAGTGAAATAAGCAACAGAAATGGCTGCTACCCTATTGCTGGAAGAGGAATAGAACAGGACAGTCAGTTCCATCAAACTCTTTATAAGAGATTTAGAACACCAATTGCTTTTTTTCATTCCCATGTTTTTCTGTCCCTGCCAAGTGCAATGTTGGTATATTTTGGTAGCTTTCATTAAGGGCTGCCATCATGAAGATGGATATAAATTCAACAATAATTAGAATCAAGTTCTTAAAGGAAGAATTCCTAGAAAACTTTGGGAGGAATTGAATCTGGTCCTCTTATAAGGCTACAAAAGATCTCAGGCATTTGAGAGTCAGCCCCCCTTTGTTCTGTAACAAAACAATGTAAACTTTACCTGACCAACGAACCTAAGCTTTCCTTTCCTCTGTTAGGCTGCGTTGTCACTGCAATGTTTTTTTTTTTTTTTTTTTAACCTGGAACACCTTGGCATGTTGCAAAGTCTTCATGGAAAAAGGCACAGGCAGTTACTCTCAGCAGAGCTTGTTGAGATAAACTGCACAGCAGAATAAAGTTGACCTTGACTATTATAACAAGGTGAAAGCCACTTTGTGCTTTTCCCACTAGTATTTCACCACGGGTTTTTCCAGTACACTTGCAGGCTGATCACCTAGGGAAAAAAAAAAAAATTGCACAGAACAAACACTGAGAATTTAGCCGTAGGTGAATGACTACTGTTGGTTCATCGAGTAAAACTAGTATTTCCAGAGGCTTTTATGTTGTAGGGATGCTGCTGCCTCTCACATGATTGCAACAGATGGGTGTGCAGGCTGGAGAGAAGGTGGAGTAGCACAACTTTTTTTTTTTTCCTGCTAGCTGCCTGGGTCTGATTCATTAGTGCCAGGATCCAGAGGATGATTTTATCCCCCCAAACTAGCCCCATGCTGCACTCCCAGAAGTGTTCCTTCATTCTGTTCAGTGGTGCTTCTTTTAACCTTTCAGTTATGGAACTTAATGCCTTGGCTTGGCCACCTCATATGATGAGAAAGCTACAAGATAAATACAGAAAAACATGATCCAAAACTGTATCCAGATCCCCTACTCAAATGCCTTTCAGTCTTCTCAGGGATCAGTGTCAGAAAAGTAATATGCTACCCATTGGGAATGCCTTGCCAAGAAAAGCTGTTCTTGACAGAAATCACACTGATGTACACCGGGGTGCAGGTCTCCCCTCCCTCCCCACCCCTGTGCGTTCTGCCTTACGGTGTGCTCTGATCCGAGCGCTGCAGCTCTCAGCACAGCTGTTTTCACCCGCTCCCATGCTGCCACCGGTGGTGTTGCTGAACTTCCTCCAGCACGCATTAGTAGTGATACTAATGTATAAATAACTATTTTCAGAGCTGTTTCAGAGAGGTTGACTAAAACATGGTAATTAGTTAGTTAATGTGTCTCTTTACCCTCCTTTCTTTGCTATGCAAATAGGAAGGGGGAAATTCTAGCCCCAGTGAAGTGAAACAGCAAAGCCCTGAGTGCTCTCACCCAGGTGTGCTGGGTGACACTTGAAGGACAGGAACAGGAGGAGACTGACATTGCACAAAGAAAAAGCAAAACACACTGAAATGTTTAATGTTGTAAGTGGCACTAATTGAGACATGAAAGCACTGCAGCAGCTGTGAGTGCAGCAGGAGCAGCAGGACATCCTCTTTTCCCCCATCCCTTTCCACCTGGAGAAGAGGCAAGGAAGGAAGTCATGTAGAAAGCTGGAGAGAACATGGGAGGCAAATAGTGATTAGGTGAGACACAGAAGAAGAGGGAAGAGGAGGAGGAGGAGAAGGAGTAAATGCTGAGTAGACTGAGGTGCTGCTGGTTTTCATAGTTCTGGGGGGAAGGTTCTGGACATTAGGAAAATGGGGAGAGCCTGCCCGTGAGTTAATGGTTACTTGTTGGGTAATGCTTAGTAGGGAAGCGGGGCAGTGGGTTATTGAATTTATTCTCCTTTGGTGGGAAAAGGAGTGTAGCAAGGATGCATTATGCTGTTAATTCGTGTACTTGATATAAAGGATACGTACGGCTATGGTCCTTTTAAAATCTGCTTGTAGCCTTACTTTAAGCTGATATTACTGTCAAATGCTCATTTTGCCTGTGAGGCAACACCGGGAAACCTTCCTGACAGCTTCTGGAAGGACACCACTGTCTTCATCTTCCCCCAGAGTATCTGCTGCATGGGAAACCTTCCATTTTCCTACGGTGTTGCCTCCATTTTCTTTTGGAAGAAAATCTAAACGGAAATAGTTTAAAATGTTTTAATGGCTGCTGGAAGATTGAATTCTGTGAAAGGCTACATACTAAGTAAGCTACAGCTTATTTTGAAAAATCTGGTTTGTAACTCCCTGTCCCCTGCCCCAAGATATGAGCACATAACCTCAAAAAGAGAACTGGGAGGGCTGTAGGGTGTATTAAGATGAGATGTAACCAAATAACTGTCCTGTCCTTGTACATTCCTCTTCCTGTTTCACTTTTCTCTCATCTCCAGCTTTGATGCATTTGAGCTCCATCTTTCAGTGCTTTCTAACTTTATTATACATAGCAAAATGTTAGTTTCCTTTGAGGTGGGAGTTATGGAATGAGATAGGAAAGCTGTACGACACACTCCGGCTTTGCAGAGTAAGTTTTTAAGATGGAAAAGCTGGAGATGTAAGATGGCTGCTTACCTCCCACTGCTTTCCTCGTGGAGGCAGATGCCAAACTGAAGTGTTTTGTGTGGTTTGTTTCTTGTGAAGTTTTTTTTTTCTTTGGGTGAAGGGAGATGGCAATTATCAATAATAGAATTCCGCAAAAGGAATAAGATGCCTGTTGAATTCCACCCTTTATGAGAATTAAACTTACCTACTGCCAAAAGTAGATGGGATTTGGCTTTTATTTGCTCTGTCTTGTTGCTTGCATATTTGAGGTAAGCCAGATAAAATGGAAATAGCAAAGTTTAACATGTTAATTGCCAAAAGTTACTTGGTGTAAAATTTCCAAACGTATCTAAAGTAAAGTAGGTGTAGAAAAATTGGCCATCATTTCAGCTGCTTTTTAACATAACAATGTTTGGTTCCCATGATCATTTATGTAAAAGGCTTTACTAGACTTACAGGCTTCTGCTGATACCTAAGATAGGACAGCCAGCACATAAATTAGGTTAGCATCATCTGCTAGTCATGTAGAATTCCACCATGACCGTGAATCTGCAGTATTTTAGATTACTCTGTACGGAGATTTTACAAAGACTAAAACTACTGTTTAAACTACAAAGATAACCCAGGGGTCCTAGGGTATGTGAGAGCTTTGTTGAACTACACCCAGTTATTATCATTATACTGCAAAATTTTCTAAATTACTGTTTAAATGATGTATGTAGCTCAGGCTTTAAGTTAGAAACTTGATTTCATTTAAACTTTTAACAAACTTTATATCCAAATAGTTTTGGAAACTATTTCCAAATAGTTTCTTGGTTTCAATTCCTTACTCTGGCCGTATTCTTCACTTTTTCAGGTTCTCGGGATACATTTTTTAATGTTGTAAAAGAACTCCGCAGAGTCTCAAGGTATTTTGATCTCTCACAGTACTGTTTTTCCCTCTTTGTCTAACAGAGCAACTAGTCACCAACTAAGACTTTTAAACTCATGCAATGGATAGCTAAACAAGTTTGAGTTTTGCATACTATTTTACTCTTGAAGTTTAGACAAGCTAATTAGTAGCTCTGATACAAGAATACTCACAGGAAAAAATGAATCTTCTCACATTTTATATTCAAATCATGTATTTTAAAATTTGTAACCTGTTTTCAATAGCTCTTCAATAACTGAGTCAGGTGTTTAAGATATAAATAAACATGTAAACCTTCTTTGAAACACAATAGGCACTTCTGTCTTATTTCAAATCAACTCGTATTTCTCATCACAAGGCCCAGTCTATTTTATCTTCACTTTCTCTAGCACCAATTGTACACTTTTTAAAAAAGCACATTCAGAGCGTGTTTGTTCTTTAGAAGTTATACCTAAAAGCTAGTAACATGTCAAGAGGTGGTAGGTAAAGGCAAGTAATCAGTTTACTTGCAGGATCATTAAACAAAACAATCTCGCATCTCTTTATTGAAAGCCATCAACTTGCACTGGATAAAGATTGAGGAAAAAAAGCCAGGTTTCTTAACCAGAAATATTGAGATAACCCTAACCCCTTCTGTCCAATGAAATTGGCCTCTTTTTGTTTGTTGTTGTTGTTGTTATTTCATTTTGTGTTTGGGACGTGTATTTTAAAACCTTTTCTCAGATGGCAGATGGCTAGTATGACCAGCTGTGTTGTGAAACCATTTTAGGTTCCAAGGTGTGGATTATTATTACCAGTGTTTTACTTTTGGAGTATTTTTTTCTCTCTACACAGTGTATCACTAATGGCAGTCTCAAAGGTGTGCATAAATATAACGTATGTGGGTGGATATATTTGCTTCATATAAGCTAATGCTGGTGGAAGTGGTAGGATGTGAAGCCCCCGTTCCAGCCTGCAGCACGTTCTCCCCGCGGGACGCGGAGCATGTTTCCTCTCGGGAGCGGATGTGAAGGCTGGGGGCCGTGCGAGCACCGTGAGTACGAATGAAGTGCTGTAGGGAGCCAAATGGGCTTGCTTGCTCTGCGTGAGGCTGCCCGTTTCTCCTGGGCACCACAAACTTTTAATGGAGTCGAGGCGGGGCCGTGGCAGCGCCTGCCGCCTTCCCCAGTCACAAACCGCCCCCGGTAGCCGCGCTGCTGGACGAGGCGGGCCCCTGGGCCCCGCGGGGACCCCGGCCTCCCCGCGCCTCTCCCCGGGCCGCGGCCTGCCTTGGCCGGGCCCCGGCCCCGCTTC